>JALMQS010000075.1:2749030-2817269 GCA_024734495.1 Forficula auricularia
AAAAAAATAATTCTACACAGCGAGTGCTCTATGAACATTTTTTGTAAAGAAAAAAAAAGATTTAATTTAAAAATCTAACAGGGTAGCCAAATACTTAATCTTTAAGAAAGAAAAACAATAAGTGCGAAAGGTCAACTGTGAACATTTTTTTATATTCGAAAAGTTGATATATATAATGTGAAATAATAAAAAAAAAATAAAAAATAAAAAAACATTTATTATAAACTGCTATTAACGTGAACATGATTAAGCTTTTTATAATAGTGAAAATATTTGTATATATTGCGTCTAAAGAATTCTAATAATAAAAATAATAATGAAAATTGTTCCTCATCGTTGTGGTTTCAGGAGAAGAAAAAAAAAAGGAACGAACGCTTGTGTCTGTGATCATTATGTGTGGGAATTTATGATGAACTTTTTAGGAATGCAAAAACAACCGTGTGGGGGAAAAAAAATATACAGACACGAAATGAAATAACTTTGTTAATTATTATATTATTAATATTATTATTTATAGCATTTTAAATTATTTTTTTATAAATTTATCGAATCGTTTCATTTCTGTTTTTATATTCTATACTCTCATTATTATTTTTATTATTATTAAAAAAATGGAAATAATGATTGTGTGAACAATGAGCCAAGCCAAAAGCATCAATTGTGAATTTATTTATATATGCATGAGGATTTTGAAATTGTCAATGGTCAAGAAAGAGTGTGTTGGGCATTATTTGCCTAAATTATAAGACAAGAAAATATTTTTTCAATGTGGTTTCTACCTAAACTATAAAAAAAAAAATGAAAGCAATATAACTATACATATATAAATATACATAAATTATAAATACTAAACATATTTATATTATATTGTGCAATCTTAATTTGTTTTTAGAACTATATAAATATGTATGAATCATAATTTGAAGTGTCAGAGCTTCAACTTGTATAGATTAAAAATAAGCCACAACAAATCCTACCCTGATGTTGTATTTATTTGACCAGTGGTCGTGTATAGCGTAAAATAACATTAATGATATGATATATATATATATATATATATATATGATAGTGGATTATGTGCTGTTGGGGAGAGCGTTCCACAAGCTAATTGTACATAGAATGAATTAATAATTAAATACCTACATAAAAGCATTGTCATTCGTTGTTTTACTATTTTTTTTTATTTTTTTATTTTAATCTAAGTAGCCAAAAGTAGCTTTTACTTTTAAAAAGCCATTGCAATCAGGCCCGTGACTGGCGGGTGTGCAACACGTGCGTCGCACGCAGGCGGAAAAATAAAAAAAAAAGGCGCCCGAATGCGCCGAGGGTTATAACAAATTTTTTTTTATTTTAATAAAATTAAAATATGAAATTAGTAAAAAAAAAAAAAAAAAACGGTCTCTAAAAGTCTCTAACTTTTGTTACTGTGAATGAATTTATATGGTCGTGATGGGATTTTGTTTTTTTAACCGAGTTCAAAAAGGAGGAGTTCTCTGTTCCGCGAATTTTTTTTTTTTTTTGTGCCTATGTTACCTCATATCTCCGCCAATTGTGAACCGATTTTGAAAAATAATTTTGCATTGGGTCCAGTCTACCTTCCGATTGGTCCCATTTTTTCATAGGTATTAGACCTTTTTGTTAGGTTTGCTCATGCCTAACTTCTTTGTTTATAAACCGATTTCGATGATTCTTTTTTATTGGAAAGGGGGTATCTTAGGGATGGTGTCATATTAATTTGGTCAAGTTCTGATGATATGATCACTATTAATAACATCACTAAAAAGAGAAAAATAAAAATAATTTTTAAGAAAAAAATAAAACTGACTTCAAAAAAATTAAATGCAACAAATAAAATACACTAAAAGGTATAAAATAATTATTATCTTATTTAGTTACAACTAAACGACGAAATATTAACATGAAATTACTTTTTGAAGTCGGTGCCAAACAAACTATACCTTTTATGAATCGCATTGGCACCGAGTACAAAAAGTAATTTCATGTTAATATTTCGTCGTTTAGTTGTAACTAAATAAGATAATAATTATTTTATACCTTTTAGTGTATTTTATTTGTTGCATTTAATTTTTGACAGTCGATTTATTTTTTCTTAAAATTATTTTTATACTATACCTAAATTGCAATGAGAACCAAAAAATGTTTGTGCTTTTGATTTTTTCATTATTTAATCAAAAAACTATTATATAATAAAACTATGAAAATTAATATTTGAGCATATAATTTTATTTTAAATAATATTTTTTATATGTATAAGTACGTTGAATTTTTCCTTAATAGACAAGAACATCTTTCCCCAATATTACTACCATAAGTTTTACCCCAAATCTGAATTGTGGGCGGCCCAAAATGAGCAAATTTCGGGGTTTTTTCAGTTTTTCTTGAATAACTCTAAAACGGCTTATCAAATCAAAAAGATATATCTATAAGATAAATTAAAGCTCTTTAAATTACCACGTAAAATGATAACAAATTCAAAGTTTCATCTTAATTGGATAATGGTAACCCGTGCCGCAAAATGAGGTTGAAGTTTTGAAAAACTGCAATTTTTTTGCAAAAAATCGCAGTATTTCCTTCATAAAATGGAAACCATCACTCATCCTAGAAACTTAATTCCTGTCTTGAACGTTTAGTTGGACCACTATTTTTTATAAAACTCTTAGATATCCAGCATTTTCCATGACACTTTTGAGGATTCGGATCATATCCTGTCATGGATGGCCGCCTTTATAAAAAAAAGTGGTTCAAGTCAATAAAATTTTCTAGAGAATGAGACAGGAATCAAGTTTCTAGGGTGAGTGGTTTTCATTTTATGAAGGAAATACTGCGATTTTTTTGCAAAAAATTGCAGTTTTTCAAAACTTCAACCTCATTTTGCGGCACGGGTTACGATTATCCAATTAAGATGAAACTTTGAATTTGTTATGATTTTAGGCGTGATTTAAAGAGCTTTAATTTATCTTATAGGTATATCTTTTTGATTTGATAAGCCGTTTTGGAGTTATTTATATGATGTTATCTTGGAGGCGGCCATACACACTTGCACACAGGCGGTCTTATACTCAGGCAGGGGCCTGATTGCAATTAATCTAAACTAAATAGCTTCAAGTGAAGAAAAATAGCTACAAATCACCTACTTAGGTTTCATCAGAAGATTTGAATCAAATATAAGAAAATTGAGAAAGAAATCTAGAGAAGGTGGTATTATGTCTGATAAAATAGGTAAGTACCGGAGTTTGAATTTTTTAGGGGGGGGGGGGTTGTTGCGACACACTATTGGTTTTGGTTGCAACCCTTCTTGACCAGAGAAAGGTTGGCGATTTGTAGGTTTATCTCGAAGATGACTCTCCGTGAGGGGTCCTTGGTAACGCGCCCAAGCGATTCGGCCTGTTTAAGCCCTGGTGCTGGTTTGAAGAGAGGTGAGAAGGGTGTATTTTAAAAAAGAAGAGATTATTTCATAGTGGTTTTTTATTCATCTCATAACTCTAAGTTAACAACTGACTGACCACCCCAACTGGGCTTCAGATTTGAACTGTCTCTCTCAACAGAAAAATTAGAAATTAATTTAGAATTCCGCGGAGTAGATTCGCGAGCAAATCTACTAAACGGAATTTTTAACAAATTATAAATAAATTTGTTTTTCTAGTATATTTATACAAATATAGAAATTATCAAATTAATTAAATTAATCTTTAAGAAATTCAAAGATATTTTTAAGAGAATAGACTTGTAAAAAGCGTCTGAATCGAGGGAGTAATATATAAGAACTTGAGATGCCATGTCCCTCTAGGTGGTCCGTGGTGGGGTATCATGCGGGCTATACGCGGATTGATACCGGGTAACACCTAGATGGACCATATCTTTTTTCGCTCTCTTGGTTCAGGATGGAGAATCAGCTGGACCTCAAAGGTTCTTATAAAACGGTAGTCTGGCTAAGTATTCTCTAAAATTTCGCTTTATAAAAATATCTTTGAATTTCTTAAAGATTAATTTAATTAATTTGATAATTTCTATATTTGTATAAATATACTAGAAAAACAAATTTATTTATAATTTGTTAAAAATTCCGTTTAGTAGATTTGCTCGCGAATCTACTCCGCGGAATTCTAAATTAATTTGTATCATCTCTCTATGTAAGAATAGACTTGTAAAAAGCGTCTGAATCGAGGGAGTGATATATAAGAACTTGAGATGCCATGTCCCTCTGGGTGGTCCGTGGTGGGGTATCATGCGGGCTATACGCGGATTGATACCGGGTAACACCTAGATGGACCATATCTTTTTCGCTCTCTTGGTTCAGGATGGAGAATCAGCTGGACCTCAATGGTTCTTATAAAACGGTAGTCTGGCTAAGTATTCTCTAAAATTTCGCTTTATAAAAATATCTTTGAATTTCTTAAAGATTAATTTAATTAATTAGAAAAATTAGAACTGGCTAACTCCGTCAACTGATTAAAAACTGCTTGGAGAGTCGAAATTTTAAGATTCCTTCTCATAGGCCAAATTCTTAATTAGCATGGCTGTCTTAAAAATTGTTCCTCCCATTTCTGGAAATTTAATCCTTAGATACTTCCCACGCTAAAATGACTTTTACACATCTGGGCCAAAAGGACATCTGGAAATTATTTACTACTTGCTTTAAAAGCCATTTCATATTTATTGACAGGAATCGAATTGCAAGCTCCGCTCTCCTATTGTCAAAAATGTGCCCTCGAGCTTCAAAGGGACCGCCAAACATTGCCCTTAAAACAATTATATTTATTCAAGGAAAGAATTCTCGAGGGTCACAACAGGGTGGGGCTCAAAGAAAATAAAAAGAATGGACGAAATTATTGAAAAGATTTTGTTTTGTTGAATCAAAAATAGAAACAAAGAGGTTGTACTCTGCTTGACGCAAATAAATATACACACACATATCGCTTGTGGGCTGCAATAGTGGCATAACTCAAAAAATCAAGTTTCGAAATAAATGCTTTTAAAGATTTTATTTATAAAGATTTAGGTATATAAATAAAAAATAGGTATACACTTGTATGACCTTCCTCAAGGGTTCAGTTAATAATTTGATAAATTTAGTTTATTAGTTCCCCCTCCATCCTGCTTTTTTGTCATAGTTTTGAGTTGTGCCACTATTGCACTGCTTTTTTTGAAATTTTTTTAGTTGTGCCGAAACATCGAAAAAATTGGTAAATTGATTCGCGAAAATCGTCATCTGAGTATCCGAGGTCTTGCTCAAATGACAGGAATCGACAAGGAAATTGTTTGTCAGATTTTGCATGAATCATTCAACATGCGCAAAGTTTGCGAGTCCAAGGGTGCTTAACCAAGTCATCCTCCAGCCCATTCTGCTCTGGCTGCGAAGGCATTTCATTCATTTTCACTTTTTACTCTCAAATTTAACGAATAAAAGGCGTAATAATAGTAATAAATTAATAGCAAAAACGGCACAATTTGAACTGAACAAGAGAGATAAAACAAAAATATTCTGCAACACTGGCATAACACGATATACCTATGTGTGCAACACCGGCACAACTCAAAAAAGTGCCACTATTAACGCCTTTATTTATTTTCTTAGAAAGACGGACTGGTAAGCGAAATAAGTAGGTTATAATGAAAGGCAGTCCATAAATTATTTAAATTTTATTCAAATTCCGACGTTTCGGAGACTTTTTCTCTCCTTCTTCAGGGTATTGAATAGTTATAGATGGGTGAGTGTAGCGGCCCGCGTTGCTTTGGCTACGAGCTTTTAGACACGGCCGCTAGATGACTCAGTCAGATCGTTGCGACTAGCAATCAACAACTTCACATAATGTTTACATATTAATATATTTAATTATTTATTATATGTTCATACTCAATCTGTAGAAACATTATTCATATATAATATTCACAAACAAAAAATTACGATTTAATAAAGATGTTTTAATTGTGACCGAATTGCTCTACGCACTTTGCATGGCTGATAACATTTCAGCCAGGTATTAAGTAAGGCAATTCGATCTCGATTGAATTAGCATTTTCACCACAAATGAGGCCTGCTCATTTCTTAGCTTTCCCCTTCCAACCACCTTCATTCCGTCGTGGCTATATGCTAGTACCCAGGCAAAGTTTAATCCTAAGTCTGGCGAGGGCACGAACATCGCCCTGTCCAAATCATTGTTAGATCCCCACCAACTAGGCGGGCAGCGCGGACACGCACCACATCCCACCCCCTAACAGTGAGTATAACTCGGTTCCCATTTGTCTCTCTTTTCAGTGATAGCAGCAATATTACAATACTTTTCAACATATTATATCATAAGTGTAGAGATAACGAAGTATACTTATGATATAATATGTTGAAAAGTATTGTAATATTGCTGCTATCACTGAAAAGAGAGACAAATGGGAACCGAGTTATACTCACCCATCAATAACTATTCAATACACTGAAGAAGGAGAGAAAAAAGTCTCCTAAACGTCGGAATTTGAATAAAATTTAAATAATTTATGGACTGCCTTTCATTATAACCTACTTATTTAAAATAGTTTAAACATAAACAAACAAATCAAGAAATTAATGAAATTATTAACAATTTCTTAACAGGGAAAATAAGAATAAATAATAAATTTAAAAATTCATAATAAATTTAATTAAATTTAAATTAGATTGCAATCTTCTAACTTTAAGAGAATAAAAATATGAAGGAGATATTTGAGTAAAGATATTAGATAAATACAAAAATTGGCACGTTCTAATGTGGCCGCATCTACTTGACTTTACCATACACCCTTTGGCTCCACTCTTAAATTTTATATTTAATAAAATAAATTATTTATAATCATGTAGATGGATTAGTTTTTGGTTTTAGAATACTGGGGTCCCACTGATTATGTATACAAATTTTGGTTCAAGGGCATAGGTTTTCATTCCCCCCCCCTCCCACCAATTTTGGTCGGTTAGTTTTTGCATTTTTAGACTTCTTGGGGTCAACTGATTATGTATACAAAATTTGGTTGGGTTTGCTCAAACGGCCTAGATTTTTATTTTTAACCCTCCCCCCCTCCACCCACCCCTTAATTTTGGGTCGATATGCACCAAAATCTAATCAGCTCTTAACTAATAAAAACTAAGAACTAATAAAAAAGGGAATGCGGGTCGAGCTCGAATATTTATATCAGAGCTCGGCCGGGAGCAGGAAGCCAGACATCGTGGCGAAGGACGGGTCGGGAACGGTGTGGGTTCTGGATGTGCAGATAGTGTCTGCGCTCCTCGGACTGGGGATTGCCCACAGAAACAAAATCAATTATTATAAGGGCAACTCCAGTCTGGTGAGCAACATTGCGGCAAGGTTTGTGGTGGGCTCGGGTTCTGTGAGAGTTGAAGCCATCACACTCTCGTGGAAGGGAGTGTGGTGGCATAAAGCGGTGCCCTCCTTATCACCCTGGGAATTTCCCAGAGAACTTTATGCGATATGACCTTCAGGGCGATGAGGGGTTCGTTTATGAATTTTTACAGCTTCAACAGGAGAACTTATAAGGAAATCGCCATGCGCTAGAAATTGTATATAAAAAGAAATAAACTGCAACGGATCGTTGCTAAACTTTATCCAAATTCATTTGAAATATTAATATGTTCTAGAGTAAAGTACTTTAAAATATAATTTTACTAAAAACTTTATTTAACCTTTTTTGTGGTCCCCAAGGTACTTAATTAGGATATTAAATTTCATCAAAATTGGTTAAGTCATTTTCAAGATATTTAGCAATAACTAAAAAAGTACTTAAATAAAGTACTAATGTTTGTGGACCGATATGTACCAAAAACTAATCAGCGCTTCATTTTGTTAAAATACTGGTAGGTTTTCAATTTCAATTCAATCGGTGCAACGGTGTGGAAAAATTCGTGGACGAAAAAAACGATAACACACATACATACATCCATCCCGCACTTCCAAAAAAATGGCACTTTTTGGCCTCTCGACGAGATCCCAGGTAATTTTTGGCAAAACCGTCACGTGCTAAAATTCAATCTAATTGAATACTTCAATTTGTGACCTTAATTGAGTCCATGGGTTCCGTAGTCTTTACCTGAGGACCCTTTGAAGTGGCGCTTGCCGCGAGAGCGATTACAATACTTTCCCCATGCTTCGCATTGGATAAAGTAAAAAAATAATTTTTTTTTGTAAATATATTATGTAAATGTTCCTATAATTATGTAAATACTCCTGTAATTAAATTCACCCGACTATGTAAATATTTCTTGTTAGTGGAGGCCCCCAACTGCCTGACCCAATAAACCAAAAATCAATGGACCAAAACTACGTGTGAAATTTGGTTTCGATATTAACACATTTGGTAATGCACATACTAACAGACAAATATAATCACCATCTGTGAATGGTTTCATTTCTTCCAAATAATATGGGAAATTCTTAAGCTGCCATTAACAATCGCGTTTGATTGTGGTGAAATATATTTTTAGAGAGAAGTTAAGCGGCTACTTTTAAGTATTTCTAGTTTCGATTTTCTTTCAGCAGTAGTAAGTTGTTCCATTTCGTTATGAGTTTGATCAAATGCCTTTCTTTTCATGTCGTATAATTTGATAGTTGATATACAAATAAGACAAATCAGACATTCCACTTTCTATAATAATAAAACTTGAGTAAGATACGAGGTAGGTTTTTTGTGAAACCTACCTCGTATCTTACTCAAGTTTTATTATTATATTAAAATGTTTCACCTAGAACCAACACCGAACTCCTTAAAAGTTATTCCACTTTCTCTTTAACTGGTACAACGAAATGCAACTCTCCCCATTCTCTTTCTTTTCATCTTCGAATTTTCTTTTTTTCTTTCATGACATTCTGATAATATGGAATATAGGTAATTATTAAGGGTAAAGGGTGTGTAGTTTCACAGTGAATGAAATAAAACTCAAGGAGGTTTATACAAACTCAATATGTTTCGGATTATTATATAGTCCATCATCAGGAGTTTACAGGTTAAAGCAGTTTTTTAAAGCAGTTTTTTTTTTCCTTTCAATCCAAAATTCTAAACAACAAACATTCAATGAACCAAAGCTCAGATATAGGAATTGTGTTTTTTAACCGACTTCAATAAAGGAATAAGTTCTCTATTTTACTGAATTTTTTTTGTCTATGTTACCTCATATCTTCGCCAATTGAGAACCGATTTTGATTATTTTTTTGCATTGGGTTCAGTCTAGTTTGTGATTGGTCCCGTTTTTTTCATTAGTATTGGATTTTTTTTTAGTTGTTTGTTCAGGCATAACTTCTTTGTTTATGAATCGATTTTAATGATTATTTTGTTATTGGAAAGAGGGTACTTTAGGGGTAGTCCCATATTAATTTGGTCAAGTTCTGAAGATATGATCAATGACGAATTAACGTAAATCTCCAATTCTTATGACCAAATAATCGAAATTATAATAAATAAAATCTTTTATAAAAAAATCTTAAAACATTCATTTAAAACCTGCAAACGTTTCGAGAGAATTTCTATATTTATGAATTGAATTTTATTATCATTTTCTGATTCATTCGCCCGACGCTTTCTATTACGAGATGCATGCAAGGTATTATATTAAGTCATTATTAATAACATCACTAAAAAGAGAAAAATGAAAATAATTTTTATAAAAAATAAAAAATAAAACCGACTTCAAAAAAATTAAATGCAACAAATAAAATAATAATAACTTAAAAATCAAATAAAATCCACTAAAAGGTATAAAATAATTATCTAATTTAGTTACAACTAAACGACGAAATTATTAACATGAAATTACTTTTTGAAGTCGGTGCCAAACATATACATTTTATGAATCGCACTTGACGGATCTTACTTAGGGCTGGTTGTATGTCACAAAGTAAATGCTTTTTACCACTAACAAACGGTAGATGGTAAATGGAGTCACTGGGATGGCCAATCAGATGACAGGCACTGAAAGTCTTTACTTTGCGACAAACAAACCGGCCCTTAGTACGCTCTCTTATATAGTTTGTTTGGCACCGACTTCAAAAAGGAATTTCATGTTAATATTTTGTCGTTTAGTTTTAACTAAATAAGATGTTAAAGGGGGCAAAAGATCTAGATGGTTCCTTCGTTGAGCCCTTTTCCCAGGTACCACAAGAATATTCTATGTATATTCTTTCAATATCTTTTCCGAACATTCGTATATTCCGTAGAAGTCCTATAAATCTACGTAGATATTCTAAGAATATACTTAGAAAGCCCATAATGCCACCTAAAAATCTTCTACAGATATTCTGGGAATCTCCCGAGGAATGTCCTAAGAATCTTCTACCCACGCCCCGGGAATATCCCGAGGAATGTTCTAACAATCATCTACAGATATCCTGTGAATATTCCGAAGAATGTTCTAACAATCTTCTACAGATATCCTTGGGATGTATATAACCCCCTCCAAGCTTTCTCTTCCCCACCCTCAGTATTTATTTTATGCACTTCTGAAGAGTTAGCAGAGGTAAAATTTTAGTAAAATCACACATGTTTTATTATAATTATTTATTCGTGTTCAATAAATAATTACAAATAATTTATGTATGTGTGATTTTATTAAAATTTTACCTCTGCTAATTCTTTAGAAGTGCATAAAATAAATACTGAGGGTGGGAAGAAAGCTGGGAGGGGGGAGCCATTGGCTATATTTAACACTGAAGAAGGAGAGAAGATCTTCCGAAATGACAGTTTTTTAGAGAAAGAAAATAACGTTTAAATAAATAAATTTGCTAATAATTATTATCTAATAAATATCCTTAAAAATAAATAGAACAATTAAAAAGAAAAATTAATTTATATTAGAGGGTTTTCTTTGAATACGGACTGGTAGATTTTTAGATGAGGATTTTAATGGAAGGCAGTCGGAAGAATAAATGAAAAGATAATTTTTCCAATAAAAGCCTATTTATTGGAACGTTTACTTTTAAAAGCTTTTCAACCGATGTGTCGGAAGATCTCCCTTCCTGCTTCAGGGCTCAAAGGGTCAATGAAAAATAAATAAATAATACTTTTCCCTCTCGTCTCTTTTTTTAGTTCTCAAAACCAACGAGCAATTTCTAAAAATAATTATGAAAATTCAGTAATTATGAGCTACTTAAAATTGAATTCAGTTAAACATTTATTTTCAATTACGAGAATATGTGAATTTTTTTAATTACTTTAAAAGTATTTATTTTATAGTTTTTAATTTAGTTTTTTTTGAAGGTGAAAGCAAAGCTGTGGGTCTCCTTTTTTAAGCGCCAATTTCGTTGGGTTCCCCCACTCTGCTCACCTCTCCCACCCCTATTTTAGTTATTCGAGCGCTCCTAGGGACAGCACCAAATACTGTATATACCAATACAGGACAGTCTGTCAAAATACAATAGAAAAGCAAACCGTTTTTGGTCTCATGAATTTGAGCGCCACCATGCGAGCAAAATGGAAATCTTGAAGTCAAATCCGACTTTCGGCTACCGACAAAATTAAAAAAAAAAACTTAAGCGTCATGGAAAAAATATATATTATGTCCGTTTACTGTTATATATGATTTAACAAGATCGATTTTAAATAATTTACGCATTTTAATATTATGCGCTTTATGTAGTTTACTTTTTTCTCGCTAGAGTGTGCTTAATCCATTTTAATCCATTGCAGTACACATGCAAAGATTCCGGGTTCGAGCCCCGGCTGATCCTTTTGTCTGTAATAAAAATAATCTTTTCTTCGTTCCCTAAATTTGAATTTGTTATTAATTGTCTTTACACGGCCTCGTTGTGGTTGCGCCCCGGCTGAAGAGAAAATTATTTTCGATCTTTGGGGTCTGCAATCGATTGGGAGGCGCTGGAATAATATTAATAATATTTATTATATTATTATAATATTAATAACTACATTAATATTGATCTACTGCACTTTTAATTAAAAACCGATTAGACGGAATCAAATTATATTTTAAAATCCCCGGGTCAATATTTGTTGAGTGCTGTCAAATACTGTATAAACCAATACAGGACAGTCTGTCAAAATACAATAGAAAAGCAAACCGTTTTTGGTCTCATGAATTTGAGCGCCACCATGCGAGCAAAATGGAAATCTTGCAGTCAAATCCGACTTTCGGCTACCGACAAAATTAAAAAAAAAACTTGAGCGTCATGGAAAAAATATATATTATGTCCGTTTAATGTTATATATGATTTAATAAGATCGATTTTAAATAATTTACGCATTTTAATATTATGCGCTTTATGTAGTTTACTTTTTCTCGCTAGAGTGTGCTGTTCTCAGGGTACCATATTTTTGACAGGCTGTCCTGTATTGTTATATACAGTATTTGACAGTACCAAATACTGTATATAACAATACAGGACAGCCTGTCAAAAATATGGTACCTGAGAACAGCACACTCTAGCGAGAAAAAAGTAAACTACATAAAGCGCATAATATTAAAATGCGTAAATTATTTAAAATCGATCTTATTAAATCACATATAACATTAAACGGACATAATATATATTTTTCTATTAAGCATCATTTGCAGCTTAATTGGGGTATCCGCCAGAAGGTTCAAATCATCTGCAAAAAGCAAAGACGAAATTGAGGTTTTAGCATCAATGCTTGCTCCCTCCAATCCGGCCTCAGATAAAAACCTGTCAAAATCTGAAACGAACAGTGAAAACAATAGCTGGCTAAGGCTGTCTCCCTGCAAAACACCTTTATTTATCTTAAAGCTATTAGATATCTTGCCGTTCATTTCTAAAGTTAAATAAGCGTTATCATAGATTTGTCCTATCATATTAATTATTTTTGAGCTTAAACCTAAATGGTACAATTTGTTTATAGTAGTTTGTGATCAACAGTATCGGAGGCTTTTTTAAAATCTACGAAAGCACAATACACTTTCCTTTTATTTAATCTCAAACCAATCCCTACAGTCGCAGACAAAATATAGCGATTATCAATACAACCTCGGTTCCTACGGAACCCTGATTGGCATTCAAGTATTATATTATTATTTTCTGACCAAGTTAGTATTCTTTCGCTCAACATTCTTGTAAATATCTTGGTAATAGTATTTATTAGAGAAATTCCTCTATAGTTTTCAGGGTTTTCTCGCTGGCCCTTTTTAAAGAGCAAAAACATTTCCAATTCTTATGACCAAATAATCGAAATTATAATAAATAAAATCTTTTATAAAAAAAAAAATCTTAAAACATTTATTTAAAACCCGCAAACGTTTCGAGAGAATTTCCATATTTATGAATTGAATTTTATTATCATTCTCTGATTCATTCGCCCGACGCGAGATATCTCTTACGAGATAAGTCACTATTAATAACATCACTAAAAAGGGAAAAATAAAAATAATTTTTATAAAAAAAATAAAACCGGCTTCAAAAAAATTAAATGCAACAAATAAAATAATAACTTAAAAATCAAATAAAATACACTAAAAGGAATAAAATAATTATTTTCTTATTTAATTAAAACTAAACGACGAAATATTAACATGAAATTACTTTTTGAAGTCGGTGCCTCGACAATCTTAATTGATCTTTTCTTAATTAAAGTAATTATTGACAGATGAAAATCCCAATAAAAAAGTTTGTTTACATTTTTTTCAATTATGTTTTATTTTTAATTGGTTTTTAATTTTAAAACCCACTAATAGGTTATAGTAAATATTAATAAATTATATTAAAATTAGGAATTTTTTGTTTGATGAAGGAAAAACCAATCGACTTGATTGGGGAATAATGGAATTGAAATAATTATCGGAAAAGAGGTTTTTTTATCTAATTAGATTTTTCCTCTTATTAAAAACAAGGACTAAAGATGAATAAGGACACTCGATGGTGGAGAAGTAATCTCCGGAATCGAAGCAAAAATACAATGTATACATTAATTAATGTAAAATAATTGGTTTAATAAAATTTGTAAAAAAAAATTTTGTTTGTTTTTAATTAACAGGTGTCTAAATCATAACAAAACAGGTGTGCTTACAAATAAAGTGGTTCAAGTGGCTTCTTTTTATATAACTTGGAAACATATTTAATTTAATTTTATGTTTTTATTTCAGATCCTATACGACTATTTTTTTTTATTATTTTTTTCCTATTTATTTTTTTATAATGTTTATCAATATGAACGAATGTGGGCAAATTGGTGTGCGAGTAAACAAATATACACATAATATATATGTGGACCATTAGAAAGCTAGAAATGCAAAAACTGGGTGCGGGGTGGGGTGTATGTGGGAGGTGCAGGGGGTGGGGGATCCGGGGTGGGGGCGCGGTTGGGGTGAGGTGTGGCGGAGTGGGGTGTATTGGTGGGGGCGAGGTGTGTGCTTTCGGGAGGGGGGGTCAGGGGTTACCGTGCATCGCTCGGTGGCTCCAGGTACTTAATACTAAGAGACAATAATACCGGATGGGGTATGCATTTTAAGTAAGGTTGGGTAGATAGGGGTAGGTTATAAGGATATTTTTACAATGGTGGAATTTTATTTTATTCAAAACCTAACCCTGCCCAAACAGTAAACAGTCTAAAAACCCCCCAGTGGGACAAGGTGAGGCATTTCAGGAGGCGGATTACGCGGTAGTAGCCCCAGTTGGCCCAATTTTATTCCCACAAGTGTTTTATTCTTGTAAGATTACTTCAAATTGTGAGACACTGAAAAAGGAAGACGGATCGGGGGATGTGGTCACAAGAATCTACGGAGGGTTGATTCGATTATTATTAGAGGCCAAATGGGTTATAAGAAGGCAAATCAAAGCTAACTCCCCATCTTACCCCATAGATGAAGTTTTCGATTTATGTAACTAAATAAGCTGAAGTGTTCTGATGTGGCCATCCACTTGACTTTACCATACAACCTGGCCCCTCACTTATATTTAATAAAATTATTTATAGTGATGTAGGGTAGGGGGGTTAGTTTTTGATTTTTAGACTTCTGGGGGTCCACTGATTATGTATACAAAATTTGGTTGAGTTTGCTCAAACGGCCTAATGGCCTAGATACTAATTTTTTGACCCAGCACCCCCCCATTTTAGGCGGTTAGTTTTTGCATTTTTAGACTTCTGTGGTCCCACTGATTATGTATACAAAATTTGGTTGAGTTTGCTCAAACGGCCTAATGGCCTAGATACTAATTTTTTGACCCAGCACCCCCCCCCCATTTTAGGCGGTTAGTTTTTGCATTTTTAGACTTCTGTGGTCCCACTGATTATGTATACAAAATTTGGTTGAGTTTGCTCAAACGGCCTAATGGCCTAGATACTAATTTTTTGACCATGCACCCCCCCATTTTAGGCGGTTAGTTTTTGCATTTTTAGACTTCTGTGGTCCCACTGATTATGTATACAAAATTTGGTTGAGTTTGCTCAAACGGCCTAGATTTTTAATTTTTAACCCCCTTAATTTTGGTTTGATATGCACCAAAATCCAATCAGCTCTTAATCTCAATGGACCAAAAGTACGTGTGAAATTTGGTTTCGATATTCACACTAATTTTTGAGCTACCTCGTCCACAAAATTTGGTAACGCACAGACTAACAGACATTTTGACAAAAAATTATTATCTCGAAAAATATAATTTTTTCGATGTTCACTTATAAGGGCTTTTTTGTAGAGCGAAATGCCATGGTTTTGCTCAATTTTTTTAATCAAAATAGTTTCAGCCGTTTTTGAGATATTTCAAAAAATAGAAGGTAAAAAAACACTTTTTTCATGCACGATTACAATACTTGACCATACCTTTTACTTTTATTACGTTTAATTTTTAAAATATAAGGTTGATTTAAATTTTATAAATACTCTAAAATATTGTTCTAATAAAGACATAATTTTCAGATTTTAAGTGTGTATTTTTTTTTTTTATTCACTACAGCTGTTTTTGTGTAATTTTATGTACCCTAATTATTATTAAGAAAGATATTATATGAAATTACTTGAGGTTTTAAGTCAGTATCACATAAACTATTATGTTAACTTCTTTAATTCACATATAAAAATGAAATGTCTAATTATTATAATTATTTTTGGGTCATTTTTTATTATCAATCGAATATAAAAAAAAAAAAAATTATTTGCTACTCAAATTATGCTATAAACTAAAAATTTAATTTACTCCCTTATTACATACTATTACTCCTTATTACTACATATTATTATTATTATTATTTTTAATATTAATTTTTCTAAATCAAAGTTAGATATACAGGATTAGGCGTGATTTTACTATACATTTGCCCCTCTTATATTTACGGTATAAAGAATCAGTATCTCTTGCATATAATACAATGTATCGCCCATTTAATGATTGTATTTCTCGAGTGTGTGGACCTGTGTATGAATGGCCATCCAGTAATTTTTCACGAATTTTTTCGAATTGTTTGATCTGGAAAATAAAATAGATAAATAAATAAATAAAAATACTTTAAATTTATTTAATTTTTTAAAATAATATTCCATTTACTTCTTTTAAACTGATGTCTTTACCAACGACAATTAATAATCCATCTAACATTATCCATGTAAGGTGGTTGTCTTGGAAATGATCCGATATAATAATAATAGCGTTTGAAATATAATTCTAATGAACTTATTTTAAATTTTTTTACGTCTTCCAAAAATTTAAAGACACCAAGAAGCTGTTTGCGATATTTCTATGAAAAAGAAATTACTTTTATATATAATAATTCAAAGACACTTGGGGAATGTAGTGTTTGTTGGTTGATGGTGCGACGTTTCGATCTCTATTTGTGAAGTCGTTTTCAAACAAGTGCTTGGAAAGTTTAAAATGTAAATTCAATGAATATGTCATGTCATTCTGAAGTAAAATAAAATGCTCATTAATCAATTCATGATTCTGTGCCTAAAGAGTGAGATCAAGGTTGGGCCTTGGCCATTATATCAACTTACCGATACAAAATAGAATTGCGATACGATAAGGAACCCATCTTTTCTTTTTAGGACTTGTTCCAAAGTCATATTATGATCACAACGGTAGTAGACAATATTCAACTAAAAGCAGAAGAGATTTTTAAAATTTTATATTATTTTCTACCTACCTAGCTTCTAAGCAGGCGCGGATCCAGACCTCTGATTTGGGCGGGGGGGGGGGGGGCGGTCGCCGGTATATAAGATCTACTTTTGATCTCGGAAGTGTGTCGCGATCGAATTGTCCAAGCGGGGAGGGGGGTCGAGACGCCCCCCCCCACATAGAACTTTATTTTCTTACAATTTTAAAATTTAATGTTATAAAAAAAAATTAAATAAGCATATAAAAAATGTTGATCTCTAATGCTTTGGGGGGGGGGCGGTCGCCCTATCGACCTCCTGGATCCGCGCATGCTTCTAAGGAATTCTGTTGAAAACTGGATATTAGTGTTTATCCCTTGTTTATCCCCAAAAAATCCCTTCAAAAACTTAATATTATAAAAACGGTTCTTAGTAACTATTTAGATCTTAAAAGTAACCTCAATATTAAATGTCATTTTCTTTACTCAGTAAGTCCGGAGAATTTGTGATATCATAAATTGAAACTGTAATTATATAGAATTATTACTTTCACATTTATATTCATAGAATATAATGTGGAAGTTTGCGATGCCCTGTCTGGGTCCTGACTCTTTAATAGCTTGTATCTCAGAGATGAAAAAAAGTTAATTTCTTTTTCTAATTTCTAAGTCGAAGGAATCGATGCCCTTAATAGTTGGAAACCGGATTTGGGACATAAAACCGGATATTGTGGTCCCCAGAGGCCAAAAATTCATTGGTACGTATGTACCCCTTGCGTTTCGTAACTATATGTCTCAGAGCTACAAAATTCGAAACTTTAACTCGAAATATGCTAGAATAGTTCCCAACCTGGGGGCGATCGCCCCCCAAGTGGGCGATTTGGGTTATCAGAGGGCGATAAATAAGTGAGGGCGATTGGGGAATAAGTATTCTAAGGGGGGGGGGATTAAAATAGTACTGTTCAGTAGAAGTCGCCGGGTAAAATAAAACAATAACAAAGTTTTCAACTTTCATTTATTTTTTCAAACTATAACTTAGCTCAGTAGGTAAATAGAAAGGTTTCAGCTTACATTAATTCGGGGAAAAGATTTTTTTATAGGTATGGTGTGGGTATGCGAAATCTAAGTTTCCGACCTCGAAAATATGGGGGACAACTTTTGGTGGCCGAAAAACTTCGAAATTTTCGGACTTTATCCAGTTTCCCGCTTATAAATCGAAAACAGTTCATATTTTGCAAATAACCGTCCTATAGTAAATTAAAGAGGCCAAAATTTCGCGTTGATTAAAAAAATACCCAAAATTGGTCCAGTAGTTTGATTTTTAATGGGGATCCAAAAAACAGACCTGGGATCCCTTTTGAATATCCCAAAAACTATCCCTTTTTTCGATATTTCCCATTTTGATCATGAAGGAGCACATTTTCGATAGATACCACTCTATACATGGTTGAACTAGATTAAATTTGCTGCAATTGAAACAAAGTTTCATCTTAATTGGATAACGGTAGCCCGTGACGCAATAAGGTTGAAGTTTTTAAAAAAATGCAATTTTTTTTCGCAAATTTTTTTAGTTTTTCCTTCTTAAAATGAAAAACCACTCATCCTAGAAACTTGATTTCTCTCTCATTTTTTAGGAAATTTTATTTACTTGAACGGTTACTTGGACCACTTTTTTTTATAAAACTCTTAGATTTATAGATATTCTACATTTTCCGGACAGGATATGATCCGAATCCTGAAAATCGTAATGGAAAATGCTGGATAACTATGAATCTAAGAAAAATCTAAAAAGTGCTCTAAGTAAACGGTCAAAGTCATCAAAATTTCCTAGAGATTGAGAGAGAAATCAAATTTCTAGGATGAGTGGTTTTCATTTTATCAACATCAACCTCATTGCGGGATGGGTTACCATTATCCAATTAAGATGAAACTTTGTTTCAATTGTAGAAAAGTTAATCTCAACAAAAACACTTGTATAAAAAAAAGGCCAAGTTCGATTAATAAAATCCGTTTGCCAAAAAAAGTAGTGAGATCTAATGTGCTGCCAAGTTCAATATCATCAATTTATTAAATGAGTCGAGAATATATTAGTAACTTCAATTAAAACGCATGTTTTTCATTTCACATGTCCCTCTATATTTTTTATTGATTTCACATTTTTAGTTGAAATTATTTTCCTAAAACTTGGCTTTTACGCATTAAATTATTATTATTATTGTTTGATAGGGCCTCCACCACTCGCCTCTTATTAAGATCCCATGATATGGTAACTAGTAATTCGTGACATACATAATTAATGCGTAAAAGCCAAGTTTTAGGAAAATAATTTCAACTAAAAATGTGAAATCAATAAAAAATATAGAGGGACATGTGAAATGAAAAACATGCGTTTTAATTGAAGTTACTAATATATTCTCGACTCATTTAATAAATTGATGATGTTGAACTTGGCAGCACATTAGATCTCACTACTTTTTTGGCAAACGGATTTTATTAATCGAACTTGGCCTTTTTTTACACAAGTGTTTTTGTTGAGATTTCACTTGTTTTTGTAAGTCCTATAAATTTAACCCCTTCATTTCGGGCCCTGAAGAAGGAAAAGTTTCGATTTTTCAATTTCGTCCTTTATTAATGTGTCAAGCTTTACCAGTATGCCAAATTTCAGCATTCTTGGTTCATTGAATTTTTAGTATATGTTAATTAAGTCTATAACTTTCACCCCTTCATTTTAGGTCCTGAAGAAGGGAAAGTTTCGATTTTTGGATTTTTCCCATTAATTGTACCCCAAACTCTACCTGCCTCCCAAATTTCAGCATTCTAGGGTTAGCGGAAGTACTCTAGAATTTTGATGAGTGAGTGAGTCAGTGAGTGAGTGAGTGAGTCAGTGAGTGAGTGAGTGAGTGACGAAAAAGCCTATCTTTTGGCTTCTTGTAACTTGGATGGTATAAACAGTAGAAATATGAAATTTTGTAATTTAGTTAAGCTTATGGACCAGTATTCTGGAAAAAAAATTCAGCCATGTAGAGGTTTCCATTACGAAGTTACAGAGGCGTCAAAATGGCCTGAGTTGTTTCCTGTAAAGGGTAGTCTGGCAGTGCACACATCCCCGCTCGAATCGAACTTGCCTGGGGCACTGCCGTGCCCCCAGATCTAATTTAAAAGTTTTTAGAGTGGTCTTTGTCGAAAACGTGCTCATTCATGGTCAAAATGGGAAAAAATCGAAAAAAGTCCGAGTTTTTTGAATCCCTATAAAAAATCGAACTACTGGACCAATTTCGCTTATTTTTTTGCTCGGCGCCAAATTGTATCCTCTTTAATTTACTATAGATAATAAGTAAAAATATATTTTTCTAGGTGGGTTTCACAAATAAAACAAATATATGTTTTGAGTTTTTATCTCGATATATATTTCGGGTTATGAGCCCATCATCAGGAGTTACAAAAGAAGACTAGGTTTAAAATTGGAAACAAATGTATAAGTGAAGTTCAATTGGGAGGAACGTACATGGTGGGGGAAAGAATGCAGTATTGGTTATTGTATTAATGGACAAATGAACAGAGGAGTTGAACTAAGGGCTTAGAATTATCCATGGGCTTAGAAATAGAGGAAGGAAGAAATAGAATAAGGTAAGGGAGGAGGGGTTAAGAAATTGAAAGAAACAATAGTAAAATATTAAATTAGAAATTTTGAGAATGGGAAATAATATTTAATATCTGGTTATTTAAATTATAATATATAATCTATAATGGTATTTTTATTAACTTCTAAATGGTTATTAAGGATGTTACTATTATTTGAAAGGGCTCTTTTAATTTCTGTGGACTCCAAAAGATTCGGACTCCAAAAGATTCGGCCTCTATTAATAATCCTATTCCTATTCATTTTGAAAGAAAAGGCCTTAGGTTGGATCTTTTGGAGTCCACAGAAATTAAAAGAGCCCTTTCAAATAATAGTAACATCCTTAATAACCATTTAGAAGTTAATAAAAATACCATTATAGATTATATATTATAATTTAAATAACCCGAAAAATATTATTTCCCATTCTCAAAATTTCTATTTTAATATTTTACTATTGTTTCTTTCAATTTCTTAACCCCTCCTCCCTTACCTTATTCTACTTCTTCCTTCCTCTATTTCTAAGCCCAGGGATAATTCTAAGCCCTTAGTTAAACTCCTTTGTTCATTTGTCTATTAATACAATAACCAATACTGCATTCTTTCCCCCCACCATGTACGTTCCTCCCAATTGAACTTCACTTATACATTTGTTTCCAATTTTAAATTTAGTTTTCTTTTGTAACTCCTGATGATGGGCTCATAACCCGAAATATATATCGAGATAAAAAACTCAAAACATATATTTGTTTTATTTGTGAAACCCACCTAGAAAAATATATTTTTACTTATTATCTATTAAAATGTTTCACCTAGAACCGACACCTAATTCTTTAAAGATTATAATTTACTATAGTACGATTATTTACAAAATATGGACCGTTTTCGAGTTATAAGCAAGAAACTGGAAAAAGTTCGAAAATTTCGTGGTTTTTCGGTCACCAAAAGATGTCCCCCACACTTTCGAGGTCGCAAACTGAGATTTCGCATACCCACATCATACCAAACGATCCTAGAAAAAAAATATTTTCCCGCAATTAATGTAAGCTAAATCAATTTTTGCATCCTCTATTTACTGGGCGAATTGTCAACTTTCTTAATTTAAAAATGTAAACATGTAGGTACTCTTGTTTTTTAAATGTCCGTCAATCATCTTAGTTAATTATTTCAATTCTTTGTTCTAAAAAAAATCTGTAAGAAAAGTACATTTTAATTTTTTTCTATTTTATTTAAGAGTGACAGGATAAAACTGCTTTGGTTGTTTTTATATACGGTACTAAAATTTTTAAAATAATAAAACTGATTTATTATTTACACTTTAATTCAAAATAAAATTAGGCATACTCTGAAAATGAAAAGGGGGCGATAGGTGTTAGTCAACATCCAGAAAGGGGCAATGGGCCACAAAAGGTTGGGAACCACTGGCCTAGAAGGAGTACAGCAAGTTTTTGGTTGAAATCGGAAAGTGGACATTTACATGAAACATTTTTCGTTTTTTTTTATTTTCTCAAAAACGGCTTTAACGATTTTTTTAAAAGTTAGTGTATTTATCAAGTGTCATGAGTTATTAGTTGTGTCAAATTTTGAATCCGATTGAAATAAAGGAAAGGAGTGTAAAGTAGGAGTGTCGCGGCGCTCCTAATTTACAACCCCTTTCTTTAATTCAATCGGATTCAAAATTTGACACAACTAATAACTCAAATCGTTAAAGCCGTTTTTGAGAAAATAAAAAAAAAAACGAAATAAAGTAAAGGGGATGTAAATTAGTATTAATCGAATGTTTTCTACATTTGATTCAATCGCGAATCTAATGTAGGGAATTTTTGTCAAATATTTTGTGAAAATAATATTTGAACTTATATTTTTCTAACTTTGATATATTAATGAGAAAAAAAATATATATATAAAATTTATTTAAATTAGTATTGTCGCGATGACTTCAAATAAATGAAAATGTGAAAGTTGTGCGGTGAACACACCAGTTTATTTTTCTCATTTTACCTTTATAAGAAAATACACTCTTGAAGAGTTTCAAAATCGAAAAGGTAACCAGCATGCTAAATTTGATGTTCCTAGTCCAAGTAGCTCCAGAGAAATCGTGATGAATCAATAAACGAAGGATATATGGATGGATTTTCTATAGAGGTATTTAGATACTTAATAAATAAAAGGTCTTCTCTTGAATAGTTAAGACATACTCCTGTGGGCAATAAATAGTAAGACTTTGTTCTTAATTTTAAAATTGTTTATTTATTCTTCCAAATCTATTTCGTCCCCCTCAAAGTAATCCCCCCGACCTCAATACACTTGCGCCAACGTTTTTTCCAATCCTCGAAACAGTTATTAAAGCCAATTTCCGGAATAGCCTTCAATGCGCGTAGCGATTCGCGTTTAATATCTTCAATTGACTCAAAACGGTTTCCACGGAGCGGTCGTTTGAGTTTGCTGAACAGCCAGAAGTCACAAGGAGCTAAATCAGGCGAATACGGTGGTTGTGGAACGATATTGATTGAATTTTTGGCGAAAAACTCACGAATAATCAATCCAGTATGCGAAGGTGCATTATCGTGGTGCAAAAACCAAGAGTTGTCGGCCCATAATTCCGGCGTCTTTTTACGAATAGCTTCGCGCAAACGACGCATAACACTCAAATAGTATTCCTTGTTGAAAGTTTGGCCAGTCGGAAGGAATTCCGAGTGCACCACACCTCGATAATCGAAGAAAACTGTCAACAGGACCTTGATTTTTGACTTTTCGTAGTCAACGCGTTCTCGACCCGCTTTGAACAGTTTGTACCAATCAAAAACTCTTGCTCGCGACTTACAATTATCACCGAAGGCCTTTTGCAACATTCTGAACGTTTCGGCACCAGAAATTTGATTCCGCACACAAAATTTAATGGAACTTCTTTGTTGAATAATTTGACTCATTGTAAAAATCGCCGAATGCACTTTTTGTACTTCAGAAAGACAAGCGTATACTAAACACCAATGATTATTTTGATGTGACATTTGGCACAGATGTCACTGACTGTCATACCAACTTAGAAAAAATATATTTCGACGAATGGGTTTCCGTGCGAAATTTAAATTAAAAAGTCTTACTATTTATTGCCCACAGTAGTACTAATAAAATATAGAATAATTTATACCTATATTACTCGATAATACGCTTAGCAGGCGAATCTTGATAATAATTTTATCCTTACCTCTAAGTCAAAAGATGTGTTGCTTAATCGATGTTCACTTGGTGTATAAATCTGGATTTCTTCAAAACAATATCGATAAGAATTCCAAACGATAGATGGAGTGTCCCCTCCTTTTTTCAGTTTAACCTTTACTAAAATTGATAGAGAGAGAGAGAGAAACAAAGATTATAACTTTGCATTTATTCTGTCTACTGATAAATAAAGTAATTGAAATAAAATTAAATTAAGGAGAATTTATTCTGAACAAGTCTTCAAGAAGAAGAATTTTATAACAGTTGAAAATTTTAATAGTCTTCTGGCGGATTCGCTTGGTAATTATTTGTTTATCTGATCAACCACATGTGTTGTTTTAATTCAACCACATGAATAATTTTTACTTTACCATACAGGGTATGGTCAAGTATTGTAATCGTGCATGAAAAAAGTGGGTTTTCAAGCTTGAGTTGTTTGCCATAAAAGAATATAGTCTTTTTGATTTTAAGTCTATTCTTTCACGTTTTAAGTAGAGGTTGCCATTAATAGTCAAAACATCAAAAATGGAATTCAATAAGGTTATTCCTCTAGTATTAGATAAGAATCGATCGTTATTTTTTATTTTAAGTCGATTCCTCCATGTCTTCAGCAATGGTTACCAATAATAATCGAAACGTCAAAAACCTAATGTAGAATTGTTATTCCTCAAGTATTAGATGAGAATCGATGGCTATTTTTAATTTTAAGTCGATTCCTCTATGTCTTCAGCAATGTTACTAATAAAAACCGAAACGTCAAAAATCCAATATAGAATGATTATTCCTCAAGTACTAGATGAGAATCAATCGCCATTTTTGGTTTATAGTCGATTTCTCTATGTCTTCAGCAATGGTTACTAATAAAAACCGAAACGTCAAAAATCAAATATAGAATGATTATTCCTCAAGTACTAGATGAGAATCAATCGCTATTTTTGGTTTATAGTCGATTTCTCTATGTCTTCAGCAATGGTTACTAATAAAAACCGAAACGTCAAAAATCAAATATAGAATGATTATTCCTCAAGTACTAGATGAGAATCAATCGCTATTTTTTGTTTAAAGTCGATTTCTCTATGTTTTCAGAAATGGTCACCAATAAAAACCGAAACGTCAAAAATCCAATATAGAATGGTTATTCCTCAAGTACTAGATGAGAATCAATCGCTATTTTTGGTTTAAAGTCGATTCCTCTATGTCTTCAAAAATGGTCACCAATAAAAACCGAAACGTCAAAAATCCAATATAGAATTATTATTCCTCAAGTACTAGATGAGAATCAATCGCTATTTTTTTGTTTAAAGTCGATTTCTCTATGTTTTCAGAAATGGTCACCAATAATAATCGAAACGTCAAAAACCTAATGTAGAATTGTTATTCCTCAAGTACTAGATGAGAATCAATCGCTATTTTTGATTTTAAGTCGATTCCTCTATGTCTTCAGCAATGTTACTAATAAAAACCGAAACGTCAAAAATCCAATATAGAATGATTATTCCTCAAGTACTAGATGAGAATCAATCGCTATTTTTGGTTTATAGTCGATTTCTCTATGTCTTCAGCAATGATTACTAATAAAAACCGAAACGTCAAAAATCCAATATAGAATGATTATTCCTCAAGTACTAGATGAGAATCGATGTCTATTTTTTATTTTAAGTCGATTCCTCCATGTCTTCAGCAATGGTTACTAATAAAAACCGAAACGTCACAAATCCAATATAGAATGATTATTCCTCAAGTACTAGATGAGAATCAATCGCTATTTTTGGTTTAAAGTCGATTCCTCCATGTCTTCAGCAATGGTTACTAATAAAAACCGAAACTTCAAAAATCCAATATAGAATGATTATTCCTCAAGTACTAGATGAGAATCAATCGCTATTTTTGGTTTAAAGTCGATTCCTCCATGTCTTGAGCAATGGTTACTAATAAAAACCGAAACGTCACAAATCCAATATAGAATGATTATTCCTCAAGTACTAGATGAGAATCAATCGCTATTTTTGGTTTAAAGTCGATTCCTCCATGTCTTCAGCAATGGTTACTAATAAAAACCGAAACGTCACAAATCCAATATAGAATGATTATTCCTCAAGTACTAGGTGAGAATCAATCGCTATTTCTGGTTTATAGTCGATTTCTCTATGTCTTCAGCAATGGTTACTAATAAAAACCGAAACGTCAAAAATCCAATATAGAATGATTATTCCTCAAGTACTAGATGAGAATCAATCGCTATTTTTGGTTTATAGTCGATTTCTCTATGTCTTCAGCAATGGTTACTAATAAAACGTCAAAAATCCAATATAGAATGATTATTCCTCAAGTACTAGATGAGAATCAATCGCTATTTTTGGTTTATAGTCGATTTCTCTATGTCTTCAGCAATGGTTACTAATAAAAACCGAAACGTCAAAAATCCAATATAGAATGATTATTCCTCAAGTACTAGATGAGAATCAATCGCTATTTTTGGTTTATAGTCGATTTCTCTATGTCTTCAGCAATGGTTACTAATAAAAACCGAAACGTCAAAAATCCAATATAGAATGATTATTCCTCAAGTACTAGATGAGAATCAATCGCTATTTTTTTGTTTAAAGTCGATTTCTCTATGTTTTCAGAAATGGTCACCAATAAAAACCGAAACGTCAAAAATCCAATATAGAATGATTATTCCTCAAGTACTAGATGAGAATCAATCGCTATTTTTTTGTTTAAAGTCGATTTCTCTATGTTTTCAGAAATGGTCACCAATAAAAACCGAAACGTCAAAAATCCAATATAGAATGGTTATTCCTCAAGTACTAGATGAGAATCAATCGCAATTTTTGGTTTAAAGTCGATTCCTCTATATCTTCAAAAATGGTCACCAATAAAAACCGAAACGTCAAAAATCCAATATAGAATTATTATTCCTCAAGTACTAGATGAGAATCAATCGCTATTTTTGGTTTAAAGTCGATTTCTCTATGTTTTCAGCAATGGTTGCTAATAAAAACCGAAACGTCAAAAATCCAACATAGAATGATTATTCCTCAAGTACTAGATGAGAATCAATCGCTATTTTTGGTTTAAAGTCGATTTCTCTATGTCTTCAGGAATGGTTACCAATAAAAACCGAAACGCCAAAAATCCAATATAGAATGGTTATTCCTCAAGTATTAGATGAGAATCGATGTCTATTTTTTATTTTAAGTCGATTCCTCCATGTCTTCAGCAATGGTTACCATTAAAAACCGAAATGTCAAAAATCCAATATATGGTAGAATGATTATTCCTCAAGTACTAGATGAGAATCAATCGCTATTTTTGGTTTAAAGTCGATTCCTCCATGTCTTGAGAAATGGTTACTAATAAAAACCGAAACGTCACAAATCCAATATAGAATGATTATTCCTCAAGTACTAGATGAGAATCAATCGCTATTTTTGGTTTAAAGTCGATTCCTCCATGTCTTCAGCAATGGTTACTAATAAAAACCGAAACGTCCCAAATCCAATATAGAATGATTATTCCTCAAGTACTAGATGAGAATCAATCGCTATTTTTGGTTTAAAGTCGATTCCTCCATGTCTTCAGCAATGGTTACTAATAAAAACCGAAACGTCACAAATCAAATATAGAATGATTATTCCTCAAGTACTAGATGAGAATCAATCGCTATTTTTGGTTTAAAGTCGATTCCTCCATGTCTTCAGCAAAGGTTACTAATAAAAACCGAAACGTCAAAAATCCAATATAGAATGATTATTCCTCAAGTACTAGATGAGAATCAATCGCTATTTTTGGTTTATAGTCGATTTCTCTATGTCTTCAGCAATGGTTACTAATAAAAACCGAAACGTCAAAAATCAAATATAGAATGATTATTCCTCAAGTACTAGATGAGAATCAATCGCTATTTTTTGTTTAAAGTCGATTTCTCTATGTTTTCAGAAATGGTCACCAATAAAAACCGAAACGTCAAAAATCCAATATAGAATGGTTATTCCTCAAGTACTAGATGAGAATCAATCGCTATTTTTGGTTTAAAGTCGATTCCTCTATGTCTTCAAAAATGGTCACCAATAAAAACCGAAACGTCAAAAATCCAATATAGAATTATTATTCCTCAAGTACTAGATGAGAATCAATCGCTATTTTTTTGTTTAAAGTCGATTTCTCTATGTTTTCAGCAATGGTCACCAATAATAATCGAAACGTCAAAAACCCAATGTAGAATTGTTATTCCTCAAGTACTAGATGAGAATCAATCGCTATTTTTGATTTTAAGTCGATTCCTCTATGTCTTCAGCAATGTTACTAATAAAAACCGAAACGTCAAAAATCCAATATAGAATGATTATTCCTCAAGTACTAGATGAGAATCAATCGCTATTTTTGGTTTATAGTCGATTTCTCTATGTCTTCAGCAATGATTACTAATAAAAACCGAAACGTCAAAAATCCAATATAGAATGATTATTCCTCAAGTACTAGATGAGAATCGATGTCTATTTTTTATTTTAAGTCGATTCCTCCATGTCTTCAGCAATGGTTACTAATAAAAACCGAAACGTCAAAAATCCAATATAGAATGATTATTCCTCAAGTACTAGATGAGAATCAATCGCTATTTTTGGTTTAAAGTCGATTCCTCCATGTCTTCAGCAATGGTTACTAATAAAAACCGAAACTTCAAAAATCCAATATAGAATGATTATTCCTCAAGTACTAGATGAGAATCAATCGCTATTTTTGGTTTAAAGTCGATTCCTCCATGTCTTGAGCAATGGTTACTAATAAAAACCGAAACGTCACAAATCCAATATAGAATGATTATTCCTCAAGTACTAGATGAGAATCAATCGCTATTTTTGGTTTAAAGTCGATTCCTCCATGTCTTCAGCAATGGTTACTAATAAAAACCGAAACGTCACAAATCCAATATAGAATGATTATTCCTCAAGTACTAGGTGAGAATCAATCGCTATTTCTGGTTTATAGTCGATTTCTCTATGTCTTCAGCAATGGTTACTAATAAAAACCGAAACGTCAAAAATCCAATATAGAATGATTATTCCTCAAGTACTAGATGAGAATCAATCGCTATTTTTGGTTTATAGTCGATTTCTCTATGTCTTCAGCAATGGTTACTAATAAAACGTCAAAAATCCAATATAGAATGATTATTCCTCAAGTACTAGATGAGAATCAATCGCTATTTTTGGTTTATAGTCGATTTCTCTATGTCTTCAGCAATGGTTACTAATAAAAACCGAAACGTCAAAAATCCAATATAGAATGATTATTCCTCAAGTACTAGATGAGAATCAATCGCGATTTTTGGTTTATAGTCGATTTATCTATGTCTTCAGCAATGGTTACTAATAAAAACCGAAACGTCAAAAATCCAATATAGAATGATTATTCCTCAAGTACTAGATGAGAATCAATCGCTATTTTTTTGTTTAAAGTCGATTTCTCTATGTTTTCAGAAATGGTCACCAATAAAAACCGAAACGTCAAAAATCCAATATAGAATGATTATTCCTCAAGTACTAGATGAGAATCAATCGCTATTTTTTTGTTTAAAGTCGATTTCTCTATGTTTTCAGAAATGGTCACCAATAAAAACCGAAACGTCAAAAATCCAATATAGAATGGTTATTCCTCAAGTACTAGATGAGAATCAATCGCAATTTTTGGTTTAAAGTCGATTCCTCTATATCTTCAAAAATGGTCACCAATAAAAACCGAAACGTCAAAAATCCAATATAGAATTATTATTCCTCAAGTACTAGATGAGAATCAATCGCTATTTTTGGTTTAAAGTCGATTTCTCTATGTTTTCAGCAATGGTTGCTAATAAAAACCGAAACGTCAAAAATCCAACATAGAATGATTATTCCTCAAGTACTAGATGAGAATCAATCGCTATTTTTGGTTTAAAGTCGATTTCTCTATGTCTTCAGGAATGGTTACCAATAAAAACCGAAACGCCAAAAATCCAATATAGAATGGTTATTCCTCAAGTATTAGATGAGAATCGATGTCTATTTTTTATTTTAAGTCGATTCCTCCATGTCTTCAGCAATGGTTACCATTAAAAACCGAAATGTCAAAAATCCAATATATGGTAGAATGATTATTCCTCAAGTACTAGATGAGAATCAATCGCTATTTTTGGTTTAAAGTCGATTCCTCCATGTCTTGAGAAATGGTTACTAATAAAAACCGAAACGTCACAAATCCAATATAGAATGATTATTCCTCAAGTACTAGATGAGAATCAATCGCTATTTTTGGTTTAAAGTCGATTCCTCCATGTCTTCAGCAATGGTTACTAATAAAAACCGAAACGTCCCAAATCCAATATAGAATGATTATTCCTCAAGTACTAGATGAGAATCAATCGCTATTTTTGGTTTAAAGTCGATTCCTCCATGTCTTCAGCAATGGTTACTAATAAAAACCGAAACGTCACAAATCAAATATAGAATGATTATTCCTCAAGTACTAGATGAGAATCAATCGCTATTTTTGGTTTAAAGTCGATTCCTCCATGTCTTCAGCAAAGGTTACTAATAAAAACCGAAACGTCAAAAATCAAATATAGAATGATTATTCCTCAAGTACTAGATGAGAATCAATCGCTATTTTTGGTTTATAGTCGATTTCTCTATGTCTTCAGCAATGGTTACTAATAAAAACCGAAACGTCAAAAATCAAATATAGAATGATTATTCCTCAAGTACTAGATGAGAATCAATCGCTATTTTTTGTTTAAAGTCGATTTCTCTATGTTTTCAGAAATGGTCACCAATAAAAACCGAAACGTCAAAAATCCAATATAGAATGGTTATTCCTCAAGTACTAGATGAGAATCAATCGCTATTTTTGGTTTAAAGTCGATTCCTCTATGTCTTCAAAAATGGTCACCAATAAAAACCGAAACGTCAAAAATCCAATATAGAATTATTATTCCTCAAGTACTAGATGAGAATCAATCGCTATTTTTTTGTTTAAAGTCGATTTCTCTATGTTTTCAGAAATGGTCACCAATAATAATCGAAACGTCAAAAACCCAATGTAGAATTGTTATTCCTCAAGCACTAGATGAGAATCAATCGCTATTTTTGATTTTAAGTCGATTCCTCTATGTCTTCAGCAATGGTTACTAATAAAAACCGAAACGTCAAAAATCCAATATAGAATGATTATTCCTCAAGTACTAGATGAGAATCAATCGCTATTTTTGGTTTATAGTCGATTTCTCTATGTCTTCAGCAATGATTACTAATAAAAACCGAAACGTCAAAAATCCAATATAGAATGATTATTCCTCAAGTACTAGATGAGAATCGATGTCTATTTTTTATTTTAAGTCGATTCCTCCATGTCTTCAGCAATGGTTACTAATAAAAACCGAAACGTCACAAATCCAATATAGAATGATTATTCCTCAAGTACTAGATGAGAATCAATCGCTATTTTTGGTTTAAAGTCGATTCCTCCATGTCTTCAGCAATGGTTACTAATAAAAACCGAAACTTCAAAAATCCAATATAGAATGATTATTCCTCAAGTACTAGATGAGAATCAATCGCTATTTTTGGTTTAAAGTCGATTCCTCCATGTCTTGAGCAATGGTTACTAATAAAAACCGAAACGTCACAAATCCAATATAGAATGATTATTCCTCAAGTACTAGATGAGAATCAATCGCTATTTTTGGTTTAAAGTCGATTCCTCCATGTCTTCAGCAATGGTTACTAATAAAAACCGAAACGTCACAAATCCAATATAGAATGATTATTCCTCAAGTACTAGATGAGAATCAATCGCTATTTTTGGTTTAAAGTCGATTCCTCCATGTCTTCAGCAATGGTTACTAATAAAAACCGAAACGTCACAAATCCAATATAGAATGATTATTCCTCAAGTACTAGGTGAGAATCAATCGCTATTTCTGGTTTATAGTCGATTTCTCTATGTCTTCAGCAATGGTTACTAATAAAAACCGAAACGTCAAAAATCCAATATAGAATGATTATTCCTCAAGTACTAGATGAGAATCAATCGCTATTTTTGGTTTATAGTCGATTTCTCTATGTCTTCAGCAATGGTTACTAATAAACCGAAACGTCAAAAATCCAATATAGAATGATTATTCCTCAAGTACTAGATGAGAATCAATCGCTATTTTTGGTTTATAGTCGATTTCTCTATGTCTTCAGCAATGGTTACTAATAAAAACCGAAACGTCAAAAATCCAATATAGAATGATTATTCCTCAAGTACTAGATGAGAATCAATCGCTATTTTTTTGTTTAAAGTCGATTTCTCTATGTTTTCAGAAATGGTCACCAATAAAAACCGAAACGTCAAAAATCCAATATAGAATGATTATTCCTCAAGTACTAGATGAGAATCAATCGCTATTTTTTTGTTTAAAGTCGATTTCTCTATGTTTTCAGAAATGGTCACCAATAAAAACCGAAACGTCAAAAATCCAATATAGAATGGTTATTCCTCAAGTACTAGATGAGAATCAATCGCAATTTTTGGTTTAAAGTCGATTCCTCTATATCTTCAAAAATGGTCACCAATAAAAACCGAAACGTCAAAAATCCAATATAGAATTATTATTCCTCAAGTACTAGATGAGAATCAATCGCTATTTTTGGTTTAAAGTCGATTTCTCTATGTTTTCAGCAATGGTTGCTAATAAAAACCGAAACGTCAAAAATCCAACATAGAATGATTATTCCTCAAGTACTAGATGAGAATCAATCGCTATTTTTGGTTTAAAGTCGATTTCTCTATGTCTTCAGGAATGGTTACCAATAAAAACCGAAACGCCAAAAATCCAATATAGAATGGTTATTCCTCAAGTATTAGATGAGAATCGATGTCTATTTTTTATTTTAAGTCGATTCCTCCATGTCTTCAGCAATGGTTACCATTAAAAACCGAAATGTCAAAAATCCAATATATGGTAGAATGATTATTCCTCAAGTACTAGATGAGAATCAATCGCTATTTTTGGTTTAAAGTCGATTCCTCCATGTCTTGAGAAATGGTTACTAATAAAAACCGAAACGTCACAAATCCAATATAGAATGATTATTCCTCAAGTACTAGATGAGAATCAATCGCTATTTTTGGTTTAAAGTCGATTCCTCCATGTCTTCAGCAATGGTTACTAATAAAAACCGAAACGTCCCAAATCCAATATAGAATGATTATTCCTCAAGTACTAGATGAGAATCAATCGCTATTTTTGGTTTAAAGTCGATTCCTCCATGTCTTCAGCAATGGTTACTAATAAAAACCGAAACGTCACAAATCCAATATAGAATGATTATTCCTCAAGTACTAGATGAGAATCAATCGCTATTTTTGGTTTAAAGTCGATTCCTCCATGTCTTCAGCAAAGGTTACTAATAAAAACCGAAACGTCAAAAATCAAATATAGAATGATTATTCCTCAAGTACTAGATGAGAATCAATCGCTATTTTTGGTTTATAGTCGATTTCTCTATGTCTTCAGCAATGGTTACTAATAAAAACCGAAACGTCAAAAATCAAATATAGAATGATTATTCCTCAAGTACTAGATGAGAATCAATCGCTATTTTTTGTTTAAAGTCGATTTCTCTATGTTTTCAGAAATGGTCACCAATAAAAACCGAAACGTCAAAAATCCAATATAGAATGGTTATTCCTCAAGTACTAGATGAGAATCAATCGCTATTTTTGGTTTAAAGTCGATTCCTCTATGTCTTCAAAAATGGTCACCAATAAAAACCGAAACGTCAAAAATCCAATATAGAATTATTATTCCTCAAGTACTAGATGAGAATCAATCGCTATTTTTTTGTTTAAAGTCGATTTCTCTATGTTTTCAGAAATGGTCACCAATAATAATCGAAACGTCAAAAACCTAATGTAGAATTGTTATTCCTCAAGTACTAGATGAGAATCAATCGCTATTTTTGATTTTAAGTCGATTCCTCTATGTCTTCAGCAATGTTACTAATAAAAACCGAAACGTCAAAAATCCAATATAGAATGATTATTCCTCAAGTACTAGATGAGAATCAATCGCTATTTTTGGTTTATAGTCGATTTCTCTATGTCTTCAGCAATGATTACTAATAAAAACCGAAACGTCAAAAATCCAATATAGAATGATTATTCCTCAAGTACTAGATGAGAATCGATGTCTATTTTTTATTTTAAGTCGATTCCTCCATGTCTTCAGCAATGGTTACTAATAAAAACCGAAACGTCACAAATCCAATATAGAATGATTATTCCTCAAGTACTAGATGAGAATCAATCGCTATTTTTGGTTTAAAGTCGATTCCTCCATGTCTTCAGCAATGGTTACTAATAAAAACCGAAACTTCAAAAATCCAATATAGAATGATTATTCCTCAAGTACTAGATGAGAATCAATCGCTATTTTTGGTTTAAAGTCGATTCCTCCATGTCTTGAGCAATGGTTACTAATAAAAACCGAAACGTCACAAATCCAATATAGAATGATTATTCCTCAAGTACTAGATGAGAATCAATCGCTATTTTTGGTTTAAAGTCGATTCCTCCATGTCTTCAGCAATGGTTACTAATAAAAACCGAAACGTCACAAATCCAATATAGAATGATTATTCCTCAAGTACTAGATGAGAATCAATCGCTATTTTTGGTTTAAAGTCGATTCCTCCATGTCTTCAGCAATGGTTACTAATAAAAACCGAAACGTCACAAATCCAATATAGAATGATTATTCCTCAAGTACTAGGTGAGAATCAATCGCTATTTCTGGTTTATAGTCGATTTCTCTATGTCTTCAGCAATGGTTACTAATAAAAACCGAAACGTCAAAAATCCAATATAGAATGATTATTCCTCAAGTACTAGATGAGAATCAATCGCTATTTTTGGTTTATAGTCGATTTCTCTATGTCTTCAGCAATGGTTACTAATAAAAACCGAAACGTCAAAAATCCAATATAGAATGATTATTCCTCAAGTACTAGATGAGAATCAATCGCTATTTTTGGTTTATAGTCGATTTCTCTATGTCTTCAGCAATGGTTACTAATAAAAACCGAAACGTCAAAAATCCAATATAGAATGATTATTCCTCAAGTACTAGATGAGAATCAATCGCTATTTTTTTGTTTAAAGTCGATTTCTCTATGTTTTCAGAAATGGTCACAAATAAAAACCGAAACGTCAAAAATCCAATATAGAATGATTATTCCTCAAGTACTAGATGAGAATCAATCGCTATTTTTTTGTTTAAAGTCGATTTCTCTATGTTTTCAGAAATGGTCACCAATAAAAACCGAAACGTCAAAAATCCAATATAGAATTATTATTCCTCAAGTACTAGATGAGAATCAATCGCTATTTTTGGTTTAAAGTCGATTTCTCTATGTTTTCAGCAATGGTTGCTAATAAAAACCGAAACGTCAAAAATCCAATATAGAATGATTATTCCTCAAGTACTAGATGAGAATCAATCGCTATTTTTGGTTTAAAGTCGATTTCTCTATGTCTTCAGGAATGGTTACCAATAAAAACCGAAACGCCAAAAATCCAATATAGAATGGTTATTCCTCAAGTATTAGATGAGAATCGATGTCTATTTTTTATTTTAAGTCGATTCCTCCATGTCTTCAGCAATGGTTACCAATAAAAACCGAAATGTCAAAAATCCAATATAGAATGATTATTCCTCAAGTACTAGATGAGAATCAATCGCTATTTTTGGTTTAAAGTCGATTCCTCCATGTCTTCGAGAAATGGTTACTAATAAAAACCGAAACGTCACAAATCCAATATAGAATGATTATTCCTCAAGTACTAGATGAGAATCAATCGCTATTTTTGGTTTAAAGTCGATTCCTCCATGTCTTCAGCAATGGTTACTAATAAAAACCGAAACGTCCCAAATCCAATATAGAATGATTATTCCTCAAGTACTAGATGAGAATCAATCGCTATTTTTGGTTTAAAGTCGATTCCTCCATGTCTTCAGCAATGGTTACTAATAAAAACCGAAACGTCACAAATCCAATATAGAATGATTATTCCTCAAGTACTAGATGAGAATCAATCGCTATTTTTGGTTTAAAGTCGATTCCTCCATGTCTTCAGCAAAGGTTACTAATAAAAACCGAAACGTCAAAAATCCAATATAGAATGATTATTCCTCAAGTACTAGATGAGAATCAATCGCTATTTTTGGTTTCTTTCATTCGTGAGTGAGTGCTTCTAGAGGACGGTCGACTCTGCGCAGCGCTTTTTAAGATAACACTTTTGTTTATATTTTCTTTATCTTTTAATATTTTTCGATTTCTTTAGTTTTGTTTTGCTTTTTTACATAAATAGTTTTTTTAGTTTTTATTATTTAGTTAGCTTTAGTTTGTAAATATTTCTAAATAATAGTTTTTATTTGTTTATGAGGTTATAGCAGTCCGCGTAACCTCTCCCAATGGACGGGAACGAAGTTTCCCCTTCCAATTCGCTGGCCCAAGGTCGGATCCCAGCTAAACGTTTTAAACCATTTAGTGATTTATCTGATGATTCACTAAATAATGAAAACAATTTAATTAAAAAATCTCTGCCACGTTTCCTTGTTTTCACTCACGGTGAAAACGGAAAAAATTTATCTAAAATTTCCCCTTTTTTAATTAATAAAGTTATTACAAATTCCGCTGGAAAGGTAAATAACATTAAGAAACTTAGAAATGGAACAGTTTTGGTTGAAACAGCAAATGATAAACAAACTGAATCTCTTTTTAAAATTAAACAATTTTTACCGGAAATCCCGGTAACAGTTCAGCCTCACTTAAAACTTAACTCATCAAAGGGTGTGATATTTTGTCCCGATCTTGTTGACATCTCGAAAGAGGAGATTCTTTCTGAACTTCAAAATCAAAACGTAACAGATCTCCATAAAATTACTCGAAAAGCTCAGGACCAAATTACTACAACCCCCTTGATTGTCCTCACATTCGGCACCCCTACCATTCCTTCAACAATTAATGTTGGATTTTATAGGCTTTCCGTAAGAAAATATGTACCACCCCCTATGCGTTGTTTTTCCTGCCAGTTATACGGGCATACCAAGGGTAGATGTTCCAAAACAACCCCTATTTGTGGTTTCTGCGGGCTTGAACTCCACCCTGGCACCCCGTGCTCAAGGACTTTTGCACCCCTTGTAACAATGATTCTCATCCTAGCTTCTCTCGTACATGCCCCAAGTTTGTTGAAGAAAAAGAAATTATTAATTTGTCAGTTGATAAAAATATTTCATACTTTGCTGCCAAAGCCCAATTCGAAAAACAAAAACTATCGAAGAAAACTTCCTTTGCGTCTGTAGTACAGACTAATTCAAGTTGCACTTCTTGCGAGGAGCTCAAACAAACAGTTAAAGTCCTTACTGAACAAATAGTAGCCCTCACAAGTAAAATTGAATCCCTCACTGCAGCCGACAAATTAAATGAAAAAAAACAAACAGTAATTATTCCAATAAAACCAACTCCTTCGTCAGGACCTATCGCGGCCCCTATCGTTAGTGCATCTCCTTTAACACCAACTACCAATGGCCAAGTCCTTCTTAGCCTGCCAACCTCAAGTGAAGATGAAACCCCTTTATCTCAACGAACTTCCGCAAGGAAAAAAATAAGAAACCAAAGGGGCAGAATCGAAACGCTGTCTCTTAGTATATGTTTATTTTTATCTCTAGCAAAATGCGCATTTTTATTATCATCGCTAATCTTATTTATTATATTATTTTTCCTTTCTTCTTGGAATCTTCTAATAATTTATCTATTTGCTTTTTTATCTAAATATGGATAGTAATTTTATTATTCAATGGAATTTGAATGGTATTTTTAATAATTTGGAAGAACTTAGATTATTAATTAAAGAATACAACCCATCGGTAATCTGCTTGCAAGAAACCCATTTGAATAATAATAAATTTTCTATTAGAGGTTTTAACGAATATTTTAAAAATAACGATATAGGACAAAGAGCGAAGGGCGGGGTAGCAATCCTGGTTAAATCTGCTATATTTTCGCAATCCTTGTCCATTGATACAAACCTTCAAGCCATCGCAGTCCGTATTTCATCCCCTTTATCTTTAAGCCTATGCAGTGTATATATCCCTCAAGATCACCGTTTTTCTAGATCTGATTTGGAAGATTTGGTTATTCAACTGCCCCCTCCATTTCTTCTTCTGGGCGATTTTAACGCCAGAAGTTGCCTTTTCGAAAACATTCCATCATCCCCCAGGGGAAAAATAATCGAGTCTTTTCTTAATTCCAACAACGTGTCGGTTTTGAATAACGATTCTCCAACCCATTTTAGCACGGCATATGGTACCTATTCAATCATAGATCTTGTTTTTGCATCGCCGTCTATCCAAGATAGATTTTCCTTCAAGGTACATCCTGATCTATGTAGTTCGGACCACTTTCCTATTGTTTTATCAGACAACAGAAAAATTCCTGTTACCCGAACACATGCGAGGTGGCTGGTCCGAAACGCGAATTGGCCTCTTTTCGAAAGACTATCCTTTTTTAACCAAAGCGATGATAATGAAAGCGACATTATTTTAAAGCTAGAAAATTTTAATAAAAAAATAATTAAAGCAGCCGAAATATCTATTCCAAGGTCGAAAACTAACCCTAAACGCCGTTCAGTCCCTTGGTGGTCAAAAGAAATTCAAAATGCAATTAGGGACAGGAAAAAGTCTCTTAGGCTTTTCAATGCTTCTCCTAATACACAAAACTTGATAAATTTTAAAAAACATAGGGCTCGGGCAAAATATTTGATAAAACAAGCAAAAAAGCGTTCATGGGAAGAATATATTTCGACCATTTCGTATTCTACTCCCAGTAAGGAGGTTTGGGGTAAGATAAACAAAATAAAAGGGTCCCAGAATTTCTCGGTTAGACCTCTTCATTTTAATAACAACCCCGTGTCTAACCCATATGAATTATCGAATATATTTGCTCGACATTTTTCCAACATTTCATCCTCACAAAATTTTAATCCTCGTTTTCTTAACATTAAAAATGCATCGGAACAAATTACTTTTAATTTCAATTCGGACAATTCCGAAATTTATAATAAGCCTTTTGGCTTATGGGAATTCGAATCAGCATTAAACTCCTCCAAAAATACCTCTCCAGGGCCGGATGGTGTTCATAATTTAATGTTGAAACATTTGCATCCGAATTCAAAATTGATTCTTTTAAATATCTTAAATGAAATTTGGAAAAATGATTTGTTCCCTAGTCAATGGAGAAAATCAATCCTGATCCCTATCCTCAAGGCGAATAAAGATTATAAAGACGTTACGAATTATCGGCCCATTTGCATGACGAGCGTCTTATGTAAATTAATCGAACGAATGGTGAATAAGCGTTTATGGTGGCTGCTAGAGAATAAACGCCTTATTTCTAAGTATCAGTGTGGCTTTCGCCAAAATCGTTCCTGCCTCGACCACCTGGTACGTCTTGAGGATTATGTATTAAAGGGTTTTGCAAACAAACAGCACACAGTTGCCGTTTTTTTCGACCTTGAACATGCTTATGACACAACGTGGCGTCACCAGATTCTCCAAAAACTTAATAATTGGAAAATTAAGGGCCATCTTGCACTATTTATTCGTAATTTCCTCTCAGACCGTCTTTTTCAGGTTCGGGTAGGAAATACCCTATCTCGAGTAAATACCCAAGAAAATGGTTTGCCTCAGGGAAGTGTCTTAAGCACCACTTTATTCGCTATAGCTATTGATGACATTTTGGCCAAAATCAAATACCCAATCCAAAAGTCTCTTTTTGTTGATGATTTATGTATTTATTATAAATCTAATAATATAAATAACGTAAAAATTAAACTGCAAACGGCAATAAATGATATTGACAATTGGGCATTTGAACACGGCTTCAAAATTTCAAAAATAAAGTCTTCCTGTCTGCATTTCTGTAGACTTCGTTCCCTTCATGATGATCCTGTTTTGACACTCGACGGGAATTCGCTTACCTACTATGATCAAGTAAAATTTTTAGGCCTAATATTTGACAAAAAGATGAACTGGAGAACGCATGTTGATTATCTTATAATAAAGTGCCTTAAATCTATGAGTCTCTTGAAAGTCCTTGCTGGTTCTCATTGGGGGGCGGATTCCACCGCACTCCTGAGAGTTCACAGGGCTATAATAAGGAGCAAAATTGACTATGCTTCTCCAGTTTACGCATCGGCTCGTGACAATGTCTTAAAAAAGCTTGACTCGATTCATAACATGGGTATTCGGATCGCATTAGGAGCCTTTAGGACTAGCCCTATAGTTAGTTTGCTAGCCGAAGCGGGTGAACCCCCATTAAGAATACGAAGGGACACTTTATCTTTAAATTACTTATTAAAAATCTATTCACTGCCAAATCACCCGTCATACAAAATTTTATTTGCAGTCACAAACCCGAACAAATTCTCAAAACCTAGATCTACCAAACCACTAGCTGTAAGAATGAAACATTATATTGATACCTTTGATGACACTTGTAAACACCAGGTCGCTTTTATTAATGCCCCCAAACCCCCTTGGCTTATAAAAAAGCCTGCAGTCATATGGGACCTGCATAAATTTAACAAACAAAATACAAGCAGCGACATCTTCCAAACGGTTTTTCAAGATGTCATCAAGAAATACCCTAATTTTTCGCTTATTTTTACTGATGGGTCGAAATCAGACAATAAAGTAGGTTGCGCTTTTAAACTCGATAGCATAGAAAGGAAATTCAAGCTGCCCGCCATCTCCAGCATTTTCACTGGGGAATTAAAAGCTATCGAGTTAGCGCTCTCCTTCATTAAACGCCATGGGTTAAATAAAAGTATAATCATTAGTGACTCTCTAAGCGCCCTCCTTGCCTTGCAGGGGTTTAATCCTCCCCATCCTTTGGTCCAGAGAATTCAATCCCTGTATGGGGAACCGCCGGGGGACGAATGGGAAATTCTTTTAATGTGGGTGCCAGGACATAAGGGTATCGTAGGAAATGAGGCTTCAGACCTTTTAGCTAGAATGGGAGCCAACAAGTCGTCTGTTGACTTTTCCCAAACCTTTCTGGAGGACTCCTCAAGGTTTTTCAAAAACCTAATCAAGAACACCTGGACCAAAGAATGGGAGAGGGAAAATACTCATCTCAAAAGAGTCAAACCTAAAATTAGTCCCCTTCCACTATATGCTAATATGCCTAGAAGGATGCAGACTATCATAACACGCCTCCGAATAGGGCATTGCTTCTTCTCTCATGGATATTTGATTCGGAGAGAGGATCCCCCATGGTGTGCTACTTGCAGTTCTAGAGTCACAGTGGACCACATCCTAATTGATTGTCCCGTATATAGTCTAGCTAGGACAGAATTTAAAATAAAAAACAAGACTATCCTAAATCTACTAGGAAGTCAAGAAAATTTTGAGAATTTGTTCGGCTTTTTAAATCGAATCCAACTCCTTAATTTGATTTAGCTTGTATTTTATTCTTTCTAGTCATGGCCTAACTATGGGCAGTCTTACTATCTGTGATATTATCTATTTTGTTGACTATTCTATTTATTATATATTTGTTATAGAAGCCTCTTTACAGCTTCACTGTCGTATTGTTATTTCTTATATAGTTTATCTCTTGTTGAATTTTTTATACATTTATTTTAGTTTTCTGTTTTTCGATATAGTTTATTTCACATATCTATCAGAAGCCCCTTTACAGCTTCATTATTGTATTGTTATTTCTTATATAGTCTATCTCTCGTTGGATTTTTATACATTTATGTATCGTTAGATATATGGAAGTCCAAAAAAAAAAAAAAAATAGAGAATATAATAGAAATCCTAGGCGCTAATGACCTTAGCAGTCGATGTGCCTTTAAACCCCCAAATAATAATAAAATAATTTTTGGTTTAAAGTCGATTTCTCTATGTCTTTAGCAATGTTTACTAATAAAAACCGAAACGTCAAAAATCCAATATAGAATGATTATTCCTCAAGTACTAGATGAGAATCAATCGCTATTTTTGGTTTAAAGTCGATTTCTCTATGTCTTCAGCAATGGTTACTAATAAAAACCGAAACGTCAAAAATCCAATATAGAATGATTATTCCTCAAGTACTAGATGAGAATCAATCGCTATTTTTGGTTTAAAGTCGATTTCTCTATGTCTTCAGCAATGGTTACTAATAAAAGCCGAAACGTCAAAAATCCAATATAGAATGATTATTCCTCAAGTACTAGATGAGAATCAATCGCTATTTTTGGTTTAAAGTCGATTTCTCCATGTCTTCAGCAATGGTTACTAATAAAAACCGAAACGTCAAAAATCCAATATAGAATGATTATTCCTCAAGTACTAGATGAGAATCAATCGCTATTTTTGGTTTAAAGTCGATTTCTCTATGTCTTCAGCAATGGTTACTAATAAAAACCGAAACGTCAAAAATCCAATATAGAATGATTATTCCTCAAGTACTAGATGAGAATCAATCGCTATTTTTGGTTTAAAGTCGATTTCTCTATGTCTTTAGCAATGGTTACTAATAAAAACCGAAACGTCAAAATCCAATATAGAATGATTATTCCTCAAGTACTAGATGAGAATCAATCGCTATTTTTGGTTTAAAATCGATTTCTCTATGTCTTCAGCAATGGTTACTAATAAAAACCGAAACGTCAAAAATCCAATATAGAATGATTATTCCTCAAGTACTAGATGAGAATCAATCGCTATTTTTGGTTTAAAGTCGATTTCTCTATGTCTTCAGCAATGGTTACTAATAAAAACCGAAACGTCAAAAATCCAATATAGAATGATTATTCCTCAAGTACTAGATGAGAATCAATCGCTATTTTTGGTTTAAAAGTCGATTTCTCTATGTCTTCAGCAATGGTTACTAATAAAAACCGAAACGTCAAAAATCCAATATAGAATGATTATTCCTCAAGTACTAGATGAGAATCAATCGCTATTTTTGGTTTAAAGTCGATTTCTCTATGTCTTTAGCAATGGTTACTAATAAAAACCGAAACGTCAAAAATCCAATATAGAATGATTATTCCTCAAGTACTAGATGAGAATCAATCGCTATTTTTGGTTTAAAGTCGATTTCTCTATGTCTTCAGCAATGGTTACTAATAAAAACCGAAACGTCAAAAATCCAATATAGAATGATTATTCCTCAAGTACTAGATGAGAATCAATCGCTATTTTTGGTTTAAAATCGATTTCTCTATGTCTTCAGCAATGGTTACTAATAAAAACCGAAACGTCAAAAATCCAATATAGAATGATTATTCCTCAAGTACTAGATGAGAATCAATCGCTATTTTTGGTTTTAAAGTCGATTTCTCTATGTCTTTAGCAATGGTTACTAATAAAAACCGAAACGTCAAAAATCCAATATAGAATGATTATTCCTCAAGTACTAGATGAGAATCAATCGCTATTTTTGGTTTAAAGTCGATTTCTCTATGTCTTTAGCAATGGTTACTAATAAAAACCGAAACGTCAAAAATCCAATATAGAAATGATTATTCCTCAAGTACTAGATGAGAATCAATCGCTATTTTTGGTTTAAAGTCGATTCCTCTATGTCTTCTGCAAAGGTAACGGATTAGAAAAAACGCAGTTGCTATGGTTACTCATAAAAATTCCTCCCAAATTTTTAGCATTTCACAGAGAAGAAGCCTATCCATTCTTACTTAAGCAAGGCTAAATGAGCTATATTAAAACGTTCAAATGAATAAATTTTAAAGAATTTAAAAAATTAATAAAGTACCATCTTACTCTAGAGTAAAGTACTTTAAAATATAATTTTACTAAAAACTTTATTTAACCTTTTTGTGGTCCCCAAGGTAGTTGATTAGGACATTAAATTTCATCAAAATTGGTTAAGTCATTTTCAAGATATTTAGAAAAAACTAAAAAAGTACTGAAATAAAGTACTAATGTTTGTGGGCCGATATGTACCAAAAACTAATCAGCGCTTCATTTTGTTAAACTAATGGTAGCTTTTTCAATTTCATTTCAATCGGTGCAACGGTGTGGAAAAAATCGTGGGCCAAAAAAGCGATAACATACATACATCCATACATACATCCATACATACATCCATACATACATACATCCATACATCCATCCGCACGCACTAAATGAAAAAATCGCACTTTTTGGCCTCTCGACGAGACCCCATGTAATTTTTGGCAAAACCGTCACGTGCTAAAATTCAACCTAGTTGAATTCTACAATTTGTGACTTTAATTGAGTCCATGGGTTCCGTAGTCTTTACCTGAGGATTCTTTGAAGCCACGCTTGCCCCGAGAGCGATTACAATACTTTACCCATGCTTTGCATTGGATAAAGTAAAAAAATGAAACATTCGATTAATTTCAGAAAGAATACGCAATTTTCAACTAGCGCTTGAGCCCGAACGGTTTGGCCGGGAAAAAAAAACCTAAATAATGAAATTTGTAGGATATTTTATGAACATTTATTTTGAAGGAAGATTATTTACGAAAAAGTTGATATTCTTCGAGTTATAAGCAAAAAACCGTCAAAAAAATGAGATTTTTTTACCTTTTTTTTTTTGCATTTTTGACAATGTTCCGTGACGAAATTTTGTTAGCAAACCTCAGATTCGGATTCAGGACACCAAAAAACATAAAGGGTCGAAGAAATTATAACTATCCCAAAACTTTATGGGTAAAAAGTCAATTTAACTGGACTATTTGTTTTATTAAAATTCTCACTAAATATTTTGCTTCGTGGATTGCCCCCCCTCCCCCTCCCATGAAAATTTTCTGGCTACCCCACTGCATATGGATATTGTGCCTACACCGTCCAGGGGTCCCGTACTGACGTCGAACGGAACCCTAAAATAATAGCAATATCTAGAAACACAAAAAGAATAAATAATTAATTAAATATTTTACCTATTTGATCTCCTGTTTTATTTATTGTTGTATAAAATTCAAACCGTTCTTCTTCATCTTTGTATGTTAAAATCAAATCTGTCGAATAACGTTCACCAATAATAATAACATCTCTAATATTATTATTATGTAAATCAATCGGTGATTGTCCTTTCCCCCATCAATAGATCCAACCATTCCGATTTCACAAAACATGGCGATAAAATTAACAAAACAATTTCCCACCACATTTCTAGTGTTATTTTCAATATATCGAGAATAAATGAATTTATTCCAAATATACTTACCTATATAGAGTACAAGTTACAGGAGGATTGGAAAGGGGCCATGCGCATTACTCGCTATTACGGTCTAATTAAACTGATAAGAGCTTATCAACAAGAAAATATAATTTTATTTTTTTCATTTATTTATTTATTTTATTTTTTTGCCTTTTTCTGTACATATATATTTAGGTGTGTATTTTTATCTATCTTCGGGGCCGTCCATAAATTAAGTCACTCGAATTTCAAGATTTTTAGACCCCCTCCCCTTGTGTCACATTCTGTCACATTTTCATTCAGCCCTCCCCTGTTTTGTGACGTCACACTATCACTAACGAGCTTTTCGTGCATGCCTTCGGCAGAAAATGTTTATATTTAAAAAAAATTTGCTCGATTAATATGTGATTGAAACTTCACCAAAGCATAGATAGAGATTGAAGGAGACAATAAAAGAGTATGTCTTCTACTAGAATTATAAATTTTATTTATTTATAACGAGACTATAGTTTCGAGGGCCTTGCCCTCTTCATCAGTCTATTACAATTGATTCACAGGAATCAAGCAGAAGACACACTCTTTTATTGTCTCCTTCAATATATAAAAATTCTGCTACTCTCGGCACAAAAACTTTCAATTTAACCTAGATAGAGAGTTAAACTATTATAAAAAAAAATAAAGTTATATTTATAAATTAAGTTTTGAGCACTTAGATGGCGATTATCTTGCTAATATGCCAGTGTGTCCAGAAATCTATACTTTAATGATGGAATTTTTTTGAGGTCTTTTGGACATGGTTGTTTTACCTGGTGGATGGTAATATAGGATTTTACCATGAAAAATTTTTCAAACTTTAAAGTATAATGATGTATTTGTTGCACAACCGTACAGTTGTTTCTGGCTCATATGATAGGCCTTCCTCAGCAACCTGCGTACAAGAACTGAGTTAATTTTACACCTTGAGACAATTTAAAGTGATTTTGTGTTACATTTTTCAAAACAAATATCTTCCCTCATACAAACAATTAATGCACATTTCTGGGTTAACAAAAAGAAAGAATATATAGAGAAGAAGATTCCCATCTTACCTTATCAAATTAAGCTCTCTTATACATTATATGCATTGTATTGTAATGCCCTGGTTTATAGCAGATGTATTTTTTCTATTATTTAAAGAATTAAATAAACTAATCCTTGTGTAAATAAATTTTCATGTATATATATAGTGTTGTTAATTTAGGCAGATTTTGTTGCCCTGCGTAGAGAGAATTGTTATTACACCAGGTAAACAACCATGTCCAAAAGACCTCAAAAAATTCCATCATTAAAGTTATATTTATAATCTAATATTTTTTATTTAAGATTGGCGGCAAAAGGACCTCTGGTTGAGCCAACTGATAGTCAGGGTGCAAAAAAAAAGGGAAAAAATTCAAAGGTCAACAAAAATAAAAATATGTTATCAGGAAAAAATAATAACAGTGATTGTGGCGGCCCGCGGCCCACGCTTGCGCATGGCGACGAGCCTTGAGCAACGGCCGCTAGATGACTCAGTCGGATCGTTGAGTCGCTTTTGCATGAGGGAAATATACTCTCCCATGCTATAATATAAGCGGCTCGCTTCGACTGAGGGTTAGCTAACGGATTCGGACACCCGAATCTAGAGGGGCCAAATAACAACCGGCAGCCCCTCCCCTGCACACACCCTATACGCAACCTACAACTCTGCATACGCAAGATTGTTAGGACCCCATCGACTTGGTGGGGGGCGCACAAAGCACCACACCTAACAATATCTGGTGACCCCGACGTGATTGCAAAGCAAGCAGCCTCTTGACCCACCAGCTTGGTGGATAGAGCCTTGCCCGGCCGACTTGGTCGGTAATAAGCAATCACACAAGAAAGAAGGGGTGTGGTGTGGCGGCCCGCGGCCCACGCTTGCGCATGGCGACGAGCCTTGAGCAACGGCCGCTAGATGACTCAGTCGGATCGTTGAGTCGCTTTTGCATGAGGGAAATATACTCTCCCATGCTATAATATAAGCGGCTCGCTTCGACTGAGGGTTAGCTAACGGATTCGGACACCCGAATCTAGAGGGGCCAAATAACAACCGGCAGCCCCTCCCTGCACACACCCTATACGCAACCTACAACTTGCACACAAAAGATTGTTAGGACCCTATCGACTTGATGGGGGGCGCACAAAGCACCACACCTAACAATAGTGATGATGAAGTGACTCCAAAAATTTTACAGCTGCTCAACACATTCAAACTTTTATGATAGTTTTAATGTGAATAAATGATCAGCATATTATGTATAAAATTGAATTTAAGGCTCTTGCTTACATCTGAAAGTCAAAATATAAATAAAACTAGAAAAAAATTAAATGAATGGGAAAATAGGATCTTTAAAGAGAGAGATTTATTAATTTGAGTAATAAATAGAAGCAAAACAAATTATCAGACAAATAATTGAAAAGTTCAATAGAATTATGAATAGAAATTATCAAATTATTTTTATTATTTATTATTAAACCAATTATTTTACATTAATTAATGTATACATTGTATTTTTGCTTCGATTCCGGAGATTACTTCTCCACCATCGAGTGTCCTTATTCATCTTTAGTCCTTGTTTTTAATAAGAGGAAAAATCCTATTAGATAAAAAACCTCTTTTCCGATAATTATTTAAATTCCATTATTCCCCAATCAAGTCGATTGGTGTAAACCTCTATCCCTTCAATTCAATCATCCATTTTTATTATTATTAACAGGATAAAATTATATGTTAATTAACCGGAAAGTATTTAGAACAAATAAATGAATAAATTTAAAATTAATTAATTAATAGTATGGATAACAATAATTGCAATGAGAGAAAAATATTATAATAAAATTAGTTATAATTAAAAATTTTCAATTAAAGCTATTAGTAGTAACAGGAATAAAAAAAATGTTTATTTAGAATTAAAATAAGAGCTGGTTAGCCTTTAAGAAGGCGGCCATATTTATTTATAAAATAAGTAAAATAGTTCAAAATAGTAGAGTTATTCAAATAAATATGGTAAATATTTTAGTCTATCTATACTAAAAAATATTAACATAAATTGGGAAAAATTGAGTGTGATTGCAAAAAACAAATGAGTTCGAGAGATTCTTAACGTAGATGAGATGTAGAGTTCAAATCCCAAATGGATCGTGTTCAATGAGAGATAATTTATAATTTGTGAATTAAGATATATTTTTGTATTTGTGTGTTGTTTTCTTTTTTATGTTAAAGAAAAGAAAAAAATGTTAATTTTAACTACTAATCTTTATAAACTTAAGATATATTTGAATATTTGTGTGCTTTTGATCTTTGTTTTTTGTTGTACTTCTAATGCATGAGAATCACAATTTTGTAATTCTAAAAAACTTTTTGTATATTGTATTTGTATTGACAGTCTATTCAAAAATAAATAAATATTCCTATGGGTGAGTTCGATATGGAAGACTTCCCTTTCATGTGTACCTATATATGACAAATTTTGTCTTAATTATGTGTGTTTGTTACTCAATTTTTAACCGACTTCAAAAAAGGAGGAGGTTCTCTATTCGACTGATTTTTTTTTTTTTTTTTTTTTTTTCGTTTTTTTCATAGGGTTTAGACCTTTTTTATTAGGTTTGTTTAGACCTAACCTCTTTGTTTATGAACCGATTTCGATGATTCTTTTTTTATTCGAAAGGGGGTATTTTAGGGATGGTGTCATATTAATTTGGTCAAGTTCTGATGATATAATCACTATTAATAACATCACTAAAAGAGAAAAATAAAAATATTTTTTAAGAAAAAATAAAACCAACTTCAAAAAATAAAATGCAACAAATAAAATACACTAAAAGGTATAAAATAATTATTATCTTATTTAGTTACAACTAAACGACGAAATATTAACATGAAATTAGTTTTTGAAGTCGGTGACAAACATATACCTTTTATGAATCGCACTCTACGGATCTTACTTAGTACGTTTGGAGGATATGCGCGCTTATAGGTACAGTTTGTTTGGTACCGACTTCAACAAGTAATTTCATGTTAATATTTCGTCGTTTAGTTGTAACTAAATAAGATAATAATTATTTTATATCTTTTAGTGTATTTTATTTGTTGCATTTAATTTTTTGAAGTCGGTTTTTATTTTTTCTTAAAAATTATTTTATCAAATTTACTTAAAACCTGGTTTAAATGGTTGATTGTAAAATAAATAAATAAATAAATAAAAATATATATATATTCAATAGAAAAGAGGCCAGGTGTATGGGTAAAGCATTTTTCAATAAAGATAATTTCTTAGATTATTTTGAAAAGAAAATATTTATTTTTATAAATTTATTATATGTATTAAGTGAAATGTTATCTTTGAAGGTAATGCCTGCCTTTGCACTCACACACACACACACACAGAGGCGTAATTATCGAACTTGGCGCCTATCCCGTATGGAAATAAATAGATTTTCGAAATATGTTTTTTATATATTTTTTGAAAATATAAATAAATATATTTTGATATTACTGATCAGGGATCAGTAGCTTAGTGGATATAGGAGTTAAAACTCTTATGACAAAGCATTGCAGTACACATGCAAAGATCCCGGGTTCGAGCCCCGGCTGATCCTTTTGTCTGTAATAAAAATAAACTTTTCTTCGTTCCCTAAATTTGAATAAATAAATATATTAAAAATATAAAAATTTTGTGTTAAATTTATATAAAGTTTATACTAGAGCGACATAAAAATAATGATATTTTAAGAATACATAGAAATTTTAAACTTTATATAAATTTAACACAAAAATTTTATATTTTTAATATATTTTCAATAAATATATAAACAACATATTTCGAAAATCTATTTATTTCCATACGGGATGGCCAACTATAGCTACTACGACCCCTGATACATTGAGTAAAATGTAGCTAAGAATATACAGGGTGTCCCGTATCACAGCGATCAACCGTGAATAGGCCAGTTTATGACGGTCTAGAACAGGGGTCGGGGAACCGGGGTAAATTACCACAAATGGGGTAAAAATGAAACTATCGGGGGTAAAAAGGACATTTTTAAAAAAATTTATTTTATAAACTATTATAGAATTATTCTATAATGGGCCATGGAAAATATAAAACTGTAATTATAGATCTATTTTTGCATTCAAAATAAATTTTTAAAAATAGACATCTCATTAATATCAAGAGGTAATTCGGGTTCATAGCCAGTCGATCATGGTGGATCGTCCCTTGGGGATGTGATTTGACATGGAGACACTATTTTTAAATATTTAACCACTTTTTAACTCTTGGACTGTCTCTCGTCGAATGTATTCTTTCTGGAACTGGTCCGTTATGAATGGATAAAAACTGATCTATTGTGATATGTTATCTGTGATTTCTCAGTGAAATGTATTGTTCAATCAAAAAAATTTTATAAACAAAAAATAGATGTGTGGCACTCGGGGACTGCCGCGGTAAAGCTGTTGCATAGCATTTTTTATCAACTTATGCAATTGTAATATTTATGCAATATTTTTTCACAAACAGCTGCTTACGTATTCGTCCGATTTCGGATCAGCTCGTCTCGATCCGTGCGAGCTTCGTACAGTCTACACGCATACGTCTAGTCGCACTCACACAAACACCGTGTCGAAGTCTGCCGAACTGAAACGACGTTAGACGATGCTTTCAACGCCGCTTTTAACGCCGCACCGCTGTGCCGGTCGGAGTGGGGGGTGTTAGGTTTATTTTCGTTACAAAATTTCTTGATTCGGTCGCCGCGCTCAAAGCCCGCGATAAAAGCTATGCAATAGCTTAATAATTATTTTTGTTTAATCCTATTTATTTGAATAGCATAATGCACGGGAAATACAAATAATAATAATAATCCCACGGTGTTGTCTCATGTCCGTCTGAAAATTTTTTAAATAAATGTTAATAAAAAAAATATTCTATATTCCGCGTTTTTTACTTTAAAATGCAATTTAAAATATATTTTTTCTTTTAAAGATGTACCGGCTGTCCACTGTTCGTCTCCAGAAAATTATTTATTATTCATTTATATTATTTACTATTATAGTTTAATTGTATTTTATAATTTAAATGTATTGTAAAAAAATAAGATAATTGATAAATTATAATTTTGTAAAAAAAAAAAAACCCATTAATTTCAAAATCCCCTCCATAATGAGATCCTTTGAAAGCCCCCTCCCCACCTCTTAAATCCGCCGGTCGGCTGTCAGTCGAGTCGCTCGAGTCTCGTGTAGGAGTTGTGGGCGGCGGCGGGGAGGGACATCTCCCCCGCTCGAGCCGCCTCTCCGCCAAGAGTCGGGCGACTCCGCTGGCTTTCGGCTGGCCGCTTAGAGGGGATTGTTAGGTTATTTTCTTTACGGAATTTCTCGATTCGGTCGCCGCGCTCAAAGCCCGCGATAAAAGCTATGCAATAGCTTAAAATGTAATAGGTCTGATGAGCCAAATAATGGCGAAACTAGTAACTTACAATAATAAATAATTCAATATTAACATTTATTAATTTTCATTTATCCATTTCAAATTTTCTATTATTAATATGAAGGAGCTAAACATAAAAAAATAAATTATATTATAGTATTATTAGTTTGATAGCTTTTCCAGGAATTCAAAATCTTAAAATTAATAAAAATTAAAAAAAAAATATAAAAACATTAATAAAAGTTATGCATTTTTTGTCATGATGAGTGTTGAGTGTATTTTTTTCTTTTTAAAAAGCAGTCAGTTAAACCAGGCAAGAACAGAAATCGGCTGAATGCCGAGGATTGTATTCAAATTGCGCTCATGTCAAAAAGTCCTAATTTTGAAGTTATTTATTAACAATTTTTCTAAAACGTAAAAGCGTTTGAATTATGTTAATGTTTACAATTTTTATTTACTTACAGAGAGTTTTCATGTAAATTACAATTAATTCAATAAATAATAAATAGGTGCCTGGAGCACCAAGCGATGCTCGGTAACTTTTTTCTTCTAAATGGCTTAAGTTTCAAATTTCAAGGCTCTGCGACTTTCCGAAGACGAGATATGAACGATTAAAATATTTATTTTCCGACATGACTAATTTACACCCCTTCCTTTATTTTGAACCTTTTAAATCATGAAGAAGGAGGTATGATCCTTCGAATTGTCGGATTTTTAAGAGAATAAAATTGATATTCTATTAAATTATTTTATAGAAAAATATCTTTATTTAATCAAATTGGCAAATTCTAATATATAATAACATTTGTAATGATCTATTAGTGCAATTTAAAATAAAAAATAAAACAATTAACTTTATTAAAAATAAATTGAAAGAAATGTAATTATAAATTTTTATTCCAACAACCACCTGTGAATAATTATTTCAATAACAAACACCCATCAAAAACAACTTATCCGAAGATGAGACCTAGTCAATGATCGAATTGTCAACACAAAAACCCGCCTAACCCGTGAATTTCATCCAAATCGTTAGAGCCGATTCTTTTTTTTTTTTTTTTTTTTTTTTTTAATGATATTGATGTGAGAAGGAGATACACCAGAAGGTGGATCCCCTAAAGGCCTGTATGGGCTGGCCCCTCCAACGTGAAAAAAACAGAGTAGAAGGAAAAGAAGCCGGGATCACGAGCCAATCTCAGAAACTTAGATACAATTCAATATCCAATTTACTAAGGTTTTAGGGGCTTCGAGCAGTGGTAAATTCTCCGCGCGATAAATTCGGTTAAATTTATCTCCCACTTAATTTTTATTACCAGACCCTATACTTACAGAAAAAATGTCTGGGTATAGCCGGGAATCGAACCCGAGACCTCCGGGTTGCCAGTCAGTTATTCTGACCATTACACCACGGAGGCGGACAAATATATATACAAGAATTGCTCGTTTAATATAAAAAAATAAGATACATTTACCTTGCTTTTTTTGCTTTTCATGTAGGGGTAATAGCGACCTATGGAAAAATATTTTGGGGTAATAGCTAAAAAGTTCCCTGACCTCTGGTCTAGAACCTAAAAAAATTGTTAATAAAAATCTCGTATTTTTCAAGTTATAGGCATTTTTTGAAAATGGTGAAAATCGGTAACCTGTCCTAAATAAATAGATGGTGCCTACAAATTTACATATTTTATTATTCTAATTTTTGTTAGGCAATCCTGAATAATCCTGCTATGGGCCATCAGAATTCAAAATAAAACCATAAATACTATACTTTTGGAGAAAAATATATTTATGTTTTAAAAAGTTTTGATCATCTTAAATTAAAAAAAGCCTAGTAGAGTACCATGGCAAGTTATTTAATAAATTGGCCCATTTAGTTGAGATTTCAAAATGATATGTCATTTTGTACTTCCTTCTTTAGAAAAAGAAATGTTTGTATTTTTAACCGACTCCAAAAAAGGAGGAGGTTCTCAATTCGATTGATTTTTTTTTTGTGTCTATGTTACCTCATATCTTCGAAAATTGTGAACCGATTTTGATGATTTTTTTTTTAATTGGGTTCAATCTAGTTTTTGATTGGTCCCGTTTTTTTGGTATTGGACCTTTTTTTATGTTTGTTTAGGCATAACTTCTTTGTTTATGAACAGATTTTAATGATTCTTTTTTTATTGGAAAGAGGGTACTTTAGGAGTAGTCCCATATTAATTTGTCAAGTTCTGAAGATATGATCAATGACAAAATAACGTAAATCTCCAATTCTTATGACCAAATAATCGAAATTATAATAAATAAAATCTTTTATAAAAAAAATCTTAAAACATTCATTTAAAACCCGCAAACATTTCGAGAAAATTTCTATATTTATAAATTGAATTTTATTATCATTTTCTGATTCATTCGCCCTACGCTTTCTATTACGAGATGCATGCAAGGTATTATATTAAGTACCTATTAATAACATCGCTAAAAGGAGAAAAATAAAAATATTTTTTATAAAAAAAATAAAACCGACTTCAAAAAAATTAAATGCAACAAATAAAATAATCAGAACTAAAAATTAAATAAAATGCACTAAAAGGTATAAAATAATTATTATCTTATTTACTTACAACTAAACGACGAAATATTAACATGAAATCACTTTTTGAAGTTGGTGACAAAAATATACATTTTATGAATCGAACTCGACGGATCTTACTTAGTACGTTTGAAAGGAACGCTCTCTTATGGGTATAGTTTGTTTGGCACCGACTTCAAAAAGTGATTTCATGTTAATATTTGGTCGTTTAGTTGTAGCTAAATAAGATAATAATTATTTTATACCTTTTAGTGGATTTTATTTTATTTTTAAGTTATTATTATTTTATTGTTACATTTAAATTTTTTGAAGTCGGTTTTATTTTTTTTATTTTGGTAAAATTAGCTAATTTTAAAACATATTTTATTAATATTTTTTTATTTAATATTTTAATCAATTATCTCTGTTCTTAATTAATCCAATCTTTGGCTCTTATGGGCATTATATTATTAGCTATTATTGTATTAATTAATTAAAGATTCTAATTTTGTATGTATTCAGTTTTCTATGTTAACTCGTGATGATGGGCTCAAACCCAGAAATATACCGGCCGAGTTTTTTTATCTTGAGACAGTCTTATAACTCAAAAACAGTGCATTATATGAAAAAAAGTTTCAAATAAAAGTTTATTTATATGAAAGGGGAAACTAAACTACGCTATTGTTTGTCGACCTAGAACAAGCTTTCAAGGGTATTTCGAGGTCAAGTTCTGATTTTTAAATAGAAACATATATGTTTCAGTACATATTCTGAATCTACAAAAAAAACTGAACAACTTTTATTAGAACTATTTTTTTATACGACATCAAATAAAAAAAAAAAATATTAATTCAATTATGTCTCAAAAAAAATCCTAATAATTATTTTTAACAATTATTCAACTTAATTATCAATTAATAATGATCAAATAATTAATTATTAAATAAATAATTATTAAATTGAAAAGTCACAACGATGAAAATAAGTGTTTATAATGATCTTAAAACTTCAATATACACAAATTTAAGAGATTATTTTCTACTTAATAGTTTAAAATTCTTGAGTTTAAAAAAGCTTATTTCTCGTGTCATTCCAGTAGAATATAGTTATATTGTCTTGCTATAATAAAAATGGAGCATTTTTTGTTGAATACAGAAATGAAATGGTCTTGATTTATGATGAATGTGTAAGAAGTGTTATGGGACTGTCATTGAAATGAATGCCGAGTGTTTTCCTAATAGGAATACACCCTCACAAGCTTCATTTTATCGTCTTGTTAGCATGTTAAAAAAAACAAGAAATGTAAATTCTACGAAGAAACTGAGAAACAGGCCTAAAATAACGAAATTGGAACGGAATTAATCGAGAAGACTTGCGATACACTCTGGAATGTCTCAGAACACTGTCGCAAAATTATTAAATTATTAATTTGATAATTAAGTTGAACAATTGTTAAAAATAGTTATTAAGTTTTTTGATATCTAATTGATTTTATATTTTTTTATTTGATGTCGTATAAAAAAATAGTTCTTATAAAAGTTGTTCAGTTTTTTTTGTAAATTCAGAATATGTACAGAAACATATAGGTTTCTATTTAAAAAACAGAACTTGACCTCAAAATACCCTTGAAAGCTTTTTCTAGGTCGACAAACAATAGAGTAGTTTAGTTTCCCCCTTCATATAAATAAACTTTTTTTCATATAATGCACTGTTTTTGAGTTATAAGACTGTCTCAAGATAAAAAACTTATTCTGTATATATCGAAATAAAAACTCAAAAAATATATATTTGTTTTATTTTTATGAAACCTACTTTGAAATTTTACTTAATTTTTATTATTAAAATGTTTCACCTTGAACCGAGACCTAACTCTAAAAATTATATAATTAATTGATAATAGAACCAAAATTAAGAATTGGGGTGGGGGGTTCTTTTGTAAATAATTATAAATTATTTTGTTAAATATTAAATAGATAGCCATGTGGATGGCCACGTCAGTCAGCTTATTTTTGTTTGTATTTTGCTGTTGAGTGCATTTTTAAATAAAGATAATTTCTTAGATTAAATTATCTTGAAAAAAATATATTTATTTTTAATATTTTATTATAGGTATTATTATCTCTAAGTGAATTGTTATTTGTCAAGCAACTTGAGGGAAAAAATAGAAAAATAAAAAGTGAAAATTTAAATACGGTTCAAAAAAATCGATCCACCAATAAAAATTTTATTAAATAGCAAAATATTTTTAAAATTTTTACAAATATTGATATAATTTGTTCTATTAATTCTTAAACTAACATATTTAATAAATACTAGCTGACTAGTTTTGAAAATAAATTGAAAATGAAAATAATTATAGAATAGGGTATTAAAACAGTAAATGAATTATATATATGTTGAGTGCATCTCTTGAATTTATCTAATAAATTCTAAAAGAGAATAAATACTATGCATGCTTTGATATTATTTTAAAAATATCATAAACACGTTTGTTTCTATAAATCAAATTATATCGACGTTCGTCGGTTAATACTAAATGAATATATCATTCTTGAATCTTATTATATTAAACGAGCAAAGTTTGTATATATATTGTACACAACCTAAGACCTACCCAAGTTTTTCTGCTGTTTTAGCCCTGCTTAAAGGGCAAAATTTTGAAAAAATTACAATTTTTGGGGCATTTTTTTAAATTTTTTTGAATTGGGGCTAATATGTTATTGAAAAATTAAATAGGGGTTATTTCGCAAAAGTATTAAAAAATTTTTTTATTAGAATTCCATACATTGATTAAATTTAAATAAACTGAAACGGATCGTTGCTAAACTTTATCCAATGTACCATCTTATTCTAGGGTAAAGTACATTAAAATATAATTTTACAAAAAACTTTAAATGATCTTTTTTGTGGGCCTCAAGGTACTTAATTACAATATTAATTTTTTAAAATTGGTTTTGTCATTTTCAAAATATTTAGAAAAAACTAAAAAAGTACTGAAATAAAGTACTAATGTTTGTGGGCAGACATGTACCAAAAACTAATCAGCGCTTTATTTTGTTATATTAATGGTAGGTTTTCAATTTCATTTCAATAGGTTGTACGGTGTGGAAAAAATCGTGAACGAAAAAAACGATAACATACATCCATCCGCACGCACTAAATGAAATAAACTGCAACGGATTGTTGCTAAATTTTATCCAAATTTATTTGAAATATTAATATGTTTATTCCTTTATTATTAATCAGATATCATTTGCTATTTGCAGTTCATGTTGACTTTAAGTAAAAAATAATGATCGATTCTCATTTAACAGTCGAGGAATAACCATTCTACTTTGAATTTTGACGTTTCGGTTATTATTGGTAACCATTGCTGAAGACATGGAGGAATCGAGCTAAAATCAAAAATAGTGATCGATTCTCATCTAATACTTGAGGAATAACAATTCTACATTAGGTTTTTGACGTTTTCATTATTATTGGTAACCATTGCTGAGACATGAAGGAATCGGCTTAAAATCAAAAATAACGATCGATTCTTATCTAATACTAGCGGAATAACCTTATTGCATTCCATTTTTGATGTTTTGACTATTAATGGCATCCTCTACTGATAACGTGGAAGAATCGACTTAAAATCAAAAAGACTAAATTCATTTATGGCAAACAACTCAAGCTTGAGTTGTTTACCAAAAAAGAATTTAGTCTTTTTTGAATTTATTAATTTAATGTAATTTTTGGAAAAAATGTCACGTGCTAAAATTCAATCTAATTGAATACTACAATTTGTGACTTTAATTGAGACTATGGGTTCCGTAGTGTTTACCTGAGGACCCTTTGAAGTTGTGCTTGCCACGAGACCGATTACAATACTTTACCCATGCTTCGCATTGGATAAAGTAAAAAGAATAGTTTAATGAATAAAATTCAAGTGTAAAAAAAGATTAAGAGTTTATTTAATAGTTTTCATAATAAATGCAAATAATAGAAAATAAGTAATGTTTTAAAATAAAGTTAACTGGAAAAAAATTAAATGCAACAAATATAAAAATACACTAAAAGGTATAAAATAATTATTATCTTATTTAGTTACAACTAAACGACGAAATATTAACATGAAATTACTTTTTGATGTCGGTACCAAACAAACTATACCTATAAGCGAGCGTACCCGCCAAACGTACTAAGTAAGATCCGTCGAGTGCGATTCATAAAAGGTATATGTTTGGCACCAACTTCAAAAAGTAATTTCGTGTTAATATTTCGTCGTTTAGTTGTAACTAAATAAGATAATAATTATTTTATACCTTTTAGTGTATTTTTATATTTGTTGCATTTAATTTTTTGAAGTCGGTTTTTATTTTTTTCTTAAAATTTTTTATTTTTCTCTTTTTAGTGATGTTATTAATAGTGATGATATCATCAGAACTTGACCAAATTAATATGACACCATCCCTAAGACACCCCCTTTCGGATAAAAAAAGAACCATCGAAATCGGTTCATAAACAAAGAGGTTTTTTTTTTTTTTTTTTTTTTTTAATGCAATCGAATGCAAGAAGGGGTGCACCAGTAAAGATGTAGCCCCAATGGATCTCGAAAGACCCTTGCATTACCGAAGAGAAGGGAAAGTTGTTTAAGTGAGAGGGTGTAGACGTAGGTGTCTATGCACCCTGGTTTTGAAGGTTTGAAGATCATAGGTGCTGGGAAAGATAGAGGCTGGGAGAGAGTTCCAGTTCCTTGAAGTCATGGGGATATATGAATTCGCGAATGAAGTGGTCCGGCACTTTTCTAATTTGACCGCGAAAGAGTGTTGGGAGTCGGCAAAACGTGTGCTGCGTGCAAAGCATGCTTTGGGGGGAATTATTGATTTTATCTCATCAGAGCACCTGCCGTGATAGTATCTATAGAAAAGGGAAAGGGCGGAGACATCTCTTCGATGAGCCAGCGAGTCGAGGGAGTCGGTGAGGGTAGAATCGTCAATTAGCCTGACGGCTCGTTTCTGAATTGCATCAAGGGTAGCAAGAGAATATTTTGAGGCTCCTCTCCACAGATGAGAGCCGTATTCGAGATAGGGGCGGATTTGGGCCTTGTAGATGGTGAGAAGTTGTGGGGGTTTGTAAAATCGCTTGGACCTGAATAAGAAGCCAATCTTCCTTGCTGCAGATTTCGCCACAGAGGAGATGTGTTCATTCCAAGACAGGTCAGATGCGACAGAGACGCCCAACATGGATAGGCTGTCACACATTTTCAGGGTATTCGAATCGAAGTGAATATCAGGGAAATCTCTATTTTCGCGCCTAGAAATTAGACAACATTGAGTCTTGTTTGAATTGAAATTAACTAAATTTTGAGAGCCCCATTTATTCAGTTTGTCTAGGTCGAGAGTAATTGAGGAGGCAATATTGATTCGATTATTCGGGAGAGAGGGTTTGCCGTGTAGAGTGCTATCGTCGGCGTAACAATGAGTGGGGTTTGCCGTTTGATCAATAAGGTCGTTTATATAAATAAGGAAGAGTGTGGAGGAGATTACAGAGCCTTGGGGAACACCAGAGTTTGTGGAGAACGATTCAGAAGATGTTCCATCAACCACAACTTTTATACTTCGGTTTGTCAGAAAGCTTTCAATCCATTTGCGAAGTGTTGGTGTGAATCCAAAGGCTGGTAGTTTGGCAAGAAGATTTTTGTGCCAAACCTGGTCAAAAGCTTTGGAGATATCAAGGGCTACAGCGAGGGTTTCTTTTCCGGCCTCTAGAGTATTGTTCAAGGTGTGGGTGACATAGGTTAAGATGTCGCCTGTGGAACGATTTTGTCTGAATCCATATTGCCTATCGTGAATTAATTTATTGTTTTCTAAGTGATGAAGGACGTGTTGGTTTATGACTAATTCCATTAATTTGGAAAGAACAGAGGTGATCGAGATAGGCCTGTAATTAGAGATTTGTGATGTGTCTCCTTTTTTAGGAATAGGTGTTACTCTGGCTATTTTCCAGCTTTTGGGGAATATGCCCGACTCGTAAGAGAGTTGGAATAGCTTGGATAAGATAGGGGCAAGTTCAGGGGCGCATTTTTTAATGAGAATTGGTGGGATGTTATCGGGGCCTGCGGCGGATTTTGGAATTTAATTTATTAATGGCTTTTATGATTATTTGGGGCCTGAAAATTATTTTGCCCATGAGGTTGGTTTGGGGGGTATAAGTGGGCGGGTTAAGCCCTTTGTCATCTAAAGTGGAGTTAGTTGCGAAATAGGATGCTAGTGATTCGGCTTTTTCAGCGGGGGTCGTGGCTACTGAACCATTTGGGTGAAAGAGGGGCGGAAGTGAGGGGGACGCGAAATTTCTATTTATTGCCTTGTGTAACGAGAAAAAGGCCCGTTTTCCATTGGGGCAAGATGCGAGACGGTCAGCTATCCTCTGGTCGAATGATTTCTTTGCCTCAGAGATGATTTTTTTGCATGAGTTTCGCGACTTGGTAAATGCAACTCGGTCACATTCTAGCTGTGAAAGTTGCCATTTCTGAAAAGATTTGTTTTTTTCACGGACGGAATCTGCGCATTGTCTACCAAAACCAAGGCTTAGAATCCTTGTTCCCTTTAATCAATTTTGAGGGGATATAGGTTTCTAAGCCTATTTGAATTGCCTTAGGTTAGGTCTAAACAAACCTAATAAAAAAGGTCTAATACCTATGAGAAAAAAACCAAAAAAAAATGGGACCAATCGGAAGCTAGACTGGACCCAATGCAAAAGAAAATTTCAAAATCGGTTGACAATTGGCGGAGATATGAGGTAACATAGGCACAAAAAAAAAAAAAAAATTCAGTCGAATAGAGAACCTCCACCTTTTTTGAAGTCGGTTAAAAAGATGATCAAGGACAGTCGATGGTGGAGAAGTAATCTCCGGAGTCTAAGCTCAAATACAATGTATACCTACATTAATTCATGTAAAATTATTGGTTTAATTTAATTGTTTAAAAATCGAATTTTAAATCCCACAAATATTAATTTGACAATTTAATTGATGAACTCAAAAATTGTTATTTAATTAAATAAACTACAACAGATCATTGCTAAACTTTATCCAAATTAATTTGAAATATTAATATGTTTATTCCTTTATTATTAATCAGATATCACTTGCGATTTGCAGTTATGTTGACTTTAATTTAAAAATAATGATCTATTCTCATTTAATACTCGAGGAATAACCATTCTACATTGGATTTTTGACGTTACGGTTATTATTAGTAACCATTGCTGTTGACAATTTCTCCATATCTTCAGCAATGGTTACCAATAATAATCGAAGCTTCAAAAATCTAATGTAAAATTCTTATTCCTCGAGTATTAGATGAGAATCGATGGCTATTTTTGATTTTAAGTCGATTCCTCCACGTCTTCAGCAATGGTTACTAATAATAACCGAAATGTCAAAAATCCAATATAGAATGGTTATTCCTCAAGTACTACTATAAGAGAATCAATCGCTATTTTTGATTTTAAGTCGATTCCTCCATGTCTTCACCAATGGCTACCAATAAAAACCGAAACGTCAAAAATCTAATATAGAATGGTTATTCCTCAAGTACTAGATGAAAATCAATCGTTATTTTTGGTTTATAGTCGATTCCTCTATGTCCTCAGCAAAGGTAACGGATAAGAAAACAACGCAGTTGCTATGGTGACTTATAAACGTTCCTCCCAAATTTTTAGCATTTAGCAGAGAGAAACCTATCCATTCTTACTTAAGCAAGTTTAAATGAGCTATATTAAACAGATCAAATGAATATATTTTAAAGAATTTAAAAAAGTACTCTTCTCTAGAGTAAAGTACTTTAAAATATAATTTTACTAAAAACTTTATTTAACCTTTTTTGTCGTCCCCAAGGTACTTAATTAGTGTATTAAATTTCATCAAAATTGGTTAAGTCATTTTAAAGATATATAAAAAAACTAAAAAAGTACCGAAATAAAGTACTAATGTTTGTGGGCCGATATGTACCAAAAAGTAATCAGCGCTTCATTTTGTTAAAATAATGATAGGTTTTCAATTTCATTTCAATCGGTGCAACGGTGTGGAAAAAATCGTGTGCCGAAAAAACGATAACATCCATCCATCCATCCATCCCCACGCACTTCCAAAAATAAATGGCACTTTTTGGCCTCTCGACGAGATCCCAGGTAATTTTTGGCAAAACCGTCACGTGCTAAAATTCAATCTAATTGAATACTACAATTTGTGACCTTAATTGAGACCATGGGTTCCGTAGTCTTTACTTGAGGACCCTTTGAAGTCGCTCTAGCCGCGGAGACCGATTACAATACTTTCCCCCATGCTTCGCATTGGATAAAGTAAAAACTCACCCGGCATGTTCTTCTAACTCACTTATTTTCGCGACTTAAATTGGTCTTATTCTTAATTAAACAACCGAATTTTCGTCAGTCAAATTTATTTTGTATTCTTTGAGTGCAGAACTATATATATATGGTATATTAAAATGACAGACGGTTGAGAATGCATCTAAAATTATTATTTTTCAATTACTTTAATTAGATCTGTCATAATGTTAGCAACCAGATAGGTGTCTGTCAACTAGAAATAATGCTTAAAAGACATAGAAAATTATAAAAAATTTAATTAGTCGGTTGAGAATGAATCTAAAATATCCATTTTTACCTCTACAAACTACATGCGCAGTAGTAAACGCAACCGCTCCCAGGTGCCAGACTTATTGCATTCCTATCTAACTTCAATAAGAAACGGAAATATGGAAAAATTAGCCGGTTGAGAATTCCTTCAGGAAAACGTTGCTAGCTCTCGGACTATATAGGCCTACTAGGTATGATGATATCCAGAAAGTCATTTTATTTGATAGCTTCAAAGTCTTTTCAAAACGTTGCTTTCAATTTAATTGTTGTTTTCGATTATCCCGAAATCCAAGTCATTTAGAAGTCTTATTTAAGATAATAATTTATTCATAAGAATTTTGCTGGCTTGGTGTGTACTGGATATATTAATTTTTTATTGTTAAAGGATAAATAAATTGAATTGCTTCTTTCCAGTAATTTATTTTATTATTCAAATGGTTAATCCAAATATTTCGAGAGCGCTTTCGGCATCTCTTCCTCAGTGGAAACCACTCCCCCACCAATGTGCCGACCCCATCAGTTTGTACAGAACATTGATTAAACAACACATATATATATATAATTTCGTTTATTCTTCAGGTAAATAAAATTCGAGTTTCATCTATAAAGAGAATTTATTAGTTATTTATGACATTATATTACATTATATACATTATATACAATTTTACCTATAAAGAGAAATCGAAATTTTAGGTCCTTTATCTCTTGTAGTAATTTAGATATTATTTAGATTCAATATATTAATTTAGATATAATAAATAAATTAACAATATCAACAATTATAATAAATTATTTATCATTCATCTTGTATTGTCAAATTGTTATCTTCCTATTGGTCGTCGTTGTGGCAGGGGATTTCAATCTGTTGTTGTGGCTGCGTTGTGGCGCGGATTTCAATCTTATATATATATATATATATATACAAATTCAAAATGAGATAACATACGAGTATATATAATACAATTATTTACATCTATTCACAATGAAATCCGAATGAAATTTTTCAAGCTTTTATCAATGTTCTGTACAAACTGATGGGGTCGGCACATTGGTGGGGGAGTTGGTTTCCACTGAAGAAGAGATGCCGAAAGCGCTCTCGAAATATTTGGATTAACCATTTGAATAATAAAATAAATTACTGGAAAGAAGCAATTCAATTCATTTATCCTTTAACAATAAAAAATAATAATTTATATTTTCTAACTGTCATTTTTATGAATTACGATGTTTAGTATTTAGGGCTTCCTACTCTAATTGCTAAAAAATTTCAACACTTTTCTAATCCTCTTTTTTTACTTGGGTTATGCAATTTTATTAATGCATTTTTCGATCGAAATAACCATAAAAGATAATGTCTAATGATATTAATTGTATTTCAGATATCTTCTGGATAAGTAAAACAATGGAACAATTGAAAATGAAATTCTATTATTCCATAATATATAGAAATGCTTTTTATTACTTAATTCCTCCCCCTATAATTAAATTCTAAAATCTTTATTTGAAAGCAACTATGAAACATCGTATAGTAGTAGAGGATCTTTTGCTGTAGAAATTACTACCTATGTTGTAATTACTAAAATTTTTCTTATAAGCATTAAGCAAAGTTTATATTTGAATATTGGCAATAAAGATCAATCTGAATTTCTACTTTAAAATAGAAATTGAAATAAGTTTTTTCGAGGATTCATTTCGCACATTTCTTTCAGATTAGTATTTTATTTTTTTAGGATCGCATAAAATGGTCATTAATATATAGTATTATATATACATGTATTTATTTATCAAGATATCGAAAAATATTTCGTTCTCTCCATGGAACTACAATTCTAATATGTTCTAGGTTGCCCTAGTAGGTAAATATATGGTACATATATATTAAAATTTATTAAAAATAAGACTGTAAAAGTGAAAACCTTTTCCAAGAATCGGTAAGTTGAAACTTGTTTAATAGTACCTGGAGCTACCGAGCGATGCACGGTAACCCCTGCCCCCCCCCCCCAAACCACACACCTCGCCCCCACCACTGCACCTCCACTCCGCCCCACCCCACCCCAACTGCGCATCCCACCCCCGGATCCCCCACAACTGCACCCCATTTTCTGCACCTCCCACATCCACCCCACCCCGCACCCAGTTTTTGCATTTCTATCTTTCTAGTGCTCCACATATTATGTGTATATTTGTTTACTCATACACCAATTTGCTCACATTCGTTCATATTGATGAACATTATAAAAAAATAAATAGGAAAATAATAATAAAAAAAATAATCGTATAGGATCTGAAATAAAAACATAAAATTAAAAAAAAATATGTACGTCTCGGGACGCGCGACAGAAGTGATAACTTTCACCAAGCAAGTATTCTTTTAGGAAGACAATTGCAAGGATAATTGCCCAGAGAAAAGAGAATTGAATATTTAATTTTAATTAGAAGAGTGGAGAGGGGGAGGCCAAGGAATAATTATTAATATATTTAATGTTTCTGGATTTAAAATTAATTGTTTTCTTTCTTTCAGCTTAATTCAATTATACATATTTCAAATTTGTAGTGCCGCAATATATTCAATGAATTCTATTTATTAAATACATAGCTATATATAATATATTCAATTATTTCCACACTTATAATAAAGTCTAATTCAAAAATATTCATTTTAGTAAAAGTAAAAGCAAAGATTTTTTAAATAGTTCCATGGTCCAGTGGTAAAGTCTATGCCTCTGATGCAAGAGGTCTCATGTTCTAATCTGACATGCGGCTGTAAGGCTAGCCTTACTTACGACCTCTTCCGAATCCTCATTTGCTCTGGCCTGGTGACTCCTACCTTCACATGACACAATCTGGTCATCCCTTCTCGACCTGCCCATCGTCCGAGCGTCCAAATTACTAATACTTGACCAAACTATTAATACTTGACCCTTACCCACTGATACGGCCGTTACTTGGAGACAATCTGAAATATTTGTCAAGAAGCGCTTATTCGCAAAGCAATTTAGGTAATTACAATGACCAAAATTATGAGTAATTAAATGAGGCTTTAATGGATTAATAGTTGATTGATTAGATGAACATATAAATGATTATAATATTTTGTATTCATTACATAAGATTAATAAAATAAATCAATCAAAAGTACTTTGTGAGGCTGGACCCTCGTGTGACCTGTTCTCTGAACCATTTAAAGGCTGTTTGTACAAATTAATATTTTGATTAGGCTTAAGGTTGATCGAATAGATGAACATGTAATTGATTATAATATTTGTAAACATTACTTAAAACTAAGAACATAATTTAATTGAAAGCACTCATTAACAAGTAACATTAATTCTACAATTCCTTAATACTAGGTAGTTGGCCAACTACTTACTTACACAACCCCATCACTGCTCGTGCCTATAGCTCGCCGGTCGGACCCTCGTGTCGGCCCCATGGCCACACCCCGAGGCCCCCTGCCTAGCTCCGCCCGCCGGTCGTCTGCCGCCTCACCACGACCGCTCTCCAAGTGCCGTTCTTTTGCTCTCCGCCAACATTGCTCGCAGGGCGGATCTCGCCTCCCCATTTCAACAACTGTAATAAAATTAGCCGTAGAGTTAATAGTTTAGGAGTTATTTGATAATTTTCATTCGTGCGCCTCCCCAAACCCCCTTCTGAGGTCAAAATATCAAAACGTTATATAAAATAAACTGCAACGGATCGTTGCTAAACTTTATCAAAATTGATTTGAAATATTAATATGTTCTAGAGTAAAGTACTTTAAAATATAATTTTACTAAAAACTTTATTTAACCTTTTTTTGGGTCCTCAAGGTACTTAATTAGGATATTAAATTTCATCAAAATTGGTTAAGTCATTTTCAAGATATTTAGAAAAAACTAAAAAAGTACTGAAATAAAGTACTAATGTTTGTGGACCGATATGTACCAAAAACTAATCAGCGCTTCATTTTGTTAAAATACTGGTAGGTTTTCAATTTCAATTCAATCGGTGCAACGGTGTGGAAAAATTCGTGGACGAAAAAAACGATAACACACATCCATCCATCCATCCACACGCACTTCCAAAAAAAATGGCACTTTTTGGCCTCTCGACGAGATTCCAGGTAATTTTTGGCAAAACCGTCACGTGCTAAAATTCACTCTCATTGAATACTTCAATTTGTGACCTTAATTGAGTCCATGGGTTCCGTAGTCTTTACCTGAGGACCCTTTGAAGTCGCGCTTGCCTCGAGAGCGATTACAATACTTTCCCCATGCTTCGCATTGGATAAAGTAAAAATGTGAAATTTCATAGTAATCCCTTCAGCCGTTTTTACGTGAATCGTGAGCAACTTTTCGGAAACGACGGAAACATACAGACATACAGACAGGAGTTTTGTTGAGGGTGTTTTCGTTCATAACTTTGCTTGAAACGTGTGCAACCAAAATTTGGCGTGATTTGGACCAATGTACAGAGAAAACCTTAATTTTATATATATATATATATATTGGGTTGATGCATAATTATGGAACGTTTTTTAAAAATATTTTTATTCAGCAAAAACAATAATAAAATTTAACAAAAACATGTTTAAATGATTATTCGGGAACGTATTCACCATCTACTTCAATAACTGCTTCCCATTTGCTTGGCAGTCGGTCGATTCCACGGGCGAAGAAGTCACGATTCTTGGAGGCAATCCACGCTTTGACATCGGCCACCAAGTCATCCAAATCGTCGTAGATCTTAGTCTTTTGCCAGTTTTTCAAAGAGCGGTTGATGTGATAGTCCGTCGGTGCTTCGGTCGGTGAGTACGGCGGATGTGGGAGTAGATCCCAGCCCTTATTGGCGATGAATTCGACGACCCGGCGCTCAACATGTGGACGTGCGTTATCGTGATGGAACACGATGTGGTTCTTTTTGCGCGGTCTTTTCGCCTCGATTGCACCGTGAAGACGGTCAAGCTGTGCCAGGTAGACGTCGCTGTTTATGTTGAATTGCCGCTTGCCGTTTTTGTCCAGGATTCGCCATTGTTGCTGTTCATCCGCGTCGTTAAACCAATAACAAATGCCATTTGAGATGATTTCCCAGTGGATGATTCCGCTTCTGTCCCACCACACACACCACATAGCCTTCTTACAGTGGACGGCTTTCGGAAATCCTTTGGGCGAAACACTTGGCAATACGCAAACTTCCGTATATCAGTAATTGTTCCTTCGCCAAAAAGTTCGTTGAGATCGCGAAATGACTGTGCTGCCTTCCATCCTTTCTCGTAGTGGTAGAGCATAATGTGACGAATGTGAATATGGTTTTAGACAGGCATTTGTATTAACTATAAATAGAGAAGATTGTTTTTATAAAAAAAATAAACAAAACGCCATTTTTGGCTAAAGAAAAACACGCCAATACAAACGTTCCATAATTATGCATCAACCTAATA
>JALMQS010000075.1:2817369-3081942 GCA_024734495.1 Forficula auricularia
GCTACGTTACAACAACTGCACTGTGCGATATCTGATTAATAATAAAGGAATAAACATATTAATATTTCAAATGAATTTGGATAAAGTTTAGCAACGATCCGTTGAAGATTATAATTAAATAACAATTTTTTGAGTTCATCAATTAAATCGTCAAATTAATATTTGTGGATTTAAAATTCATTCTACTAAGTACCTTGAGGACCACAAAAAAGGTCATATAGTTTTTTAAAATTATATTTTAGTACTTTATTTGAATAAGATAGTACATTGATAAAGTTTTAGCAACGATCCGTTGAAGCTTATTTTTTTAATTTTTGTTTTTTAAATGTACTTTTTTTAAAAAAATAGATAGTTTTTTTAAATCTTTGTTGCATTATTAAATTTTTCTTCAACAATAATGTGGTCAGAACTCTATTATATATAAAGCATTAAGACGCACTGGCCTTCGGCCCGCGTCACCCACTTCGGCGGGGAGCGTCTCGTTCATACCAATTTAATAATTGAAATTTAAAATCTTACTGGTATCGAAAGAATGTGCCGAATGAATTGATTCAAAAATAAGGAAGAATAAGGAAAGATGTATTTAACACATTGCCTAAGCACGATCTGACCAATCAAAATCGTTCCCCCAATACTTGGATCATGTGCTTTAGTACGCCTTCGCCGGGCTATGTGCACTGGCCAATCGTATCGTTTTACATACATATATATCCATTATTTTTCTATTTTTATATATATAGATAGATAGATAGATAGATATATAGAGGGAGTTTTTATTGCCTCTCTCTCTCTCTTACCCCAGGGAAATGGAGGTGTGCCCCCCCCCCCCCCCCCCCCCCCCCCCCCCCCCCCCCCCCCCCCCCACACACACACACACACACACACACACACACACACACACACACACACACACACACACACACACACACACACACACACACACACACACACACACACACACACACACACACACACACACACACTTTTAGGATGCCTATATTAAAGGATTTTTATCTAGAAAGATTTTAATTATATATTTTAAAATAATAATAATAATAATAATTTTATTTATAAGTTGGACTAAATTAAAGAAATCAAACTTGCTATATTACGCTTAGCTCTTGTAGAAAATATATCTGCTTTTTATCGTTACTTTAATCTCCTCTCTACGGTATATGTCTAGTCTTAAATTTGTAATAGAGAGAGATATCTTTTTAAGCTATTGCATAGCTTTTATCGCGAGCTTTGAGCGCGGTGACCGAATCAAGAAATTCCGTAACGAAAATAAACCTAACACCCCTACTCCGATCTAGCGCGGGTAAACGGCGGGAGTAACGTATTTTTTATTACTAACGTACCGTTTAACCATATCATGGATGAATGATTTGGGACGTGAATAGTCTCGGTTTTGAACCTAATCCTAGCAGAACGGGGAAGAAACCTAAGACGTGGAAACGGCCCGCGCAGATTAACGGCAAGGATAGGTGATTAGCACCTATCCGTCGAGAGGCATTAGATCATACGAGGTATAATTTCTCTATATTATGCTTTTCGATCTGTACCAAGGTACGGAGCTAAGGATCCCTAGGTCCGACCACGACGAATTGCACGCCAGGTCGGAGGTCTTTAACCCGGTTTTCAAACCAGGCGCTGTCTGGATCGGGTGAGACTTGTCTCTACTGACATTAATAGTACAATAAGATTTCCAAGAATTGCGAATTGTGAAAATGAATAATGATCCACAAGAATCCACAACAAAATATGGGACCACCATTGATGCGGTATTTTCTAGATATTTAGAGGATATCAAGTCTCAAACTTATGTTTCTTATTTCAGTTACCATAAACCTATAGTTACAATGATAAAAATTCCTGAATAACCTACATGTATTGTAAGATAATAAAAATATTTTAAACAATATTAACTTCTCATTTATTCAATAAAAGAAAAAGAAAAAACATTGTTTTCTTATCGGTCACCACGCTCAAAAAGTGTAACTTGAATTAATATCAAAGAAAAAAATATTTCATAAATATTTTAATTGCATAAGTTGATAAAAAATGCTATGCAATAGCTTTACCGCGGCAGTCCCCGAGTGCCACACATCTATTTTTTTTTTGCTGTTATCACTAAGCCTGTGTATTTGGTTAATAAAATCATATACATTCACATTTGACGCTAAACTAACGTTCAATGAACATATAAGTCCAAAGTGGTTAGTAAGGCAAACCGATTTTGGGGATTCATCATTCGCAACACTAAATTCTTCACAAACACGACTAGTATCAAACACTTGTATATAAGCTTGGATAAATCCGTATTGATGTATGCATCAACCATTTGGAGACCTAATTTGAAAATGAATATAGCAAGGCTTGAGAGAGTTGAGCATAAGGCGTTGAGGCATCTTGCGTATCTACCTGGCAACCCTATGTCAAGATTCGACCACGATTAAACAGCAATTAGTGAAACCTTTAGTCTACCAACAATTCTATCATCCATGGTTGCTTCTGACAATGTATTAACTTACAAAATTATATCGAACAGAATCCATTGTCCAGAACTAAAGTCTCTTTTTACTTTAAATAATCCCACATATGTACTTAGACATAACAAGCCTTTCTACCCCAAAGTACCAATCACGTCACGCTGAGTATAATCCAATCTATAGACTCTGTGTTTGCTATAACGCTCTTTCCTCAAGAATTAGTGTTATAGATTTGGCTTCTCATCCTAATAGAAAGTGACTAAAGCAATTAAAGAAAATACGCTATGCTATGATTAAGCTTTAAAGTTCAAAGTTCATTTGTTTGAATTTATCTTCACTTGACATATTACCTATTGTATCTCTGTCTTTCTATATTATGTGTATAATATTATGTTTAAATGTAACCAATTTGTAAAGGCCTCTTGCCGTCGAAAATAAAATAAAATAATAATAAATGGAATATATATGTATATAAATAAATTGAATAGAATAAATTTCTAATTTCAATTATTCTCAAACATTTTGTATTTAATTTATTATTATGATAATTAAAGTTTTATTATATTATCTCTTTTAAATTTTTCTAACATATGTACTAACAGATTAGGTGCTCTGGGACTGGGGAGATTGAATATATAACATCTCAGATTTCAAATTCATTTGGTGATCCATCCAAGTGTCATGCGGGCTAAACGCAATAATGACGTTGGATTATAGCTAAATGGATCATATCTTTTTAATTCTCTCTTGGTCCAGACTTAAGACTCAGCAGACTCCAATAGCTTCAACCAGCAGTAGTCTCGCGATATATATCTTGTTCAAAAAGCGCGATCAAAACAATTCTAATTAATGTGTTAATTATTCTTTAATATATTAATGAGAAAATTATAAATTCATCTAATGTTACATTATCAGGAACCCACTTTTTCCTATTCATACTTGTTTTTTCTCGATGGAGTATATTTTAGAATATACTCCTGAAATATTTTTTCTTATACAGTACATACTAAATAGTCTATATTACTTTTTACTTTACCATGCAGCGTATGGTCAAGTATTGTAATCGTGCATGAAAAAAGTGTTTTTTTCCTTCTTTTTTTCAAAATATCTAAAAAACGGCTGAAATTATTTCGATTAAAAAAATTGAGCGAAACCATGGCATTTCGCTCTACAAAAAAGCTTTATTAAGTGAACATCGAAAAAATTATATTTTTCGAGATAATAATTGTTTTGTTAAAATGTCTGTTAGTTAGTCTGTGCTTTACCAAATTTGTGGACGAGCTAGCTCAAAAACTAGTGTGAATATCGAAACCAAATTTCACACGTAGTTTTGGTCAATTGAGATTAAGAGCAGATTAGATTTTCGTGCATATCGACCCAAAATTAAGGGGTGTCGAGGGGGTGGTTAAAAATTAAAAATATAAGTCGTTTGAGCAAACTCAACCAAATTTTGTATACATAATCAGTGGGTCCCAGGAGTCTAAAAATGCAAAAACTAACCCCCCTCCCCTACATGATTATAAATAATTTTATTAAATATTAAATATAAGTGAGGGGCAAGGTTGTATGGTAAAGTTAAGTGGATGGCCACATCAGAACACGTCAGCTTATTTACCTTCAGGTGTTAATTTATATAATGGAATGTCATTATTCACAGATGAATCAAAGACATTATACCTAAGTTGCCAATACTTATCACTTTTTCATTCTTATTCCAATTCTATATGCTGCAACATTTTAATCCAAACGACCAACCACCTCCATATATAAATTACTAGCTGCAAGGCCCGCCTTCGGCGGCCCTCTTGCTAGCCAGGGCACGCCCCCTGGACCCCCAGCCCTCGAACCACCCCCCCACCCCAACAAAAGAACAAGAAAGAATTTTATGGGTTGGGCGGGGGTCGAAGGTATCTGTGGATATGGGTCTTAAAGAGCTGAAGGTTATAAGTCGCGGGAAAGATGGTGTCAGGGGGCGAGTTCCAGTCTCTGGAGGTCATAGGGACAAAAGAATTGGCGAAAGCGCTTGTTCGACTTTTATCCAATTTGACAGCGAAGGGGTGCTGAGCGTTAGAAAACCGCGTGTTTCTCGTAAAGAGGGCATTAGGGGGGATAATTGATTTCAGCTCGACTGAACAGACACCGTGATAGTATCTGTAGTACAGGGAAAGGGCAGAAACGGTTCTTCGGTGAGCCAGGAAGTCGAGTGAGTTGGTTAGAGCCGGTTCTCCTATTAGTTTAATTGCTCGCTTCTGAATTGCATCCAGTGTAGCAAGAGAATGCTTGGAGGCACCCCTCCACAGATGAGAGCCATATTCGAGACAGGGACGAATTTGAGCCTTATACAGCATAAGGAGTTGACTGGGAGTATAACAGCGTCTAGACCTAAATAGGAGACCAAGCTTGCGCGCTGCAGCTTTAGCAGTGGTTGAGATATGGTCATTCCCATGAAAGGTCAGACCCTAGAGTTACGCCTAGCATTGAAATTTTATCCCTGAATTCTAGTGAGTTTGAGTCGAATGATATGTTTGGGAGGTTTCTGTCGACGCGCCTAGAAATAAGGCAACACTGAGTTTTCCCTGCATTGAAGTTAACTAAGTTTTGGGATCCCCAGTTTTTAAGTTTGCATAAGTCTAAATTAATTGAAGAGGCAATGTCTGCACGGTTTTTATGCGATGCAGGGGCGTTGTGTAGGGTGCTGTCATCTGCGTAACAATGTACTGGATTGGAGGGCAAGTTTAGAAGGTCGTTGATATAGATAAGAAAAAGCGTAGGGGAGATAACCGATCCCTGAGGAACTCCAGCGTTGGTGTGGAAGGGGGAAGATGATATTCCATCGATGACAACCTTAATACTACGGTCTGAAAGAAAACTTTCGAGCAACTTACAGAGTTTCGGTGCAAGGCCGACGGAGGTCAATTTGGCAAGAAGATTTTTGTGCCAGACCATATCGAAGGCTTTTGAAATGTCTAAAGCTACCGCGAGGGTCTCATTCCCGGCCTCCAAGGTTTTGTTCCAGATATGAGTTACATATGCTAGGATGTCACCAGTCGACCGGGATTGCCTGAAGCCGTATTGCCTATCGTGGATAAATTTATTTGACTCTAAGTGTCGTAGAACTTGCTCGTTGATGGCCTTTTCCATGATTTTGGATAAGACAGAAGTGATTGCTATGATATAGATAATTTGCAACACACATTGGTTCGGGTATTTGAATTCTCTTCTTCTCTTTGGAAATCCCTCTTGAAACTTTGCTAATTAGAGAAACACTTTGACGATTGGAGGCAATTTTCACTATATTATTATTATTATTATTATATCTAACCAGAATTGTCTCTGGAATTCTTATCCATAATTTGATAATAAGGTCCCCTAGAAGATTTTTTCATTTCTTGCAATCCTCTAAGAGGAGCATTTTCAATTCTTTGTTTTTTATTGTGTCAGTACCATCATGGCCAAGACACTTCAATTTATCTAATAATTTTAATATAAAATCTATAGTTTCTATTATCTGTAAGAGATTTGATTAATTCTAAAACAACAGACCCCTTGACTCCAATTTCAGGCTAAGTATTTCCTTTTGAAACGCCCCTTTTGATATGGTTCAGCCTACACTAGATATCCTAATCGAGTACACATTGACCAGAATTTGAAACCAAAATGTATGATTTTCAATTTATATGTTGTTTCGCACACCGTGTCGACCATAAAATGGTACCGTAGTTCAGGGGAGTAGCAAAAGAGGAGCAACGCCCCCCCCCCTCCCCACTCTCCATATTTATATGTAACCAAAATCATAAGTGAAAAAAAAAACAAGAGGCTTCGCAGCTCGTGGGTTAAATAACTTGGAGAATATACATTTTAAGTAACCGCACTATTTTTATTTACTTTTTTTCACGTTTGAATAATTTAATATAATGAAAACAATTAAAACCTTAAAACTGTTTAAATTAACTGATACATTATATTAAGACTGTAATTTGATGATGAGGGATACTTATACGCGTTTGACTTTAAATACTAGCTATCAAATAAAATATAATCATCATTTCAAGAATTATTTTATTAATAATTAAAAGATTAGTTAAACATTTAAAGATATCCAGCATTTGAAAAATGAATTAATTCATCAAAAAATTCTCAGCTTTTTGATATTAAATCAGTAAATGTTAATGTAATGGTAGAAATACATATTGAAATAAACTGCAACGGATCGTTGCTAAACTTTATCCAAATTCATTTGAAATATTAATATGTTTGTTCCTTTATTATTAATCAGATATCACTTGCTATTTGTAGTTCATGTTGACTTTAATTCCAAAATAATTCTCATTTAATAGTCGAGGAATAACCATTCTATATTGGATTTTTGACATTTCGGTTATTATTGTAACCATTGCTGAAGACATGGAGAAATCGATTAAAATTAAAAATAACGATCGATTCTTATCTAATACTAGAGGAATAACCTTATTGCATTCCATTTTTGATGTTTTGACTATTAATGGCAACCTCTACTGAAAACGTGGAAGAATCGACTTAAAATCAAAAAGACTAAATTATTTTATGGCAAATAACTCAAGCTTGAGTTGTTTACCAAAAAAGAATTTAGTCTTTTTGATTTTAAGTCGATTCTTCCACGTTTTCAGTAGAGGTTGCCATTAATAGTCAAAACATCAAAAGTGGAATGCAATAAGGTTGTGGGGAACATATTCACCCACAATAAGACTTCAAGAGAGCGCGCCACCGCGGGAGCTCAGGTCAACACCCCAGCGCCACCAAGCCGACGGAAGCTACACGCATATCCCCAGTACTACACCAGCGTCCATCCTGTCAACACACAAAAAAACTCTCGAGACCAGAGAAGAAGCCTTAGACAACTTTGTAAACCCCCATCTCGTGAATAAAGTTATTTTTATAAGAAGAGTTGTCTTGGAAATAAATTCACCCCGAATATATATCCCAGTCAACCCATCCCTTCAAGGTTATTCCTCTAGTATTAGATGAGAATCGATCGTTATTTTTTATTTCGATTTCTCCATGTCTTCAGCAATGGTTACCAATAAAAACCGAAACGTCAAAAATCAAATATAGAATGGTTATTCCTCAAGTATTAGATGAAAATCAATCGCTATTTTTGATTTTAAGTCGATTCCTCCATGTCTTCAGCAAAGGTAACGGATAAGAAAACAACGCAGTTGCTATGATTATTTATAAAATTTCCTCCCAAATGTTTAGCATTTCACAGATGGAAGCCTATCCATCCTTACTTAAGTTAGGTTGAATGAGCTATATTAAAACGATCATTTGAATAAATTTTAAAGAATTTCAAATAAAAAATTTAAAAGTACTAACTTACTCTAGAGTAAAGTACTTTAAAATATAATTTTACTAAAAACTTTATTTAACCTTTTTTGTGGTCCCTAAGGTACTTAATTAGGATATTAAATTTCATCAAAATTGGTTAAGTCATTTTCAAGATATTTAGAAAAAACTAAAAAAGTACAGAAATAAAGTACTAATGTTTGTGGGCCGATATGTACCAAAAACTAATCAGCGCTTCATTTTATTAAACTAATGGTAGGTTTTCAATTTCATTTCAATCGGTGCAACGGTGTGGAAAAAATCGTGGGCCAAAAAAACGATAACATACATCCATACATCCATCCATCCATCCATCCGCACGCACTAAATGAAAAAATCGCACTTTTTGGCCTCTCGACGACGAAAATTTTTAATTTTTGTTTTTTTATCGAAAAAAATAGTACTTAGCTGGGCCGCGTCAAGCTATTCGGCCGCCCGTGTGCAAACTTTAATTTTACGCCCTCTTTTAAGTTTTTTCAAGTGTCTGTCTAGCGGTTTTCTTTTGTAACTCCTGATGGGCTCATAACCCGAAATATATATCGAGATAAAAACTCAAAACATTTATTTGTTTTATTTGTGAAACCCACCTAGAAAAATATATTTTTTCTTATTATCTAGCTGTTTTGCCGCCCTTTGACTTGGCCGCCTGTGTGTTTTGCACACATTCGCCCTATAGTCGGCGCGGCCCTGCTAATTAGGGTCATTATCACCCGGTCTTAAAATAAGTAGAATGAATAGAAGTTTAAAATAAAAAAATCGAAGAGTACATACAGTTTCAAAAACAAGATTAAAATTTTTAAAATCAAAAATTGCATATAAAAACAGTTTAAATAATTTTTTTGTATTTTTTTCTAAAAAGTAAGTATGTGAAAAAAAATTTCAAAAAAAATTTTTGAATTTGGACCATTTTTGAAGAAGTTATGAGCGAAAAACCGAAATTCGATATCTTTTAAACGGGTGATCAAAAAAAATTTCAAAATTTACCAGGAAGAGTTTTTGAATGGGTACTAAAAAATGAAGGAAATCAAAAATTAAAATTTATCAAACCGTCCGATTTGACGTGGAATGCCCCAAATGTATCACTTATAAAAACTAGAAAAACATATTTTTTTCTTATTTGTAAAGATGTAAAAACTTAAAGAATTCTAATATTTTCTCGGCCCCCCTGTTAAGAATTTCTGGTCTAGACTCTAGAAGGAGTAGAGCAAGCTTTTGGTTGAAATCAGAGAACCGGAAGTTGACATTTACATGAAAGATTTTTCGTTTGTTATTTTTTATTTTCGCACAAACGGCACTAACGATTTTTTTTTTTTAATTGATTTACTTTAACAAGTGTCATGATCGAGTTATTAGTCGTGTATAAATTTTAACCCGATTGAAATAAAGAAAGCGTGTGTAAATTAGGAGTGTCGCGATGATTTCAAATAAGTGAGAATATGAAAGTCGTGTGGTGACTACACCAGTTGTCCTGAGTATCATTAGAATTTGAATTTATTGAAAAACAAAACTCTTTAATTGCGTGGCGACTGAGTATTTATTATTGCATGAATTTAAAATTGGGAGGGATATTTTACATTGACTGCCCTGACATCTGGCGGATTTATTGTATTTTGCATTATTTCATCTTAACAAGTTATATTTTTTATTTCGAGTATACTAATATATAATAATTCAAGAATATATTCATATTAAATATTAAAAAAGACTATTCCATTCAATATTATATTCTTTTAAATATTTGTTTGAACTAGAAGAAAATATATCCATAATGGCTGAAATTGCAATCACGGGCCACAATAATCCAATTTATGCAGGTTAGTTTTGTCCTTTGTCATTGAATATAAATATAATCTTTTGTTTATTTACTAAATAATAATTAATTGTCATCTATATTGGACATTGTTAATTTTCTATTATTGTTTTAAATTAAACATTTAAATAGAAAAAGTTCATTCTTGCTTCGAATTGATCAGAATCTAATGCAGATTTTAAATATCTTGAACAGATTAAGTATATTTAATAAACTTATTTTTATCTATAATATAATTATTTTGTGTTAATTTTAATAATTGTTTTGGCTTTAAATAAAAGAATAAATTGGTTTAATTATCCACTAGATTCAGTTTCATTAATCAGTAAATATAAGGTAAATGTACCAATTCTGACACTATAAGACCTAATACCACTTGAACGTACGACAAAATATATATATAATGACGTAAAAATGTGATAATTTTTTAAATACGTTGAAATTGAAGGTTTTAATTTCATTTTGTTTAAGTTTTACCCCCATCTCAAAGTGTGTTCCGCGGAACCCTGGGGTTCCATGAAAACACGCCAAGGGTTCCGCAAAAAAACTAGCGTTCAAAAGGAAGGTGAAGTTTTGGATTAGTTGAGATCTCGAGTGTTTTCCAGCTATGAAAGGCATTTTGGAAGAAGATCTAAATACAAGTCAATATACCAAAATCGTTCATCACTTGGAATGTCTGAATAAATCAATCGAACAAATATCTCACTGATGATAATTTCAAAAAACTGGAAAAATCCTTTTGTTGTTAGTGAAAAGCCTCCTTTTCACACCAAGATTATGAAAATTTTATTGAAATATCTTGAAATTCTTCACTGCAGACAGCCTTTGTCAAAATTTTGGTGTAATTTAACAGGCGAATATCCAGAGTAGAAAGATGTTTTAATTCTCTTTTACCATTTGCTACAACTTATTTGTGCGAGTCTGGTTTCTAAACTTACTTATTAACAAAAAATAAGTATCGAAATAACCTGGATGCAAGCAGAATCGAATATGAGATTACAGTTTTTTTTGTAGATTAACGAGACGTAATTAAAATTATAGAGTTCCATTTAAAAAACAGAACTTGACCTAGAAATACCCATGAAAGCTTGTTCTATGCCGACAAACAATAGCGTAGTTTAGTTTCCCCCTCGATATAAACAAACTTTTATTTGAAACTTTTTTCCATATGCACTGCATCCAATGCACTATTCTTGAGTTATAAGACTATCTCAAGATAAAAAACTCACCCGGTATATATATCTTACCACCAAAACAATATTCTCACCAAAAAATGATTTTTTGATGAGTTATCCGCTATTTTGGTGGTGCACTTTTATAAGGTTACACTGTGAACACAAACAAAGTCAAGACGAAAGTAACAGCTGGCGGAAAAGGAATTCAGCCACATGCATTTCAGTTTGTAAAGAATAATATGTTTTTAGTTGACGACAATGTAGATAAATAGACCTACGTATTCATATATTTACAATATTCTGCATTTCTTAATAATGTTATTTCAAGTTGAAAGTGTCAGAATTACCATAGGTATATATAAGAATTTCTCGTTTAATATAATAAGAAAGATAAGATAGGTCTCTGGTCCCTTTGTCCTCCATTTCGCAAACCATTAGGATATTCAAGGGATTAAGTTTTTCAAGATTTTATTTCTAATAATTTTCATTGATAAATGAATTCTAAATTAATTCCTTAGCACAGTATATACTACTTATCTAACGATATTATTGAATGATTTCACAATTAAAAATAACTAAACTACAATACATTTTTCTTCTCTATATTAAATTTAATCTCTAAATTTATCTCTTTAATACATTTATTTTTTTCCAGATGCAAGTAATCGAACTAAGAATGAAACTGAAGATTATTTCTGTGAAGAATGTGTGTCTGGATTCCAATCATTGTCTGATTTGGAAAGCCATATACAGGAAGGTCATTCAGAAGAAGCACTCTTCACAAGGCATCTGAGTGATCGGAAATATGGTGCTGAAACTAAATCGGAACCCCTTATAGACATAATTCTTCAGAGCGAGAAGGCATCTAAGGTGACCATACATAAGCGATATAATGTCGCCAAACGGTCTTTACAATGTCCTAATGATCAAGAAAAATTGAAATCAAAACAAACTGATCAATGTTTGGGACCTCTTTCTAATAACAAGCATACAGGCCAAAAGACTTTCGTCTGTGATCACTGCAACAAGGGTTTTTCTCAGAAGGTACATCTCAATAGGCATTTACTTATTCATTCAGGCGAAAAGCCTTTCGTCTGTGATCACTGCGACAAGGGTTTTTCTCAGAAGGTACATCTCAATAGGCATTTACTTATTCATACAGTCAAAAAGCCATTCGTCTGTGATCAGTGCGAGAAGGGTTTTTCTCAGAAGGCCAATCTCAAGAGCCATTTACTTATTCATAATGGAAAAAAGCCATTCGTCTGTGATCAGTGCGAGAAGGGTTTTTCTCAGAAGAGCCATCTCAAGAGCCATTTACTTATTCATACAGGCCAAATGCCTTTCGTATGTGATCAATGCGAGAAGGGTTTCTCAGATAAGAGTAATTTCAATAGGCATTTACTTATTCATACAGGTGAAAAGCCTTTCGTCTGTGTTCAGTGTGACAAGGGTTTCTCAGATAAAACAACTCTCAATAGGCATTTACATTTACATTCGGTTCAAAAGCCTTTCGTCTGTGATCACTGCGAGAAGGGTTTTTCTCAGAAGGGCCATTTCAAGAGCCATTTACTTATTCATACAGGCGAAAAGCCTTTTGCTTGTGATCAATGTGATAAGCGTTTCTCGCGAAAAGGTGATCTCAAAAGCCATTTGAAAACCCATTCTTAAAAAATTGTCTTTATTGCTTCTATTTTAAATAACTAATTGATAAAGGCTCTTTTTTTTGTATGTATGTATTAGGATATTTTTTAAAGTATTTTATTTTTACCTTAGGTGTAAATACTGTAGTTGTGATGTCCTCGTTTCAAGGGGTAAGGGCTAGTTAAAAAAACATGAACTATCTATTAATGGCAACCTCTACTGAAAACGTGTAAGAATCGACTTAAAATTAAAAAGACTAAATTCTTTTTTGGTAAACAACTCAAGCTTAAGTTATTTTTGATTTTAAGACGATTCCTCCATGTCTTCACCAATGGTTACCAATAATAATCGAAGCGTCAAAAATCCAATATAGAATGGTTATTCCTCAAGTACTAGATGAGAATCAATTGTTATTTTTGATTTTAACTCGATTCCTCCACGTCTTCAGCAAAGGTAACGGAAAAGAAAACAACGCAGTTGCTATGGTTACTTATAAAATTTCCTCCCAAATTTTTAGCATATCACAGAGAGAAGCCTATCCATTCTTACTTAAGCAAGGCAAAATGAGCTATATTAAAACGATCCAATGAATAAATTTCAAAGAATTTAAAATATAAAAATTAAAAAAAAGTACTATCTTACTCTTGAGTAAAGTACTTTAAAATATAATTTTACTAAAAACTTTATTTAACCTTTTTTGTGCTCCCCAAGGTACTTAATTAGGATATTAAATTTCATCAAAATTGGTTATGTGATTTTCAAAATATTTAGAAAAAACTAAAAAAGTACTGAAATAAAGTACTAATGTTTGGGGGCCGATATGTACCAAAAACTAATCAGCGCTTCATTTTGTTAAACTAATGGTAGGTTTTCAATTTAATTTCAATCGGTGCAACGGTGTGGAAAAAATCGTGGGCCAAAAAAACGATAACATACATCCATCCATCCATCCGCACGCACTAAATGAAAAAATCGCACTTTTTGGCCTCTGGACGAGACCCCATGTAATTTTTGACAAAACCGTCACGTGCTAAAATTCAACCTAATTGAATACTACAATTTGTGACTTTAATTGAGACCATGGGTTCCGTAGTTTTTTTCTGAGGACCCATTGAAGTCGCGCTTGCCGCCAGACCGATTACAATACTTTCCCCATGCTTCGCATTGGATAAAGTAAAAAGCAAATACCCTCCATTTGTGACATAGCATCCCATTTTCCCAATTTGATTAATCCAGGCGAAATTCAGGACCCCGATAATGACTGGAGAATGTTAAGGAGATTTCCCTTAGAAGACACCGATAACGATATTTTACTACTTTGGAGAAAAATTGCGCAAATTAAAATCGGGAATGATTCTTAGTCCAAGAGCTGGTGGCACATTTTTGAGTACGGATTTGACCCAACTAGAAATAATGCCTAATAGTACCGTCTATGATAGTTGTACCGGGTGATTCAATAAGGGTGACGAGGTACCGTATCTCAGGAACTAATAATCGTAGAAGTTTGGAAAAAAAATCCTTCAGAGGAAATCGGCCAAGAAAAATTGCTGGAAATATTTTTTAAGTCCATAAGTCCACCGCTAGGTGGCTAAATAGCTTCGATCGTATAAAAAAATGCAATTTTCTCAAAAATTTTCCAATATAAGTTTAGAAATGAATACTCTCACGTTAATGCCACCATAATAGACCATCTTTTTGATAAATGACTTTTTATTGTAGGACGTAAAATAAAGGCGGGTAAGGATGCTAAGCTTTTATGGACTCTAGTATCTATAACTTAAGTTTGACTTAACGGAAATTTGTTAACAAGGTCTGGTTCAAGAAAGGAAGGTTTGGTGAATAAAATAAAAAAACATCCATGCCATTCTAGTTCTTGCCGCCCTCGCTAAGGGGCGTGTTTTATAAAGTTAAACGTTTTATTAATTTTGCTCCGAAATCTTAAATGGAACCGTATAATTATTTTATTAGATTCAGAAAGTAGATCAAATTTGCAACAAAATATGTTCAAGCCGCATGTCGATATCTCCATTCGTTTAACAGTTATTGCTTAGAGAATATTTTATTAACTAATTTATTAAAGAAACAAAATAGGTAATTGAGTTTTCAAATTTTTTTTTAAGTTTCGTATTCAAGCATGCCATGGACAAATAAAAAAACAGTTTAAAACTTTGTTCTTATTTTCATTTAATCACAAAAATAATGATAATAACGTTTTTTTCCTAATGCTTTTCTGTCGCCTGTGAGTAGGTATTAAATTTCAAAAATGTCTAATTTCTTAGAAGGCCGTGAAAGACTTGGTTGACAGTTTCTATGGAAACGGCATTTTTCACAAATAGATGTTAATGTTGTAATTGTTATTTTATTGTTTGTTATATTATATCATTATTTTTGTGATTAAATGAAAATAAGAACAAGGTTTTAAACTGTTTTTTTGTTTGTCCATGGCATGCTTGAATACGAAACTTAAAAAAAATTTGAAAACTCAATTACCTATTTTGTTTCTTTAATAAATTGGTTAATAAAATATTCTCTAAGCAATAACTGTTAAACGAATGGAGATATCGACATGCGGTTTGAACATATTTTGTTGCAAATTTGATCTACTTTCTGAATCTAATAAAATAATTATACGGTTCCATTTAAGATTTCGGAGCAAAATTAATAAAACGTTTAACTTTATAAAACACGCCCCTTAGCGAGGGCGGCAAGAACTAGAATGGCATGGATGTTTTTTTATTTTATTCACCAAACCTTCCTTTCTTGAACCAGACCTTGTTAACAAATTTCCGTTAAGTCAAACTTAAGTTATAGATACTAGAGTCCATAAAAGCTTAGCATCCTTACCCGCCTTTATTTTACGTCCTACAATAAAAAGTCATTTATCAAAAAGATGGTCTATTATGGTGGCATTAACGTGAGAGTATTCATTTCTAAACTTATATTGGAAAATTTTCGAGAAAATTGCATTTTTTTATACGATAGAAGCTATTTAGCCACCTAGCGGTAAACTTATGAACTTAAAAAATATTTCCAGCGATTTTTCTTGGCCGATTTCCTCTGAAGGATTTTTTTCCCAAACTTCTACGATTATTAGTTCCTGAGATACGGTACCTCGTCACCCTTATTGAATCACCCGGTACAAGGAATGGCCAGTCTGGCTGGTCTAAGCAGGTCGACCAGGTACTGCGCATGGTGCTATTTTTTGCATGTTGTAAAAATACACTTTGGGTGGTCTGGTTCCACGTCCCACCACTCAAATGGTCTGGAGTGAATATATTATGTTTATAATTGACTATAAATTATAATTTTTATAATTTCATTGTGGGTCAAAAATATTTTTTAACACATATGTATTTTTTACCGCACTCCCACCATGCGCAGTACCTGGTCCACCTGCTTGGGCCAGCCAGGCTGGCCATTCCTTGTACAACTATCATAGACGGTACTATTACGCATTATTTCTGGTTGGGTCGAGTCCGTACTCAAAAATGTGTCACCACTCTTGGACTATCTTTAAAATTCCCCAATCTTGTTAAATTTGTATTTCAAATCCTTTGTTTACCGCACTCAAGTGCAGCACTAGAGATAATATTCTCTCAGATAAATTTAATAAAAACTCAGTTACGCAATAAACTGAAAATTACAACCATAGAAGGTATTCTGCATACAAAGAGTTTAATGGGAGACAAAAATTGTTATAATTTTTTAGTTAATGACAAATGATAAGAAAGTTGGGTAGTAGCAGTGTATTGTATGGCGATAAAAAAAAACAATACAACTGACTCAAGTAACTCTGATGACACTGATGACTGAGTCTAGGCCTTTAACATCTAAGTTTATTTTTTTAATGTGTAGTACCTGGAGCCACCGAGCGATGCTCGGTAACTTCTTCCTTCAGTTAAAAGCTTTATTTTAATATTATTTTTAATTTAAAATTATGATAAAAAGGTCGATTTTTATTTGAAAGCCTTTTTCAAATTAAAAAAAAATACAAATATAAATAATGTATTCGACCACTGTGTTATTTTTTCAGAAAATTGAGACCTGCTTATGCGAAAGATATTTTTAAATAAATTCTTGATTATTTTTTATTCTATTAAATAAATAAGGTTTTTTATAAAAACAATTATAAAACGTTTATTAATAATTCTAAAGTTTAGGGAGAACAACAAACCACAAACACAATAGTTTTTCAAGGCCTTTGAGAATAAAGGATTTACCCGACCCATTGTCTGCCTGAGCACAAAAGGAAAAGGGAAACCTTTTTTTTTGGGAATGGGATTTGTCTACCTGAGAATAATTAATTTGATTACGAAAAAACCCATCAAAAACAATTTTGTCGAAGATGAGACCGTGACAGATCGAATTGTCACCCCAAAAACCTCCTAACCCATGAATTTCATCAAAATCGTTAGAGCCGTTTTCAAAATAGAACTAAGATACAAACAAATATATATATAAACAAATAAATAAATATACAATTTTTGCTCGTTTAATAAGAGTAGATTAAGTTTTGAATTAGAAATTAGGTACAAGTGTTCTGTTTTTATTTAGCTTTTTGTTATTTTTCGTGTTTTGTTTATTTTTATATATTATTAAAAGTGTTTATCTCCTGTTCAATATAAATGTGTGGGGGGTCAGATAGGCTAGGCGGTAGCGTGACAGCGAGCTAACCAGGGGACCCGGGTTCGAATCCGACTCGAGGCATCCAGCTAAAATCTGACCCCCGGGGGTAGAGACAAATTTAAAAAAAATATAACTTGTATCGCTATTAGGCTTATGGCTAGAAGGGCCGAAAAGCCAAAAAAAAAAAAAAAAAAAAAAAAATATATATTTAAATTTGTTTAATTTTTTAATATCAAGCAATTTTTAGCCTTCTCACGAATTTTCAAGCTTGACTTTCACGATTTTTGTTTCATCTCATCTGGCAACACTGCCCATGGCGGTCTTAAAAGTGATGAATTTTTACCAATTATGTGTGTTGAACCGCGATTGGAATTAGGTCTACACCGTCTTTGAAATTATTTGGAATTACTTTGGAATTCATTAGATAATCTATTGTCTTCTACTTGAAAGTGGAAGTGGAAGTAGGTGTACACGATTTTAGGTCGCGGTTCACCCCTCGAGTTTTATTGTCGGTGTGGATGAATGTTTCTTTAAAATGCTCCAGCGACATTTTGATAATGAAAATAAGCTATACTCTTCTTGAATGTTACTAAAAAAAAATTCTACCACTATTATTGTATTATTTTATTATTATTGTGTTATTAATGGATTACTGTTTTATTATTTTAATGATATTACTTTATCAATTATCATTAATGCTATCAGTGATATTATAATGTATTATTTTGTGCTTTATTATTAATATTATATTATATTATTGTATATTAGGAATTTAGCCGTTGAAAATAAATAAATAAATTGTATATACCTAATGCAAGAGTGTGTCTTCTGCTGGAATGATACATTTTTAAATTTATTTATAACGATACGTTTATTAATACATAATTTTGTTGACTTGAACGTTTACTTGGACCACTTTTTTGTTAAAACTCTTAGATTTATAGATATCCTACATTTTCCGGACAGGATATGATCCGAATTCTCAAAAGCGTCATGGAAAATGCTGGATATCTATAAATCTAAGAGTTTTATCAAAAAAGAGGTCCAAGTAAATGTTCAAGTCAATAAGATTTACTACAGAATAAAATAGGAATCAAGTTCCTAGGATCAGTAATTTTCATTTTATGAAGGAAAAACTGCGATTTTTTGCAAATAAATTGCAGTTTTTTAACAAAAATTTGGGTTGAGTGGTCGCCACATCTCGCTCAACCTTGGCGCCACCACTGCAGCCGCCCCCCCCCCTCCATCCTCCATAGGAAAATTCCCTAACTGCGCCAATGGTGGGGGGGGGGGGGGCTATTGAAAAATTAAAATGATAACATTTTCAAACTAAAAAAAGAAAGAAAAAAATGTGTGTGTCAGCTCCGACGCACGACTGGAGTTTACTCATTCAGATCGACTGTCTAAATAGGCACAAAAAAGGCTTACTAGTCTAAGAAAAAGATTAATACCATATCAAATGATAAATAAACGAATCGATCGTCAAAATGGGCAATTTATACCAAAGAGAATTATGCTCATTAGATGGTCACAAGAAAGATCTCTTCCCATTTTTGCGGTGCTAACCCCCCAGAATTGTTACCAATTGGCTAAAAAACGAGATTGGGAACCATTCATCTTTATTGGACAACAGTAACCCGTGCCGCAATGAGGTTGAAAAATTGCAGTTTTTCATTCATAAAATGAAAACCACTCATCCTAGAAACTTGATTCTTGTCTCATTTTCTAAGAAATTTTGTTGTCTTGAAGTTTTCCCTGAGCCACTTTTTTGTTCAAACTTTTATATTTGAAGATATCGAGAATTTTCCAAGACAGGATTATGATCCGACCTTATTGCGGCACGGGTTACCGTTGTCCAATTAAGATGAAACTTTGCCAATATCACTTTTTAGCCAATTAGAAACTATTATGGGGGTCAGCACCAAAATTCGAAAAGTGGTATCTTGTGATCACATAATGAGAATAATTCACTTTTTCGCAAAGTTGGTAAAACTTGCCTATCTTTGACGATCGATTGTGGCTGAACGGCTAAACTAATTTTAACTTTTCAGTAGGTTTTTCAACGCGAAATTCTATGCTCTTTCAATTAACTAAGAGTGAAATTTTCCGTAGGACCCATGGTTTTTGAGTTATTAGCAATAATCTGAAAAAAGTCCCAAATTTTCGTGGTGACAAAGGGGGACCTTAAGATTGCATTGTAGGAAGTTTAAATTTCACACATATTATTACACTTATAGGTGGCAACTTTTCCGCATACCTCCTAATAAATTGACCATTTTTTTTTTGGGGGGGGGGGGCTTTTTCGCTCCACCCTAATGTATATGTCACGAACTATGTTACCATATTACGTAAAAGCAAAGTTTTAGGAAAATAATTTCAACTAAAAATGTGAAATCAATAAACATAGATGCACATGTTAAATGGAAAACATGAGTTTTAATTGAAGTTACTAAAAAGGTAAAGGGGGCTGTCCTGGGGCTGTTAATAAAATCGCTTTCGGTTCGAGTTGGTGGCGCGTTTGAAATTTTTATCATACTTAGTAGTTGTAGTAGTAGGTTTTGATTGGCCTCCACCCTTTCATTTTATCATACTTACTTACTCCAAGGAGATAAGGAGCAACAGCTAAGCTTGAAAAGCAGGAGTGGGGGCGTCTCCAGTTAGGGCAGGCATTTCCCCTCCAGCCGCCATGATTCTCACAGCAGAAGAATCTTTCTTCCCATTTGAACACATGTTAATATTACCTATTTTTAAGACAGTTTTTTTATTATTAAGAGTGAAATAAAACAGATTTTATTTTTATTTTTTATTTAAAGTGTTTATATTTAGGATTAGGCTGTATATATTTTATATTTTTCTTAAAAACAATAAATTAGTTTCACGTTTTTTGACTGTCAAGTTAGTTTAATAGCCCCACATATCGTGTATTTATTGTATTTTTCGAATTCCAAATATTAATTAAGCAAAATTTTTACAAAATATAAAGGATTCAGTAATAAAGTGAACAATTTTAAATAAATATTTAATAATGCGATGTGTAGCATACGGATGCACTAATCGATCCAATCACAAATGCAAAAGACAACGAACTGAAGCAGAATCAGGAAAAAATAAAATAAAATAATCATCTTTTATGTTTTTCCTTATTCTTTAAAATAAAAAAAATATATTAAAAGTGTCCGTAAGAAAAATAATATGTACAAGCGCGCTCATTGTTTTATTTAATTTTTACTGAAAGTAGGTATTTAATTCATGGCAAATTTAAGAAATAACATTTTTTGAATATTTATTTATATATTTTTTAAAAACCTTTTTATTTAAAGATATATAAATTAAATAATAAAAATATTACCATTTCTCTTATGAGTATTCCTCTTTCTTGCTGTGACTAACATGGCGGCTCTTGACGTCAGCAGGAGACACTTTCTCGAGCTAGTGTTCCCTCCCTACCTCCCTGACTTACTCTTACTCTATTATGTAGGGGTGGAAGAGAAGGACAGAGTGGGGGAACCATGATGACAACGAACCTACCGGTGAAACAAATCACTAAACTTTTAGCCGATATTTAATATTTAAGCATAAAAGTTTATTAAAACAAAATAGAAGATTTTCCTTTTAATTTTATAATCTTTCTATTTATTTGTTTGAAATCAGAGAAAATCTATCCAATTATGGCTGAAATTGCCAAAACAGAATACAACTATCCAATTTATACAGGTTAGTTTTCATTTGTCATGGAATATAAATAATAACCTTAGCTGCCTTTGCCTTTTAGAAAACTTTACCCTAACTTGGAATAAGTTGTTCATACAATTGCAAGTATGCAGATTATGTATTGTACTGGGACAGGGGGTGGGGGGGACCACCCCTCGCTCTCTGCAGGTATACTCGTATGTGTCAGATTATGTGTCAAGTGGTTACCCATAGGTACATAGTAAAGAGTTGACTGAAATTAATTTTCATTTTATAATAACATTTGACATAATTATAGTGCTGAATAATTTAATGTGAGGAAAAGAATATATATATATACATAATAAAATAAATATCGTCGGCTTAGAGTGTAAACCTGCTAACTCCATTTTTTATCAAATATGACATTAATACCGTTCGAAAGAACAAGAGATGCAGCATCGTCCAAGTGAAACTGCTACGCACAATTACGTTAGTAAGTTGTAGAAAAAAATGTGATGAGTAGTACTGCTAAATTACTCTAAGCCGACGATATGATTTATAACAGCGGTCGGGGAACCAGGGTAAATTACCCCAAATGGGGTAACAATGAAACTATCGGGGGTAATAAGGACATTTTTTAAATTTTCTATTTTATAAACTATTATAGTATTAAAGCTTGAATTATTTTAATGTTATAATTTTTATTTACTTACAGATAGTTTTAATGTAAATTCCAATTAATTCAATAAATAATATACATTTATAAAACTATAGATTTGAGCATCTTTTTTTTTTGAAAATAGTTTGAATGTTTTTTAAAAAATCAGCTCGGCTACAGATTAACCAATGTTTTTTAAAGGAGAAAGAATTCAATCTTTAGGACAAATTCTAAGATTTTAGTAGAAATATTATTAAATTTCGATATCAGACGGGATTCATCCCCTCAGGAGTCGACCTGAGAACTAACATGCTTTCCGGACAGACAGTCGATCAGGTCACAACCTCGATACCAAAAACGTCTCGCCGATAGTAATTTTTTAATTTCAAGTTTGAATCTTAGTTAGTTTACGAGTACAATGCTCTGGTAGACTGAAGGACATTGTAGTTACACTGTTAAAAAAATGTAAATTTACTATATGTTTTTACAGTGAGCATGTTAGTTCTCAGGTTCGACTCCTGAGGGGATGAATCCCATCTGAAATCGCAATTTAATGATATTTCTACTAAAATCTTTGAATTTGTCCTAAAGATTGAATTCTTTCTCTTTTAATATACATTTATCTTGCTTTTCAGAATGTAGGGGTAACAGCGACCTACGCAAAAATATTTTGCGGTAATGGCTAAAAAAGTTCCCCGACTTCTGATTTATAATTATTATTGGATTAGTCCATTGAATGTTTTGGATAAATCAGGATAAATGCTTACAATGTACCTATCACATAACTTCTTAACATTTTGAATCACCAATTCTTTTTCTTCTAAAGCAGCTCGCTTACAGCTTTCCCTTGCTTCTGATTCTATTGCTTTCATGGCCGTCTTAAACTAGGCTGGGGCCCTTGGGCACACAAGAATTTAGGGCCCTTTTGGAAAGTAAAAAAAGCGAATTATAGTAACATTTTTTTACTAAGTATGACCATTTATTATAGGTAATCAAATACAGTATGATATAATATGTCATTAATGATATTAGAATGCTGCTGGTTTTTTGGTTACAATTACGATAACGGTTTCTTTCGGGATTTCTGTTGAGCAAAATCTTCTATTATATCCTTAAAGTCAATTTTTGAAGGATATCACTTTCTATGCACATAATTGACAAATTACTCAGTCGTTCTTGTAACATTGTTGTTCGCAATTCATTTTTTATTCTCTTAAGCTGCGAAAATGGCCGCTCTCCACTACAATTGGTAACCATTAGGCAAAGGAATATTCTTGTAGCAATTTCTACGTTTGGAAAAGTTTCTTCCAATTTATCTGATTTTATTAGGTTATGTAAGGTTGAGATATTTAAATCCGCTGATTGCTTTGCTATGTTTTTTAAATATTGGCTTAAATGAAAACATTCTGTTTTGAGCTCATCTGCATTAATGTCTTCATGATAAAATTCTGCAAATTCTTTGCATTTTTTGGTCAACTCACCAGATTCGATTGTTGTTAACTGACAAAGAAAACTAAATCGACTACTAATTTCTTGGTATGCTGCCGAACGTTTTTTTAAATGTATATTTAATGTGTCAATTATGGGAATGAAAGTATCTACACGAAACTTTTCCTTGCCTCTCAACTGTGCAGTCTCTGATGATCCTTCAAAAAAAGTGATGCATGTGCTGCGAAGTTGACCGCATGTCAGCCAGCCGCAAATCATAAATGAATTAATTAAAAATACTAATCAAGGTCTGAAAAATATGAAAAAGGTGTACAAATGCCTCGATGGAGGTTTTAATTGTTTTGGGTGAAAAAGAATACATTTAAAACAATTAGAAATTTTATAATATCAAAAAATAAGGACTTAATTTGTGGATATTCTTAGTAAAGGCAATTAATTAAAACAAAATTACTGGATAGGTTCTTAATAAGCAAACAAAGAATTCGAGGCTAGCGTACATCAAAAATAATATCTAATTAATAGGGAAAAAATTAATTAAAAAATGACATATTGTCCCTGGGAGATTTAAAATTTTATTTAGGAGATGCGATCACAGCATCAATAATTCAATTAAAAATATTAATTAAAATCTCTAATATATAAAATAGGTGTACAAATCAGTGATAAAATTACTGATTTGTGAAAAAAGTGTAATGTGCCCGACAAAAATGTTTTGAGAATAAATGTGTGAGAGAAATTGTCGGTCCTTCGGGGCCCCCTGAGAATGGGGGCCCTGGGCACGGGCCCCGTGTGCCCTTATGGTGAAGACGGTATTGATTGCTTAGCCAATTATATATATCCTAATACTTCTTATATATATGTGATACCTTACTCGAGGTAAATTAGCACAAGTAAGAATCTTATTCAAGCCAGTATTTCATACACCAGCATGGATAGCTCCTGAAATGTGTAAATAATTTAATAAATTATGTAATAAATTCGGTAAATTAAAATATAAATTTTTTTAATATAACAATAAATCGCAGGATAAACTTAATTATTAATAATAATTAAGTTAAATTAGGGAACGAAGAAAAGATTTTTATATTATAGACAAAAGAATCAGCTGGGATTCGAACCCGGGATCTTCGCATTTGCGCTGCGACGCCTTTATAAGAACCTTAGCTCTTATCCTCTCGGCCACTGATCCCTGAATCCAAGCTAATACCTTTCTTCTTCTTTTCTTCTTTGTCCAACGCCCGTCCGTGGCTGGTCGGCCATTAGACGCCGTGCTGCCCAATAAAGCCTTGCCCGTCCCTCTAAGTCGTCGTCGACCACCTCCAGGGCACCGCATCTCTTGAGATGACCAGCCGTTCCCTCTTCCTCTGTACATAAGAGACAGGATTTTTTGAAATTCGACCCCTAAATGGGTCAAAAGGGGCAAAATATCTTTGCACTGTGTTTACACTAATTATGCATTTTCATTTAAGAACGATAAGATATCTACTTGATTTTTACTTAATAAAATTCTAAATACAAATATCTAAAAAGTAATTTCAGGATTTTTTGAAATTCGACTCCCAACTATCCAAAATGTGAGTGGTGGCAAAAATTAAAACTCTCTCCTATCTTGATCAAATTTTGTAGAGTTATTCTTTATTACTTTAAAAAACTATTCCTGTAAAAATCAACTATCAAAATTGACTGTATAGGGCCGAAAGGGGGGGGGGGGGCAAAATATAGAAATTTTTATCTTTTTTGTACATTTACTCTTTAGAAAACTGAGAGTTATTTATTTGCAAATATCTAAAAAATAATTTCCACCTCCCAAAATGTGAGTGGGGGCAAAAAATTAATACTCTCTCCGATATAGATCAAATTTTGTAATGTTAGTTTTTAAGACTATATAAAATTCATGCTATAAAAACAATATATGTGCTGTAGAGGGCGTGCCGAAGGCACGCCTGGAGCAGCTCGTATATATATATATATATCTCAACAAAAACACTTGTGTAAAAAAGGCCAAGTTCGATTAATAAAATCCGTTTGCTAAAAAAGTAGTGAGATCTAATGTGCTGCCAAGTTCAACATCATCAATTTATTAAATGAGTCGAGAATATATTAGTAACTTCAATTAAAACTCATGTTTTTCATTTCACATGTCCCTCTATATTTTTTATTGATTTCACATTTTTAGTTGAATTTATTTTCCTAAAACTTGGCTTTTACTCATTAAATTATTATTATTATTGTTTGATAAGGCCTCCACCACTCCCCTCTTATTAATAAGATCCCATGATATGGTAACTAGTAATTCGTGACATACATAATAATGCGTAAAAGCCAAGTTTTATGAAAATAATTTCAACTAAAAATGTGAAATCAATAAAAAATATAGAGGGACATGTGAAATGAAAAACATGCGTTTTAATTGAAGTTACTAATATATTCTCGACTCATTTAATAAATTGATGATGTTGAACTTGGCAGCACATTAGATCTCACTACTTTTTTTGGCAAACGGATTTTATTAATCGAACTTGGCCTTTTTTTACACAAGTGTTTTTGTTGAGATTTCACTTCTTTTTGTAAGTTGGATGGGAATTTAGCCTACAAGATTCACGCATTTATTTTAAAGGCTGAATTTTCACTCCTTCATTTTATGTCCTGAAGAAGGGAAAGTTTCGCTTTTTCGATTTTTACCTTTAAATATACCCCAAACTCTATCAGTAGGCCAAATTTCAGCATGTTGTATGTTAATTTATCCTATAAATTTAACCCCTTCATTTCGGGCCCTGAAGAAGGAAAAGTTTCGATTTTTCAATTTCCTCCTTTATTAATGTGTCAAACTATACCAGTATGCCAAATTTCAGCATTCTAGGTTCATTGAATTTTTAGTATATGTTAATTAAGTCTATAAATTTCACCCCTTCATTTTAGGTCCTGAAGAAGGGAAAGTTTCGATTTTTGGATTTTTCCCATTAATTGTACCCCAAACTCTACCTGCCTGCCAAATTTCAGCATTCTAGGGTTAGCGGAAGTACTCTAGAATTTTGATGAGTGAGTCAGTGAGTGAGTGACTAAAAAGCCTATCTTTGGCTTCTTGTAACTTGGATGGTATAAACAGTAGAAATATGAAATTTTGTAATTTAGTTAAGCTTATGGACCAGTATTCTGGAAAAAAATTTCAGCCATGTAGAGGTTTCCATTTCGAAGTTACAGAGGCGTCAAAATGGCCTGAGTTGTTTCCTGTAAAGGGTAGTCTGGCAGTGCACACATCCCCGCTTGAATCGAACTTGGCTGGGGCACTGCCGTGCACCCAGATATATGTTATAGATATACTTTTTTTTTGTAATGATATTATTTCTCGGAGAATTAAAAGAAAAAAAAAACATATTTTTTCTGCGTTATTTTAATGATGCTCGAGACGCCTAATGGATTATATTAGGGACCATAATTTTTATGAGCTGCCATTGGTGAAAATCATCACAGTTATATGGAGTTCGGCTCGGCTTAACTAAGACGAGTTCGGCTCGATTTTACCACTGTAGGCTTTTTAAAATATATATGTATATCTGACTAATGATTGAAATATACTTTTTCAGGGCCACATTTCACCTGCCATTATTGCCACACCATGTTCATTAGTGAGGACTTCCTTGAGAAACATCAAAAGAAATGTTTTCAAATGAAATTACACTTAATTTTAAGAATGAAATTACAATTGACAAGAAGTACATCAACTGATGGTAAGTTTATTTATTTAATTTAGACCTGGAGGTTTTATCTTTTTTTATTTTTTTTAATTTCTATAGGATGAAAAAAGACTTTTTTTAATTGAATTGATGAGAGAAGGAGTTACACCAAAAAGGTGCATCCCCTAAAGGTCTTGATTGGCCCCTCCATCGTGAAAAGAAGAAGAAAATGGGATTTTATGGGCTGGTTAGGGGTCGAAGGTATCTGTGGATGCGGGTCTTAAACAGCTGAAGGTTATAAGTCGCGGGGAAGACGGTTGCTGGGAACGAGTTCCAGTCTCTGGAGGCCATAGGGATAAAAGAGTTGGCGAAAGCGCTTGTTCGATTTTTTTCCAATTGTTATTAATATTATTTATTTATTTTATTATTATTAATATAAGTGGATATCGATGAGGCAGTCCAAAAAAAGAAGAAGATAATTTGCACTATCTTTTTATTCATAAAACCGACATTTCGGAGGCTATTCCCCCTTCTTCAGGGTTTTGAAAAGTCAGTGAAGGAAATCCAATGCGACATTCCTCTGTCTCCTCTTTCAGTGGCAGTAACAATATAATATATTGTATTTCATTCTCAGCAGAATTATAATGTAGTAATGATTATAATTCTGGTGAAAATGAAATACAATATTATATTATATTGTTACTGCCACTGAAAGAGGAGACAGAGGGGAATGTCGCATTGGATTTCCTTCACTGACTTTTCAAAACCCTGAAGAAGGAGGGAATAGCCTCCGAAACGTCGGTTTTATGAATAAAAAGATAGTGCAAATTATCTTCTTCTTTTTTTGGACTGCCTCATCGATATCCACTTAATTCACTTATCAGTTCGTCTCCAAAAATTACTCCAACCTTATTATTAATATATTTTACAATAATCTTTTTATAAAAATGAAAATATTAAATTTCATTAACTGGGAATTAGGTACATAAATAAAAGAACGTTAACTTTTAAGGAGTTAGGTGTTGGTTCTAGGTGAAACATTTTAATATAATAATAAAACTTGAGCAAGATGGAGGTAGGTTTCACAAAAAAAGAAATAAAACAAAATTGAGTTTTGAATTCGATATATACCTATAGAATTCAAAACTCAATTTTGTTTTATTTCTTTTTTTGTGAAACCTACCTCGCATCTTGCTCAAGTTTTATTATTATATATAAAAGAACGTTTTTCGCATGGTGGAATTTTTTGTTCTTTTATTTTTGACGAAGGGAGGAAAATCTCCCGAAACGCCAAGTACTCTTCTTTTTTTTTTTTGAGTTAATAAATTTAATTTTTTATAAAAATTGACAGACTGGTTTAAAATTATTTTCTTAAAATTGAGTGGATAGTGATGATTGTTATTTTCTTATATTTAACAGAAATGTAAAATGTATCAGGATGTTTATGGTTCAATATCTACTATTAACTTTTGATATTATCATCAGAGTCGCTTAAAACATGTATAAAAATGTTTTTGCATGACTTTAAAATAGTCAAAAAAATATGCATTTGCATACGAATCCTGTCCCTAGTTATTAATAAATAAATAACAAAGATAACACAGGTCGACAAAAAATTGTTTTTTCCTTGTCCTAAGATTTATTTAATGATTTTTCTATTCATCAAAATAAAGGAAAAATACCTATTTTCCATATAAAGTTTACTTTCGTAGTGGTTATTAATAATAATAAACGACCTATTTTCTAGTCCCATTAGATATTAAACAGCAATATTTGAAATCAAAATCTTGTGATTTCAAATATTGGTGTCTAATATCTAATGGGGGGAGTCGGGTAGCTCAGTCAGACACGCGCTGGCCTCGCTTCGGCATCGATCGATTATGACGATGCTGGAGTGGAGGTCCGGGGTTCGATCCTGGCTGGCAAATAAAAATTTCTACCGGCTGAAAACTCGGCTCCCTCACTAACCCTACTAACACTCTACTTATGTGCTGTCTAAATGGGCTTTGTTCCCGGTGACATTAAATAAATAAAAAAAATATATCTAATGGGACTCGAAAATAGGTCAAAATGGCCTTTTTCTCGTTTATTATTATTATAACCTCTACGAAAGCAAACTTTATATGGAATATAGGTACTTTTCCTTTATTTTGAAGCACAATGAATAGAAAAATCATGAAATAAATCTTAGGACAAGGAAAAACAATTTTTGTCTACCTGTGTAATAATAAATCTAACGATTTTCATCTCTCAATTTTAATTTCATCCCAAATTATATTTTTTCAATACTTTTTTTTTTTTCAGATACAGATAATCAAACAAAGGGCGAAACTAATGAAGATTATTTCTGTGAAGAATGTTTGTGTGGTTTTCTAAAATTATCCGATTTCGAGTGTCACATGCAAGAATGCCATTCGAGAAATGTTTTCTTCCAAAGTGATCACAGCGAGAAAAACCTCTCACAAAAAGAGGCACTTTTACATTCAGACGAAAAGCCTTTTGCCTGTGATCAGTGCGATAAGCGCTTTTCACAAAAGCGCATTCTCAAAAGCCATTTACTTATGCATTCAGGCCATAAGCCTTTCGTCTGTGATCAATGCGATAAGCGCTTCCTAGAAAAGGGCACTCTCAAAAGGCATTTACTTTGCCATACAGGCGAAAAGCCTTTTCCCTGTGATCAGTGCGATAAGAGCTTCTCACGGAGGAATGATCTCAACAGACATTTTCTTTTTCATTCAGGCCAAAAACCTTTCGCCTGTAATCTCTGCGATAAGTCCTTTGCACAAAAGGGCCATCTTAAAAGCCATTTACTCTTACATACAGGCAAAAAGCCATTCGTCTGTGATCTCTGCAATAAGAACTTTTCACAAAAGCGCAATCTCAAAAGCCATTTATTTTCTCATTCTGAAGAAAAGCCTTTCGTCTGCGATAAGTGTGATATGGGATTTTCACGAAAAGCTGTTCTCGTCAGGCATTTACGTTGCCATTCTGGGGAAAAGACATTCGTCTGTGAACTCTGCGATAAGAGATTCTCAGAAAGCTTCACACTCAAAAGACATTTAATTAGTCATTCAGGAGAAAAGCCTTACGTCTGTGATCAGTGCGATAAGCGCTTCTCACAAAAGAGAAGTCTTATGAGCCATAGGAAAATCCACTCCTAGAAAATTCTCCATGCAAAGGGTATATTTTTTTTTTTTTTTTTGAATATTAAGGTAGTTGTTTCACCAAATGGTTTTCTTAGGATTTTTTTGAAATTTAGAGAGATTATTATTTAAATACTTCTGCATCGATTGGTGGCAAAACGAAATTTATGAACAATATACAAGTTCCGGAGATATTAAATTCCAAAGATACATACATATTTTTTTTTTACTTTACCATACAGGGTAAGTATTGTAATCGTGCATGAAAAAAGCTGTTTTTTTTCTTTTTCTCGAAATATCTCAAAAACGGCTGAAACTATTTTTATTAAAATAATTGAGCAAAACCATGGCATTTCGCTCTACAAAAAAGCTCTAATAAGTGAACATCGAAAAAATTATATTTTTTGAGATAATAATTGTTTTGTCAAAAAGTCTGTTAGTTAGTCTGTCTGGTTGTCCGTTAGTCTGTGCGTTAGCAAATTTTTGTGGACGAGCTAGCTCAAAAACTAGTGTGAATATCGAAACCAAATTTCACACGAAGTTTTGGTCCATTGAGATTAAAAGCTGATTAGATTTTGGTGCATATCGACCCAAAATTAAGGGGGGGGTGGATGGAGGGATATAAATTAAAAATCTAGGCCATTTGAGCAAACTCAACCAAATTTTGTATACATAATCAGTGGGACCCCAGAAGTCTAAAAATGCAAAAACTAACAGCCGAAGGGGGGGGGGGTAAGGTCAAAAATTGAAAATATAGGCCCTTGTACCAAACTCAACTAAATTTTGTATACATAATCAGTGGGCCCCCCCAGGAGTCTAAAAATACAAAAATTAACCCCCCTCCCCTACATGATTATAAATAATTTTATTAAATATTAAATATAAGTGAGGGGCCAGGTAGTATGGTAAAGTCAAGTGGATGGCCACATCAGAACATGTCAGCTTATTTTTTCTTTTTTTTGGCTTTTCGGCCTTTCTAGCCATAAGCCAATTTAAGATACTAAATTAATTTTTTTAAATTTGTCTCAACTCCGGGGTCAGGTTTTAGCCGGATGCCTCTAGTCAGATTCGAACTCGGGTCCACTTGGTCAGCAGGTTGACACGCTAACCTCTAGCCTACCCGACCTTTTTTTTTTTTTTTTTTTTTTATAGAGCAGATTTGATACAATATATATACAGTTTCATCTCAAGACATGTGCGATTTTTATTTACAGAGTGAAATGAAGAAATCGTACATTGCCCTGCAAAGGGCATTCGCCGATATGGCTATCGTAAATTTACCTATACATTAAGCATTTGGGAAATTTTAGTCTATTGATTATTAGGTAGGGTCTCGTGGGTTTTTGGCTATTTTTATCTTGGAAAATGCTCAGGAAAAAAAACACAGTTTTCCTACCCGACCCCTCATACATATCTATATATATAAAATAGAAAAGTATGTGGATATATATGTATGTGGAAACGATCTGATTGGCCAGTGCATAGCCAATGCCAAAGCGTTAAATTATTAGAACGATTCTGATTGGTCAGATAGTGATCGTGCTTAGGCAATGTGTTAAATAAATCTTTCCTTATTCTTCCTTATTTTTGAATCAATTTCATTCAGCACATTCTTTCGATACTTACAGTAAGATTTTAAATTTCAATTATTAAATTGGTATGAACGAGACGCTCCCCGCCAGGGGCTAGGTGACGCCGGGCCGAAGGCCCGGTCGTCAGCTAGTTTAATTATAATTAAGAAACTCTGCTTACGAGATTTTTATAAAAAAACTAAACCAACATTAAACAATAACTAATACATTTTTTAAGAAAATTATAATTCATAGTTAAAACACAGTTTCTGAGATATTAATGAATAAATAATGAAAAATGTATAATGAAAAATTTACACTAAAAACAAGCTGGCAACAACGCATATATTTAACCTAAAAAGTGGGTTAACTTTAGTACTTTTTTGACGTTTTTTCGCTCCCAGCCATTGTCGCAAAAGCTTTTAATCGTTTATTATGAACTTTTTGTTTTATAAATCTCCCTTTATAATGCACTTTATCTAAAATTTCTATGATAAAATATATACAAGCTCGGACAGTGTTGCCAGATTTGTCAAAAGAGCACGGAATTGGCTAGTAGTGGTACATAAACAGCAAAAAGTTTTGGGCTTATGAATTATGAATCTTATTGTCTGTTCTATATACTCTAGCATTAACCTTTTTCTACTATTGTTGCGAAACAATTACCTTAAACAACATTCAATTCAATATTATTTTTTATCATTCTTTGTCTGCCCCAACGATTTTATATAGAACGACTAACCGATGTGTCACTTTTGATACATGCAGTCGTCTAGCGTAGGGGGCTAAAGGGGGCACACGCTCCCGGCACTATTTTACTAGGGGCGGCAAAATCCCTATCGTTGACTAATCTGGCTATTTATTGAGCAATAAATGATTGTTCAATAGGAAAAAAATTGTTTTTTGTGTAATTATCCTATTTATAATAAAAATATTTGCGACTATAAATGAATCATTTTATTTAATTGAAAATTGTCTATCAAACATTTACCCATTTTATTTAGGCTTTAGGTAATGGGGCGGCATTTTTAAGGTTACCCCAGGGCGGCACTTGGGATAAATCTGGCCCTGTCTATAATAAAAAAATATTGTAATTCTGTAATTTTTTATGTTTTTTAAATAACACTAAGTACAGGGTGACAATTAAAACCCCGGTTAAACCTTTTGTAGTATAATTTTATTATATAAAAGAAATTTAATACATTAACAATTAATAACAATAACATGGACCTTTAGTAATAATATATTCAGCTGATTTCGAAGTGGCATCCTTTTGGGGGCGATACAAAGCCCTAAACGCGTCTTGAAATTTTCGCCTCTTCTGATGACAATCAGCCCCATTCCCGGAGCACCGAGTTCTCCAGAGCCTTCAAACTTTTGTAGGGCTTAGCACAGGTCCTGGCCTTCAAAATGGATCACAAGCTGTAGTCCATCGGGTTGAGATCGGGCGAGTACGGCGGCCACTCCACTGATCTCATCAAGCCTGGAAAATGGGCCTTGCACCAGTCCTGAGTTTTATGGCAACGAGCGAGTTGAGGACCGAGCTGATGCTTACCAAACTATCTGCGGTATCATCACTCCATCTATTGGAGGGGCGATTAGGACTGACTGGGAGGCAGCCGCTGTTGGTAAAAGATAGTCAAATCCAACCCCAACAACCTGCCAAGGGAAGTCGCGGTCTCCACCTTTAGAATGGCTACCGGCCATGATTACCTCCAGAGCCATCTGCACCGCATTGGTCTTGCCGACTCTCCCCTCTGCCCCTTATGTACAGAGGAAGAGGGAACGGCGGATCATCTCAAGAGATGCGGTGCCCTGGAGGTGGTCGACGACGACTTAGAGGGACGGGCAAGGCTTTATTGGGCAGCACGGTGTCTAATGGCCGACCAGCCACGGACGGGTGTTGGATAAAGAAGAAGAAGAAAGAAAGAACTCCTGAGTGGTTTTCGCTTTGTGAGCCGGCGGAGTCCTGTTGGAAGGTCCAATGCTGATCTTCGAAGTGCTACTATGCCCACGGCTCCACTTTTTCCAAAACCTGCCGTCGATACTCCTCCTCTTTGTTGATTTTCACCCCCTAATCTAGAAAAGGTTTTGCCATAGAGTAATATAGAGTGGAAGGCTACCGTATATAGAAAAAGCGCTCTCTAGCGACTGCACTTGGCAAACTCTTAGTTCTTAAGTGCTATCCAAAGATCATAGAACATTCAAAGGCTTTGTCATAGATAAAAGATACATACCCTTTATGTTATCTATATACATATATAAGTGTATTTTTTACTCTTGATAATGTCACCAAAATTTGCCCCGAAGATAGCGGTTTCCGCCATTTTATTGCCTAATGGTTTTGCCCTGGTCTCGCCAGAGAGCTCTGTAACCCGTATAGGCTAAAATACATTGGCTCCTTATGGAGCCTTCCACTACTCTATGGGGTTTGCCGCTGGCACAAATTCCGCCCCAAATCAGCAATTGAGGGTTTTGGCGGTGTTCGACGATGGCAGATGGTCCGGGAGCCTCTGAGGACCAGCTCCTGTCGTTTTGGCGGTTATGCGCTTGTTTCAGGGTGAACAGCTTCTCGTCGGCGAACAAAATCATTTCCCATAAGTCATCTGCAGCCCGCTGCTTGAGTTGGCGGCTTCTTTGCAGCCCCACGTGCTTGTTTTCGTTCGTAACCAGCTGTACCTTCTGGAGCTTATAGGGGCTGAGTTTCAGCTCCTCTTTGGCTATTTGGCGGACAGATTCTCGGTTGATTTCGATCTCACGAGGGATTTTCCTCATGGAGACCCTCGAATTTCGCTGTATCCGCTTCTTGATGATTTTGAGGTTGCCAGGAGCTAGAGTATGGCCAAGCTCATTGAAACGGCGGATTGCGTCGGATATGGTTTGTTGAGGCACATTGAACAAACGGACAATCTCACAATCTCACACTGACGTCTCCCTTCACTAAATCCACAAATACTTGATGGCTCCATGATTTGTGATCAGTGTAGAAAATACCTAACCAAGTTAAAAAATACAGTGCCTATTAGTGATAAAAATTCTGAAAATGAAGATTCTTCAGGGTCGGTGGTGAAAGTTCCAGACAAAGATCCAGACTTTGCAACAAGTTCAGTGATTGTTCAGACACTAAATACTTCACTTTAAGAATTAGGTGAGTCCCCGATTGATAAGAAGAAAATATAATAGCTTCCAAGCACTATGCTACAACTAAAGTAAAAAAAAATCTCATCATCTATGAAACGTAAACTTTTTGTTGCTGCTGAAAATTCTTCATCAGATAATGATATCGAAATTGAAGAATCGGTTCTTCAAAATCTGAAAACCAACTTTTTGAATTGTTCAAATAGATCAAAAAAGATTATCATTCTCACATGTTTACCCGAGACATGGAGTGTTAGGAAGATAATGCGTGAATTTAATGCTCCGAATTACTTAGTTCGACAATCAAAAAAAATTTTGAAAGAAAAAGGATTTATGGAAGGTCCGAACCCAAAACCAGGGAAGTGTTTATCAACAGAAACAGTCGAAACTGTGCATTCTTATTAATGAAGTTAAAATAAATCTCACCCTTCAATATCACTCATAAATATATAGTCTTGTTATAAAATCTGCTAACCATTGTAAAGCTGACCTAATGAAATAATTATTCATGTATTTACCAAACAACAAAACAATATGTTCAACTTGAATTGTAGATTTTTATAATGTCATTTTGTTATACAAGCCCTAGCAATTTTGCCCGAAACCGCCATTTAAATATAGCCTAAGAAAAATATATGTTTCATGAATTTATTATTAAACAGTTATTTAATTAGCACAGAGTGTTTATTTCATAACCATAGTTTAATATATGGTACACAAAGTGATTTTTCATAAAATGTCGTTTCACTACATTAAAATCATTATTATTTGGTCAAAACTGGGTATTTATGAAAAACAAGAGTCAGTAATAATTTTTTTAAACATAGACCCCATTACCATCCCATCATTATACTTTGCATAGTAGTTTATGAACGTACTATCTATTTATAGAAATTTTTTGAAAATTTTAAAAGTGGTACTTTTTAGAAAAAATCAAAATCTTGATTTACATTTTGAAAAAAAAAAAATTATTACAACCTATTTCATGTTGTATGTCTCTGAAAAGAGCATTAAAAAATCTGCAAAATGACCCCTGTCCCACTTCTCTAACTCAATTAAGACAGCTTTTAGAGCAGTTTCAAAATTGTTTAATCGCGGTTTTTTTGCCATTTTTTGAAAACTTCACAAGGCCGTATAAAAAAAAACTATTCAAGAAAAAAACTTGAAATTTTGTATTTTCATTCATATTAGCACAATATATCAGTGTACCAAATTTCAAGAAAATCTAAAGTGGTGAGGTAAAAAGTGTGTTGATTTGGCACGGAATGACTCGAATGGATCGTTTCCAAGCCATTGATATTTTATCCCCCCCCACTAAAAATAATCGCCCAAATATGTTTTTTTATTTAAGCACTATAATACTCTGAGGTATATGAGTCAAACCATTGACTAGGATGTAGTTGTCGGTTGCCACAGGGTACTACAGGGTAACGAGTCCTATCAGTTTACTACAATTTTCATCATCATTGAGTATACAGTCCTAAGACTGGTTTGATGCAACAATCCGTCTCCACTCGACTGTCCCCCGCCAGCTGTTTGACCTCTCTGTCTGGCATCCCATATCCCCAATTATTTGGTTGAAATATTCTAATCTGGGTCTTCCCCTTCCCCTTTTCTTTCCCACCTCCCCCTCCAAGATATCCCTAAGCAGTCCCCCATGTGTTAGTGTGTGCCCCATCATCTGACCTCTTCTCTTCTTCAGACTCTTCCACAAGGTTCTTCTTTCTCCAATTAATAAATGTTTTTTTATTTTTTATTAAAACTAGCTGGTAAATAATTTCATTTTTTTTTAAGTTACTCCGAATCTTAGACCATGAAAGATATAGACACGCCCTCTGCCACTCTCCACACAGAGTGAAGTGAGGCCAACATCAACTAGAGAACGTGACGTCTTCTGTAGGCAAGAGAAAATAAAATCGTATTGCTACTAACGGGAGTTTTGTGGTTTCATTTCAATTTTTTCTTACCTATAAATATGGTGACCTCATTGCAGTGCTTATATACTACTGGACAAAAGTTTTGCATAAAATTTAAAAATGCTGTAATTTAAAATTAAAATCTATTATTATTATTTTTTTCGGCACTTGTTGTGAATGAAACCGAATTTATGGGCAGGGATGAAGAAAGCCAATAAATTAAAGTACAAAGTTGTTTATTTACTCAAATTAAAAAAAAATCCACTTTATTTAAACAGACGATGTCAACAAATGTAGGTATTTGACGAAGTTTTTTTAACCACCATTACATACACACACGTAAATTTTATGCACAACTTTTATTCAGGAGTTTTGTTATTGTACGATAAAATCTAATTGTTAAAATAAATATTATTGTAATTTTAACAAAAATAGAGTATACTCTTATAGATTTCCTAAAGATCCAAAAATGAGAAAAAGATGGATTGAATAAGGAATCAGGCGTGAAAAATTCCAGCCATCGAAACAAATGAGAATTTGTTCTAAGCATTTCACTCCCGATTCTTACGCGACCAGTCCTTGGAGTTCAATGAAGCGCCTTAAAAAAGACGCGATACCAAGCATTTTTAGATTATTAGAATCTACTTTAATCACCATAAAAAATTACAACAATATAAAGCAGTGTTTAATTCAGCCGTCTAAGATGTAATACACATTTGTAAAGTGGCTGAAAGTGAAATTTTAGAATTTTTCAAAAAACAAACAAACTGTTTAAAAAAATTTAATGACCAAATTAATAATATCTATTATGGGTAATGTTCGGGACTCGGTATTTGATGCATACAAAGAACATATGTACGATCATGATATTGAATCAAATCATATCATTAATTTGATTAAAATGATTAGTTTTTATTATTGTAACATAAGATTATACCACCAAGGAGAATGTTTAAACACAGATTCGAACAGGATAAGGAGTAAATTTACTAAAATGATTTTGTTTAGTAATCAATGATTTTATTATAATAATAAAACTTGAGCAAGATGCGAGGTAGGTTTCACAAAAAAAGAAATAAAACAAAATTGAGTTTTGAATTCGATATATTTCGGGGTGAGCCCAAACTCAGTTTTCTTTGACTCCTGATGATGGGCTCACCCCCGAAATATATCGAATTCTCAAAACTCAATTTTGTTTTATTTCTTTTTTTGTCAAACCTACCTCGCATCTTGCTCAAGTTTTATTATTATATTAAAATGTTTCACCTAGAACCAACATCTATCTCCTTAAAAGTTAATGATTTTATTTATGTATGAACCTTGTATGAACATAATTTAATTTTTTATTATGTTCTAAATTTCCCTAGATAATTATTATTGTTTTTATTATGATATTTAAATATTTTTCATTAATAAATATGAGATTGCGAATTTTTTTCGAACTTACTTTAATTACGATTTTTATACTGACAAAATATTTGGTAGAATCAAATGATGAACTTGGTTGAATGTTCCGTCAATTGATTCAAAAAAACTGTATTTAAAATGAATAATTATTTGCTTGATTTAGCATTCGAAATTAATAAATATTTTGGTAACCTACAATTGATTAAAATAATAAAAGATATTGTTGTATATATTATTTGGACATGGGAAGGGAGTGTTGCTAGATGCCCGAATTATTGTAAAATATGTAATTTAAATAAAAATTTTGCTAAAAAAAAAAATATTTTGGTATATTAATTTAATATTAATTTGGGATTATTGGAATCCAAAATAAATAATCTAAACTACTATAAATTTATCTCAATGTATAATACTATAGCGCCCATGCAGGGCCGTGCCTGACGGGCGTTCATTGCGTGCACCGCACGCAGGCGGCCGAAATTAAGAGGCGGCCAAATCGTTACAAGTCGTTTCATCTGTTACTACCCGATTTGAAACATTATCCAATTTCGAACAGTCTTTCGGATTTTTATATAAATTTGTTGAAATAGGAGAGGACGACATAAAAAAAGTTGCTTCGACTTTCATAATAAATTCAAGGATGGCGAATCGTGCGACATAAACGGAGCAGAATTATACGAAGAGTTAATTTCATTGAAAATAATTATAAAAGATAGGAAACAACCCGAAGAACTCCTAAAGTATTTGTACAAACACAATTTACAAAATTCATTTCCAAATGTATCTACAAGCTTAAAACTATTATTGACCATGCCTGTATCAGTTGCGTCTGGAGAACGTAGTTTTTCTAAATTGAAAATCATAAAAAATTACCTACGTACTTCCATGACGCAAGAACGTATGAGCAATCTTTCAATTATCGCGATTGAAAGTGAAATTGCTGAATCTTTAAATATTCACGAAGCAATTGACGATTTTGTCAGTAAAAAATCCCGTAGGATTAACTTTTAATATGTACTTTATTTAATAATTGCTTCGTGAAGATTCAGCAATTTCACTTTCAATCGCGATAATTGAAAGATTGAAAGATTTCCCTAATTAACCGGTAACCTAACCGAAATAATTTTATGAAACCGGTTAATTAACCAAAAACCTTTACTATTTTCAATATCAATAAATAATACGTAAGATTTGATTTTTTAAAATCAAATAATTTTAAATTGTCACTGAGCGACACCTAGGATTTTAAATTATCGTATTCCTATGTTCTTTATGTTTGATAATTTTGTCTGTGATTATAATACCAATACCATAATTACTTTTTTTCATGTTATTATTAAAGTAAGTAAATTAATTCTATTTTGTATACCTCCCAAGTTGCAAGTCAGCCCAGATCTGCCATTGGCCACTGAGCTTTGTTATCCTAATATGTTAGTATAGATTTAAGGGTTATTCCTTGTTCTTTATGTTTGATAATTTTGTCTGTGATTATAAAACCAATACCATAATTTTTTTCATGTTATTATTTTTGTTTAAATTTTAAATAAAAAAATGTTTATTTTGTGCATTTTTTTTTCTTAAATTTCATCCAAACATATAAATCTCATAAAACCGGTTTTTAGCCGGTTTTTCTTTTCAGAAACCGGTTTTGGGAACAAAACCAATATTTTTTTCGTTCTCGATTTCGGTTAACCAAAAACTGATTTTTTTCCCGGTTTGATGCCCTGTGTATAATAATAAACATTAAAAATTAAAGTAGTTTTTTTTAATGTTATCCTGGGGGCGGCCATACAGACTGGCACGCAGGCGGCCATATACCCAGGCACGGCCCTGATAATAGTTAATAGTTCCTATAGCGCCCATGCTATTCTCGTTGTTCCTGCCTACAGATGACGTCACGTTCTCTAGTTGATGTTAGCCTCACCAAATCGACACCAGGGCGTGTCTTTATCTTTCATGGTCTAAGGTCCAATAGCAGACCCCACCTGTTGACCCCATTTTACTATCCCCTCCATATTGTTTTTCTAATTTTAAAATTTTTTTTCGATTTTCGATATATCGATTTTTTCGATTCAACACGATTATCCCGCCTAGAGAGTAAATCCCGCTCACGAGAAAATTTTGATCTCATGGTCCAATTGCAGACCCCAACTTTTGACCTCATTTTACTATGATCTCCATATTGTTTTTCTAATTTCAATATTTTAATATTCTCTTTGAAACGCAAAAAATCTTTTATCATAGATTTTTTCAGTTTTATTCTTAAAGTATGTTTGGTAATTTTAATATTTTTATTTTAAATAAATTTTTATATTCTCCAACTAAAACGCAACGAAACTTCTTTATAATCTTGCTTACTTTGATATTCTTTTTCTTACAGTTAAATTTTTATCAATTTCCTTCACGTGGACGCCATAACTAGCTGTTTCAAGAGGCTTTTACTCCAAAGTAGATATTTTGACTTCATTTTCTGAAGGTAAGCAAATATTAATTAATAATAATACTACTGGGTTAAAAAAGTTTCATTTTCAAAATAACTAAACTCCGCCACCATTGTCTATATATATATATATATATATATATATATATATATATATATATATATATATATATATATATTGAAAAACAAATCATTGATTCTTTTGTATATATAAATAAATAAATAGAAATCTTTTAGAAAACAATCTCGAAACGTTTATTAAAAATTCAAACGTTTCGAATTCTAAAGTTAGCCGAGCATCGCTCGGAGGCCAGGTACTTCTACTTTAAGTAACATAAACAATGGTTTTTTTATCTTAACAATTTTTGCATTTTTACTCTAGATATCTACAAATTCATAAGAACAATTCAGCTAAAAAAATAATTATACAAATGGGATGAAATGTTAAGCAAATAATTAACGCCCAAGAGGTCGACCCTTCCGCCATCTTTAACGAACAGTGGCCAAAATCTTCCTGCGGTTTTGCCATGTCAACGCTGTCTTAAATAAGAATCAAGAGAGAATTAAACTACGTCTGAAGAATTTCTCATACTTTGCCTCGTTCACCGATTAGGCCTAGTCTAAATCAACACAATATAGTATTTTAAAAAGGTTTGCATATTTTTATTTTTTATATATTTATTTACTTTTTAAATATTATATTTACAAACAAGACTGAATATGGAGATACACTTTTAACTATTCTATTTCATATGAAAGATATTAATTTGCCGATGGTAATAGATTCAAATTTACTAGAAAATCATAAGATGATGTCATCTATTATATCCGATGGAATGGAATATTTTTAATTATATGTCAGAGGAGTTGTTTTTCACCCCTCGGGAATCGAACCCGAGTGCCAGTAACAGCAATCCGGGCCACCTGGCTCACCTGCGGGATACGAACCTCTCTGACATATGCAAACGCGTAAAATATTTTACTCAAAGATTGTTTTCTTAATTTGTAAAATTTCGCGATATAGTGATTCTAAATTTAAACATATAGCCATGCCATATAATTTAAATAAAGGTGGTTGAGTGTTTCGAATTTTGAAGAAATTCAAAATTCGAAGGGCAATGGAATGACTTTTCCTAATTTAATATGAAAGATATTAATTTGCCGATGGTAATAGATTCAAATTTACTAGAAAATCATAAGATGATGTCATCTATTATATCCGATGGAATGGAATATTTTTAATTATATGTCAGAGTGCCAGTAACAGCAATCCGGGCCACCTGGCTCACCTGCGGGATACGAAAAACAACCCCTCTGACATATAATTAAAAATATTCCATTCCATCGGATATAATAGATGACATCATCTTATGATTTTCTAGTCTCGCATCTTGCCCCAATGGAAAACGGGCCTTTTTTCTCGTTACACAAGGCAATAAATAGAAATTTCGCGTCCCCCTCACTTCCGCCCCTCTTTCACCCAAATGGTTCAGTAGCCACGACCCCCGCTGAAAAAGCCGAATCACTAGCATCCTATTTCGCAACTAACTCCACTTTAGATGACAAAGGGCTTAACCCGCCCACTTATACCCCAAACCAACCTCATGGGCAAAATAATTTTCAGGCCCCAAATAATCATAAAAGCCATTAATAAATTAAATTCCAAATCCGCCGCAGGCCCGGATAACATCCCACCAATTCTCATTAAAAAATGCGCCCCTGAACTTGCCCCTATCTTATCCAAGCTATTCCAACTCTCCTACGAGTCAGGCATATTCCCCAAAAACTGGAAAATAGCCAGAGTAACACCTATTCCTAAAGAAGGAGACACATCACAAATCTCTAATTACAGGCCTATCTCGATCACCTCTGTTCTTTCCAAATTAATGGAATTAGTCATAAACCAACACGTCCTTCATCACTTAGAAAACAATAAATTAATTCACGATAGGCAATATGGATTCAGACAAAATCGTTCCACAGGCGACATCTTAACCTATGTCACCCACACCTTGAACAATACTCTAGAGGCCGGAAAAGAAACCCTCGCTGTAGCCCTTGATATCTCCAAAGCTTTTGACCAGGTTTGGCACAAAAATCTTCTTGCCAAACTACCAGCCTTTTGGATTCACACCAACACTTCGCAAATGGATTGAAAGCTTTCTGACAAACCGAAGTATAAAAGTTGTGGTGGATGGAACATCTTCTGAATCGTTCTCCACAAACTCTGGTGTTCCCAAGGCTCTGTAATCTCCTCCACACTCTTCCTTATTTATATAAACGACCTTATTGATCAAACGGCAAACCCCACTCATTGTTACGCCGACGATAGCACTCTACACGGCAAACCCTCTCTCCCGAATAATCGAATCAATATTGCCTCCTCAATTACTCTCGACCTAGACAAACTGAATAAATGGGGCTCTCAAAATTTAGTTAACTCTAATTCAAACAAGACTCAATGTTGTCTAATTTCTAGGCGCGAAAATAGAGATTTCCCTGATATTCACTTCGATTCGAATACCCTGAAAATGTGTGACAGCCTATCCATGTTGGGCGTCTCTGTCGCATCTGACCTGTCTTGGAATGAACACATCTCCTCTGTGGCGAAATCTGCAGCAAGGAAGATTGGCTTCTTATTCAGGTCCAAGCGATTTTACAAACCCCCACAACTTCTCACCATCTACAAGGCCCAAATCCGCCCCTGTCTCGAATACGGCTCTCATCTGTGGAGAGGAGCCTCAAAATATTCTCTTGCTACCCTTGATGCAATTCAGAAACGAGCCGTCAGGCTAATTGACGATTCTACCCTCACCGACTCCCTCGACTCGCTGGCTCATCGAAGAGATGTCTCCGCCCTTTCCCTTTTCTATAGATACTATCACGGCAGGTGCTCTGATGAGATAAAATCAATAATTCCCCCCAAAGCATGCTTTGCACGCAGCACACGTTTTGCCGACTCCCAACACTCTTTCGCGGTCAAATTAGAAAAGTGCCGGACCACTTCATTCGCGAATTCATATATCCCCATGACCTCAAGGAACTGGAACTCTCTCCCAGCCTCTATCTTTCCCAGCACCTATGATCTTCAAACCTTCAAAACCAGGGTGCATAGACACCTACGTCTACACCCTCTCACTTAAACAACTTTCCCTTCTCTTCGGTAATGCAAGGGTCTTTCGAGATCCATAGGGGCTACATCTTTACTGGTGCACCCCTTCTTGCATTCGATTGCATTAAAAAAAAAAAAAGTATTCTATTTCAGTTAAAATCTAGTTCCTAAGGTAGTTCTTTCGCGACAATCCACAAAAAAAGTTTTAGCCTCGTAACTACTGTATAAATATGAACGGTGCTAAAATTTTAGGTTATTTTTTTAAACGTGACTGTACTTTTTACACTATTATATTCTCTTTATGAATGGATCGTTTCCAAGCCATTGATATTATATCCCCTCCAATAAAAATAATCGCCCAAATATGTTTTTTTTTATTTTTTTATCAAAACTAGGTGGTAAATAATTTCAATTTTTTTTTCAAGTTACTCCGAATATATTATTCTAACAATTATTAGTTTTTCATCAAGATGGTGGGAGACCTTCAATGAAAAAAAATAAAATAATGATCATTTTTCCACCCTTTCCCAATCAACCATTTGTAAAAAATGTCATTTTTAATTTCAATTATTTCATGTTTGGTGTTGTAAATCGTCTTCAAATTTTAACAGTACGTGTATTATGCTTTTAATGACTTATATTCCAAGTTTCAAAGACTTCTTGAATTTTTGCATTTGTGAAAGATCTACCTTAATAATTGAATTGGCTAAAGAAGAAGTATAGGGGCCGTGGCGTATAATTTACTTTAGAACTTTTCACGGCCCCTATACTCCATTTTTACTGTTGAATTAAATAAATAAAATGCAAGGCGAGTTTCACAAAAATAAAATAAAATATATTTAAATCAATGAGCTGCTTGATTCAAATAAATATTCACTTTGATATACTAAATGAATATATGTATATAGTAGGGTGGTCCTTATTTTGGATATTTTCGAATATTTACGCTGACAAGGGTTAGGTCAGAAATAAATAAAAAAAATAACTCCCAAGTTTCAAGTCTTTTTTTTTTAATGCAATCGAATTCAAGAAAAGTTGCAGCCCCCATGGATCTCGAAAGACGACGCCATCTAAATATCATGGCGTTTTTGACATTGAACGATCAATTTATTATTCCGGCCAAAGTAATGGTTCAAAAAATTTGAAACTCTGTAGACTTTATCCTTATAATAGTAGCTATCCCTCAGAATTTTTACAGATTTTTAGCTATTATAATTTTGGAGTCTTTAATTTACTAATACTAAGATATAGCAGTATTTTATCTAGATGTAACTCCATAATTGTAATAGCTAAAAATCTGTAAAAATTCTGAGGATAGCTAGTATTATAAGGATAAAGTCTACCAGTAAACCATTACTTTGGCCGGAATAAATAATTGATCGTTCAATGCCAAATACCCCATGTTATTTAGATTGGAAACTTAATCGCTGTGTAGCACTAAGTTAAAATTGAGATAGAGACTTGAAACTTGTGAGATATTTTTTTTATTTAGAACCTTATAAGCCTTTGTCAGCGTAAAAATTCGAAAATATCCAAAATAAGGATAATAATTTGAAAGAGGCTTTAGTTTTTAAGACTTGACTTTCATCTTCGGTCTTTTTATTTATTATTTTTATTTATTTCATATTTTAACTGTTCTCTTAACTGAATCAATAATCCGCACGAGCCGTCACTTTTATATATAGATGTATGTTTATGTGCATAATGCAGAGGACACCCTCGGCGATTTCCTCTTAAAAATCAACAACTCTACTACTTTCAGAGAGTACATTTTTTTAATTCGAACTATTTTCCACGAAAAAGTTTCATTAGTTCTAGTTCTAAGCAAGGCAAATCGGGTTTTAACTGATTTCGAGTTTTCACACTAATATTAATATAATAAATAGTATTAAAGACATAATAAAAATTCATTTTCAAATTAAACTAAAACTCATTGAACTCCAAACATTACTTTGTTGTTTATAAAATGCTGTATATTCATTCTGTATAGAATTAATATTTCCAATGCATTAATGTCACACATTAAGGTTAATTACTGAGAGTATTTGATGTCGGGAATTAATGAAACGATTGATTACCATTTGCTCGGATATTCCCCATTCTCTCCTTAAATCGGATTGGACCTTTTATATTTTTTCATTTCAATTTCTATTCCAACAGACAACTACGGAGGCGAGTCATTGGCTAAGTCGAAAATTCCCACCCAGATTGGGTAGACCAGATAAAATTATTCAATATTTGCAAATTTCTTTATTCTCTTCAACTCATTTAGATTTTTTTAACCACTTTCATTGAATTCATTAAATCGCTTGTTTAATATTGTAATCGTGCATGAAAAAAGTGGGGGTTTTCCTTCTTTTTTCGAAATATCTCAAAAACGGCTGAAACTATTTCGATTAAAAAAAATTGAGCGAAACCATGGCATTTCTGTCTACAAAAAAGCCCTAATAAGTAAACATCGAAAAAATTATATTTTCTGAGATAATAATTGTTTTGTCAACATATCTGTTAGTTAGTCTGTTAGTGTCTGTTAGTTAGTCTGTGATCTTTAAAGAATTTGGTGTCGGTTCTAGGTGAAACATTTTAATAGATAATAAGTAAAAATATATTTTTCTAAGTGGGTTTCACAAATAATTATAATTTTTAAGATAAAAATTGTTTTGTCAAAATGTCTGTTAGTCTGTCTGGTTGTCTGTCTGTGCGATACCAAATTTTTGTGGACGAGTTATCTCAAAAACTAGTGTGAATATCGAAACCAAATTTCACACGTAGTTTTGATGCGTTGAGGTTAAGAGCTGATTAGATTTTGCTGAATATCGACTCAAAATTAAAGGGGTGGAGGGGGTTAAAAATTACAAATCTAGGCCATTTGAGGAAACTCAAACAAATTTTGTATACATAATCAGTGGGACCCCAGAAGTCTAAAAATGCAAAAACTAACCGCCCAAATTGGGGAGGGGGGCAAAAAGTGAAAATCTTGACCTTTTACCAAACTCAACCAAATTTTGTATTCATAATCACCGGGAACCCAGAATTCTAAAAATGCAAAAACTAACCGCCCAAAAAAGGGGGGGGGGGGTGTAGGGTCAAAAAAATGAAAATCTAGGCCCTTATACCAAACTCGACCAAATTTTTTATACATTATCAGTGGGACCTCAGGAGTCTAAAAATGCAAAAACTAACGTCCTCCCCTAGATGATTATAAATAATTTTATTAAATATAAGTGAGAGGCCAGGTTGTATGGTAAAGTCAAGTGGATGGATTTTAATATTTTTTCTAAAAGTTTCATTTTTCAGCAATGTAAAATGATAACCATATGGAAATATTAATATATATATACCATATATATATATATATATATATATATATATATATATATATATATATATATATATATATATATAAAATTACATTTCAGAACTCACATTCCATTTCTTTCCTCGTGAGTATATAAATAATAATTTATTTTTATAAAACAAAAATTATGTATATTATGTTACAAAGGGGGCATGAGAATTTTTTTGTTTAGGTGGGACATAAAAATAATTTTTAAAGAAAAAATAAAAACCGACTTCAAAAAAATTAAATGCAACAAATAAAATACACTAAAAGGTATAAAATAATTATTATCTTATTTAGTTACAACTAAACGACGAAATATTAACATGAAATTACTTTTTGAAGTCGGTGCCAAACAAACTATACCTATAAGCGAGCATACTCACCAAACGTACTAAGTAAGATCCGTCGAGTGCGATTCATAAAAGGTATATGTTTGCAGTGCCGTTCCTGGCGGGTATGCAGCGAATGCCCCGCACGCAGGCGCCCAATTTAAGGGGCGCCAAATTCAACTATTCGCTACTCTTGCAAAAATGCACTTCTAATTGGAAGAAAAATCGGCATTAAAGGTATTAAAAATCAAATTATAGCAAAGCTGTAAACTTTGATTACAGGGAGAAACAGTAAACTATGTAATATAAGAAGTAACTTCTACAGTTTGCTTCTACACTGGAATTTACTAAAATAAAAAATAAAATAAAATATGTGAAGCCATCGATCACAATGAAATGATCAATGAGCTTGCATCTGCAAAAGCAATATGTGTTATGTTCTAAAACTACCTTGTTATTTGATAATTAGGTACTTAGGTATTAGACAGATCTTGCACATTTTCAAGTTAACGGATTTGTTTGCGTTGAGCGCCGTTTGAGAGTTTTAACTCAATTCACTCAGTTGAGTGAATTGAGTTATATTAGATTTTTTTATTAATTTCCGAATGGACGTGTTTTATTTATGACCTATATTGTACGTTAATAGTCTATTTTATAATTAAGTAATGGGAGAGGGATTCAGCCAATGGGTAGCCTCTGCTGAATAAAAAACTCCCAATTATAGAAAACGTTTCGGCTTTAATTAAATAATGCCATCATCAGTTCCTAAGAGCTGAAAAAAGCGATAGAGCACACATGTAAAATTACAAAAAAATCCAAACTTGTTAATTACAAAATTATATCTTACAGTATTAGCGACACAATTAATTTACAGCCCTGAGCACACACCATATCGACACCTCCCATGGATTTGAGTTTGATGATGCTGTCATCTTGATGAGATTGGGGAACAATTATAAGCGTATGCTGGCCGAAAAATGCTTTATTAAGACATATGGGCAAAGGGCTCTTAATTTTCAAACTGATTGCATTGGGCTTAGCAATGCTTACTTGTCAATATTGACAAATACTGATGCCCAGGTATAATAAACATTGAGAAAGGGGCGAAAGAATTGTAAAAAGGTAGAGAAGGAAAAAATTTATTTTTTATTTTTATTTTTATATATTGTCATTTTGAATTCGAATTTTTGTTATTCTTAATGTTTGTTAATTATTTTGAGAAATCTTTTAATTAAGAGATGTTTGTGAGGGGTCAGTGATCCTAATTAGATCAATGTCCTCATAATTATTATTATTATTAATTGAATGAAATTGAAATTTGCTATATTTGTACTTGAGACGTTGCACATATCAAGTGAGAGCACACCAAGATTTATGTACCATTTTGTAATTCATATAATTTTGTATATATTATGATAAAATCCACAACAACTCTGCCTGCGGACAATTTATTTATAAAATTAATTGTGTCGCTAATACTGTAAGATATAATTTTGTAATTAACAAGTTTGGATTTTTTGTAAAAATTTTTATTGTAATTTTACATGTGTGCTCTATCGCTTTTTTCAGCTCTTAGGAACTGATGATGGCATTATTTAATTAAAGCCGAAACGTTTTCTATAATTGGGAGTTTTTTATTCAGCAGAGGCTACCCATTGGCTGAATCCCTCTCCATTACTTAATTATATACATATACAGCCATCAAATTTTATCAATAGTCTATTTTATTTGGATGTCGAAAATAAATTTTTTGTCATATTTTTTCGTTGTTTTATTTTATTACGCCCATTTTCATAACCAAACACTTGCACTAAAGTGACTTTTAGTCTATAAGGAAACTATTCAGTTTAAACCTCAAACTAAAAAATGATTAGAAAAATGGCCTTATCATCAAAATTTAAGCATAGTATAGGGCGCGCACAAAATTATTCTTGCACGCAGGCGTTCGCCGCTCGCAGGAACGGCACTGTATGTTTGGCACCGAGTTCATGCCGCAATTAAGTTTCCGCAAGATCTTTCATTTTCAAATTCACGTATGGCCAGACAATGTTCAATACTGTGAATAAACTTCTGTAATGTAGACCATTTATTTTCTTTTCCTCTAAACCCCAGTATTGATAGACTTCTTGTTATTTCGGCTTTTATTTATTTTTTTATTCTTTGGAGTTTATCTTCCGTCGACAATTATTAATTATTATTTCCATTGAAGACGTTGTTTTTTCTTTTGCTCCACAGGGCGGGCGTCGTTGCTTCTGTTTTCTTGGCTTGTGCTACAAATCCAAGAGATGAAGGGGTGCACAGCCCAATGCCGAATTCCAACAAGTAAATAACGCATCCCTCTCAATAAATCATAATTTTCCAAACCGAGCTGCTGACCGTCGTGTTTCGGAGTGAAGAATTAATGAATTGGACTCTTTTTTGTTTTTAAGTGGGTAAGCGAGCGTCTGCTCTTTCTGCCAATCGCACCCGCACTCCTCTTAGTTTTAAACTTTTCACTTCATAAAGATAAGAGTAAATAAATATTATATTTAATATTGATTTACTATGAGTTAAGGATTCTAGGTCACTTATTTCACATTAAAATTAAAAAATTAAAAGATATAAAAAAAATTTTCTTTTTCAATATATATATTTCGGGCTATCAACCCATCTTCAGGAAGTACAGAAAGTAACTATTCAACTTATTGAATAACAGGTTCTATATATGTTTTATTGAACAGGGAAGAATGTTTAAATTATTTTAAAGGACATTTTTCTTTTAGGCTATCGTTAATTGAAAATATCAGGTTGGGGTTTGTTGACATAGGTGTGTTTAGATAAAAGAAAAGTTAGAAAAATTCATTGACTTGTGTCTCCATAGGGAATAAAGTACTGACTTAGTTATTAATAGGTCAATTATTATATTTTGTTTACATCAGTTGATTATTGATAATATTTTTATCATTCATTGAGCATATTTACTAGGTAACAGTTCAGAGATTGATACCAATGCTGCTGAGAATGATCAGGTGGGATTAATAGGTGAAGTGGTGATCTAAAGAATGTAGATAGACTCATATTACGATGAATCTGGATTTATGAACTTGTAGGTTTCTTGAAATGTTCCATCTGTAGAAGCTACATGTTCTTCATACATTTTTGAAAGATATTAGTTTGTCATCTGTGCATCAAATGTTTGTTAGTACATCACAGATCTTTTATTTTATCCATTTTGTCAATAAGTTTATTAAACTATGGTAAGAGATAAATTATTTATATTACTAAAGGGCTGAGTGTTCTTCTTCAGAATATTGTGTACAGGATGAGTTTCATATTCTAGAAGCAAGGGATTCTTTATAGATTTTTTGATTCAGTTATTGTGGTAGACCTTTATTGCAGAAAGCATTATGTTTGTATTTATTAAATATTTTTTTAATAATTTCACTATATCCATTATTATATATATTCTGGTATCCAGTTCCATTATTAAAGTTTATTACTAAGAGGGGTTGAATTCTATCTACTGATGTTGAATAAAAGCTGAAAATTTAGTATTTGTCAGACTAGTTGAAAAGGGACATCAGTATGGAAATAGGTGGTTTCTAAAAATATATTAAATTCTATTTTTGTTGGTAGATAGTTATTGTTAAATCTAAAATGAAATAGTTTTATTGCTATTTTGATGTGAATTAATATTTTATTAGTTTAGTTTTAGATATTTAACTAAGTAACTGAATCCCTCTGGTGGTACCCAACCATGTGAAATGTCAATAACATATCTTTTCCAAATTTGATATAATTATATGAGGGATAAAGAGAATATTACCATTTTTCAAAATTTGACATGTAGATTTCTGCTGTGGGGACTTAACAGGCTGCCTTCATCGTTAAACCGGTGTTCTGTTTTTATAGCCAGCATTGTTGAGGTATAAAGCAATTTTGATTTAAAGGCACAGATTGGTATAATTTGAAATTTGGTCGTTGAATGGATCTTGAATGTTCATACTGAATGATTTGATTTAATATGCTAGGTCAGACATAGATTGGGGAAAATTTTTCATCAAAGGGATATTCAGTTTATCAGAGTTAACCAATTTTTGAACTTTGAGATCTTTTGGTGGGATACAGAGAGTTTTTAATTGACAATTTAAGAATTGAACATATCTTTAGATGTATTGATATTTGCCTCTTTTGGGTAGAACTTGATATTCTTACTATGTAACTACTGTTCATGGATGGGTGATGGAATTATAGATTTGGGAATGGCTATAATATGGAGTTGTAGGTTAGTATCTTAAATATAGATTTGGGTTATTCAGGTTTTACAGTAAATGGATGAAATTTCTTTATTACATCATTTTGAAATGTATTGATGGGATCAGATTTTAACACTTCTGCTCACTGTTGATAAAGTCATTCACTTTCATGATATATTCACTGTTTATGATAGTAATGGTTTGTCCATTTATCCTTTGGTCAAACAGATTGCTGAGAATTTGTTTGGATTTGATGATTTGCTTAATTTTGTTCATGGGATGGAGTTTTTATGGGCTTTTCTTCTTCAGATATTTGTTTAATTTTTACAGCTGTCTCTGTTTTTAATTTCTCTGGATAGTTGTGAAACATTTCAATTATACATATTCATGATGATGAAAGGTTTTTGATTCTTATATTTGTGGGAGCATATTTTAATCCTTTGGAAAGTAAGTTCATAGCTCTTCTTCAGAGAAGAGTGTCCTTTTAAAATAATTTAAACATTCTTTCCCTTTGTTCATCTTTAACATATATATAACCTGTTATTCAATAAGTTGAATTAGTTACTTTCTGTACTTCCTGAAGATGGGTTGATAGCCCGAAATATATATATTGAAAAAGAAAATTTTTTTTATATCTTTTAATTTTTTAATTTTAATGTGAAATAAGTGACCTAGAATCCTTAACTCATAGTAAATCAATATTAAATATAATATTTATTTACACTTATCTTTATTAAAGATGTTTCACCTTGCACCAACACCACAATCTCTACTAATTACTTTTCACTTCATTTGTCAAATAATCTCATTTTAATTACATGACTACTATATCTATATAATTAAGGTTTTGTCTGTACATTGGTCCGAATCGCCTCAAATTTTGGATGCATACGTTTCAAGCAAAGTTATCAAAGAAAACACTTAAAAAAATTCGTGTCTGTTTTCTGTCTGTCCGCGCTCTTTTGTGTCCAGTTGGTATAAAAACGGCTGGAGATATTCTTATAAAATTTTGGATTTGAATCATATCTCTTCTAAATCTTAGGTATAGAAAATATTTGGTTATTTTGACCTCAAATGGGGGTTTTGTGTGGTCAATAATGGAAATGATAAATTAACACCTATACTATTAGGTTGGTCCATTATTATCCGCCATTTATATTGGTCCGTTTTTCGTTAGTGATAAATGTTGTTGTTGATTATTTTTTTAAATAAATATATTCTTCTCTATTTCTTCTTCTTTTTATTACAGTTACATTTTTATCTATTTCCATCATATGGACGCCATAACTAGCTGTTTCAAGAGGCTTTTACTCCAAAGAAGATATATTTGACTTCATTTTCTGAAGGTAAGCAATATTAATTAATTTAATACTACTAGCTTAATAAAATTTCATTTTCAAAATAACTAAACTCCTAACTAAACTTTAAAAACAAATCATTGATATTTTGTGTATATAAATAAATAGAAATCTTTTAAAAATCAATCTTGAAACGTTTATTAAAATTCAAACGTTTTGGAATTCTCCCTTTATCAATAGGAATTTGAAAAATTGTATCATTCCTTTTTGAAGCAACTATTTTTCCGAATTTTTCAAATTTCCATTCATGAAAGGAGAAACGTTTAGATTTTTAATAAACGTTTCTAGATAGTTTAAAAAAGATTTGTATTTATTTTTACATATAAATATATTCATAAAAATTGTCCAAGTCACATACCAAGGGTAGCTGTTTACATAATTATCTATTAAATTATTTTATACCAACCCAATTTGAAATTTATTGACACACATATATATATTTATTTATGACTTTTGAAAGTGGATAATGGGAAAATAAGGTCAAGTTTTTATGTGTGACATTTTTTTATTTATCAGCCAACGTTTCGTCGATTTTGCCGACTTCGTCAGGGCTTATTTTCTCGTTAGAAACTTTCAAATTAATACAAATTATGGATGGAAATGATAATAATATATTTATGACTTTCATCTTTGATATTTTTATACATAATATTTTGGTTTTTAGGGTTCCATTCAAAAGTAAAACGGACCCTCTTCGTCAATATGATGTCTGACTGCCAGAGTATTATATCTTGTAAACTAAAGAAGACACAAACTTTAAATTTAAAAGTTATACCTATTTATGTAAGTATTTATTTTTCACCGAGGGGTGAACCGCGATTGGAATTTGGTGTACATGTCTCTGGAATTATTTTAGTATCAATATTTAAAGTACTGGACTGAAAGTGGAAGTGGAAGTAGGTGTACAGGATATTAGGTCGCGGTTCACCCCTCATTTTTCACGAAATCAAAATTCCTATCAAAATTTTAATCGAAAGATTATTTTGCAGAGGGTAGCATTTATTGTGGAATCGAAAATAAAAAAAATATTTTTTTACCACCTTAAAATGACGATGTGAGAGAGAAATTTTTAAGTGATTTATCTTTTTGTAATCTTTTTGTATCTGATCTTTTTGTAATGTTGAAGTTGAAAAAATTTCACAAATTCCTTCATTCTCACCTTATAAACGACAAATAGAAATGAATTGGATATCTGGATTTGGAAATATATAAGATAATAAACCCTCATTCGAGTTAGACTCGTACTGGGCAGGCTTATTTCTTTTAAACCTAAGTTTCAATCGAATGTAAATGGAATCTTGAAAAGTAAGTAATTCCTAATCTTATTATATTAAACGAGCAAATCTTGTGTAGAATCGGTATCTCTAACGATTTGGTTGAACTTCACGGGTTAGGAGGGTTTTGTGTTGGACATTCGATCTGTCACAGTCTCATCTTCGGCTAAGTTGTTTTTGATGGGTTTTTTGTTAATTGAAACAATTATTCACAGGTGGTTGTCTCGATAAAAATGTATATTTACATTTTTATCCAATTTCCTTTTAATTTTTAATTGTTTTTTTAATTTTAAATTCCACTAATAGATCATTACAAATTTTATTATATATATTAAAAGTTAGACAATTTAATTGATTAAAAATCAAGTTTTAAATCCCACAAACGTATTTTTCTGTAATAGAATTTGGCAATTTAATTGATGAACTCAAAAATTGTTATTTAATTAAAAAAAATTATTATATGGTATTTATTTATATACCTATACATGCATACATATATACACATAACCTGAGGGCCACTAAAAGACTTGAAATGCAAAAACTAGGTGAGGGGGCCGGGTCGAGGGTGGAGGTGACGGTGGGGGAGATTTGGGGGGTGCGGTGGTGGAGGGGTACGGGGGGAGAGAGAAGTGGTTTCGGGAGTGGGGTGGAATTGGGGTGGGGTGGGGGTCTAAGTGGATGTGGGTGGAGGGGTGCAGGAGGTGGGGTGAAGTGGTGGGGTGGGCGGGGGATTAATATATTGCTTTTAAATTAAGCAAAAGTTACCGAGCATCGCTCGGTGGCCAGGTACTTCTACTTTAAGTAACATAAACAATGCTTTTTTTAATCTTAACAATTTTTGCATTTTTATTCTAGATATCTACAAATTCATAAGAACAATTAACCCCTTTCAGCTAAAAAATAATTATACAAATGGGATGAAATGTTAAGCAAATAATTAACGCCCAAGGGGTCGACCCTTCCGCCATCTTTAACGAACAGTGGCCAAAATCTTCCTGCGGTTTTGCCATGTCAACGCTGTCTTAAATAAGAATCAAGAGAGAATTAAACTACGTCTGAAGAATTTCTCATACTTTGCCTCGTTCACCGATTAGGCCTAGTCTAAATCAACACAATATAGTATTTTAAAAAGGTTTGCATATTTTTATTTTTTATATATTTATTTACTTTTTAAATATTGTATTTACAAACAAGACTGAATATGGAGAAACACTTTTAACTATTCTATTTCAGTCAAAATCTAGTTCCTAAACTAGTTCTTTCGAGACAATCCACATAAAAATTTTAGCCTCGTAACTACTGTATAAATATGAACGGTGCTAAAATTTTAGGTTATGTTTTTTTAACGTGACTGTACTTTTTACACTATTATATTCTCTTTATGAATAGATCGTTTCCAAGCCATTGATCTTATATCCCCTCCACTAAAAATAATCGGCCAAATATGTTTTTTTTTATTTTTTATCAAAACTACCTGGTAAATAATTTCAATTTTTTTATTACGTTAGTCCGAATATATTATTCTAACAAATATTAGTTTTTCATCAAGATGGTGAAAGTCCTTCAATGAAAAAAATAAAATAATGATAATTTTCCCACCCTTTCCCTATCTACCATATTTAAAAATTTCATTTTCAATTGCAATTATTTCATGTTTGGCGTGGTAAATCGTCTTCAAATTTTAACAGTGTATTTATTCTGCGTTTAATGAATTATATTCCAAGTTTCAAATACTTCTTGAATTTTTGCATTTGTGAAAGACCTACCTTAATAATTGAATTGTCTAAAAAGAAGTATAGGGGCCGTGGCGTATAATTCACTTTAGAACTTTTCACGGCCCCTATACTCCATTTTTACTGTTGAATTAAATAAATAAAATGCAAGGCAAGTTTCACAAAAATAAAATAAAATATTTTTAAATCAATGATGGTGTCTTCTGCTTGATTCAAATAAATATTCATCTTGATATACTAAATGAATACATGCATAGGGTGGGCCATTTAACTTTTGGAATTTGAATCTGCTATAAAAAAAACTAATGAAAATGTTTTCAAAATTATGAGTTCATTAGAAAGATTGGACATTTTCATTTATGAATGAAACACAAAATCATTATTCGATTTCCAAAAACAATGCACAAAAGATCGATTGTTACGTCGGCTGTGTGACAAGCCCCGACGCCCCGTCCTGTTGAAACCAAATGCACCCATGTCATCCTTTTCAATTTTTGGAAACAAAAATGTTTTTTTTTCATTCTTAAATGAAAATGTCCAAACTCTTAATTTTGAAAAAATATCCATTAGTTTTTTTTTATAGCTGATTCAAATTCCAAACGTTAGATGTCCCAACCTGTATATGGTGGGGCATCTAACATTTGGAATTTGAATCGGCTATAAAAAACTAATGGATATTTTTCAAAATTATAAGTTTATTAGAAAGATTGGACATTTTCATTTAAAAATGACACACAACATCATTCAAATGACTGCCACGGCTGGACAGTACTCCATCCTATCAATCCAATTTTTCAGTACATTTTCAATTGGGTTGATCGGATGGGGTACCGTCAAGCCAGCCGTGGCAGTCATTTGAATAATGATGTCTTTCATTCTTAAATGAAAATGTCCAATCTTTCTAATAAACTTATAATTTTGAAAAAATATCCATTAGTTTTTTTTATAGCCGATTCAAATTCCAAATGTTAGATGCCCCACCCTATACATAGAAGGGTGCTCCTTATTTTGGATATTTTCCAATATTTACGCTGACAAGGGCTCATATGGTCAGAAATAAATATAAATAAACTGCAACGGATCGTTGCTAAACTTTATCCAAATTCATTTGAAATATTAATATGTATTAATACTTCAATTTGTGATATTAATTGAGTCTATGGGTTCCGTAGTCTTTACCTGAGGACCCTTTGAAGTCGCGCTTGGCGCGAGAGCGATTCCAATACTTTCTCCCATGCTTCGCATTGAATAAAGTAAAAAATATCTCCCAAGTTTAAAATCTTTTTTTTTTTTTACTTTTTTTTATGCAATTGAATGCAAGAAAGGCCGCACCAGTAAAGTTGCAGCCCCTATGGATCTCGAAAGACCCTTGCATTACCAGAGAGAAGGGAAAGTTGGTTAAGCGAGAGGGTGGAGCCTTAGGTATTTGTGCACCCGGGTCTCAATTTTAACCTAGTGCTACACAGCGATTAAGTTTCCCTTCTAAATAACATGGGGTTTTTGACATTGAACGATCAATTTTTTATTCCGGCCAAAGTAATCGTTCAAAAAATTTGAAACTCTGTAGACTTTATCCTTATAATAGTAGCTATCCCTCAGAATTTTTACAGATTTTTAGCTATGTAAGTTTATGTGCATAATGCAAAGGACACCCTCAGTGATTTCCTCTTAAAACTACTACTACTAGAGAACATTTTTTCTAATTAGAACTATTTTCCACGAAAAAGTTTCATTAGTTCTAGTTCTCAGCAAGCCAAATCGGGTTTTAACTGATTTCGAGTTTTCACGCTAAAATTAATATAATAAATAATATTATAGGCATAATAAAAATTCATTTTCAAATTAAACTAAAACTCGTCGAACTCCAAAAATTCTCCCATTAGTTGTTTATAAAATGCTGTATATTCATTCTATATAGAATTAATATTTCCAATGCATTAATGTCACACATTAAGGTTAATTACTGAGAGTATTTGATGTCAGGAATTAATGAAACGATTGATTACCATTTGCTCGGATATTCCCCATTCTCTCCTTAAATCGGATTGGACCTTTTATATTTTTTCATTTCAATTTCTATTCTAACAGACAACTACGGAGGCGAGTCATTGGCTAAGTCGAAAATTCCCACCCAGATTGGGTAGACCAGATAAAATTATTCAATATTTGCAAATTTCTTTATTCTGTTCAACTCATTTGGATTTTTTAACCACTTTCATTGAATTAATTAAATTCCTTGTTTAGTATTGTAATCGTGCATGAAAAAGTGTTTTTTGCTTCTTTTTTTCGAAATATCTAAAAAACGGCTAAAACTATTTTGATTAAAAAAATTGAGCGAAACGGTGGCATTTAGCTCTACAAAAAAGTCCTAATAAGTGAACATCGAAAAAATGATATTTTTCGAGATAATAATTGTTTTGTCGAAATGTCTGTTAGTTTGTCTGGTTGTCTGTCTGTGCGTTTCCAAATTTTTGTGGACGATCTATCTCAAAAACTAGTGTGAATATCGAAACTAAATTTCACACGTAGTTTTGGTACATTCAGATTAAGAGCTGATTAGATTTTGGTGCATATCGATCCAAAATTAAGGGGGGTGGAGGGTTATAAATTAAAAATCTAGCCCATTTGAGCAAACTCAACCAAATTTTGTACACATAATCAGTGGGACCCCAGAAGTCTAAAAATGCAAAAACTAACCGCCCAAAATGGGGGAAGGGGGGGGGGCAAAAAGTGAAAATCTTGACCATTTACCAAACTCAACCAAATTTTACATGCATAATCAGTGGTACCCCAGAAGTCAAAAAATGCAAAAACTAACCGCCCAAAGGTGGGGGGGTGTAGGATCCAAAAATGAAAATCTAGGGCCTTGTACCAAACTCAACCAAATTTTTTATACATAATCAGTGGGACCCCAGGAGTCTAAAAATGCAAAAACTAACCCCCTCCCTAGATGATTAGGTTAAGGTGGGGCAAAGATCCGCATTTTCTCATGTGTGTTAAAGAATAGAACCAAGCTTTTAGTATCAGCAGCAGCTGTAACACCTTGGGTACCTTACATAGCAGTATCAGTTAAGGAAGCAATAAGGTACAAATTCTACAGGTCTTTTAATTGAGACCTGCAAATGCGGACTTTTGCCCCATCGAGTGGGGTAAAGATCCGCACACGGGGTGCAAAGATCCGCAGGGGCGGATCTTTGCCTCTCGTAGCAAAATCTACTTCGAAACACGGGCTGTTTACCTATTTACTAAAAAAGAAGCCAGAATTAGTCTTAGGAAGTTTTAATAAAACAATAAATTTCAATTTCAACTATTTATTTTCCCAGTAACAAAAAACTTACATACCTACATCTCCAGAAAATAGAACTTTACTTTTCCAGTAAAAATGAATTGCTACGCCTTACTTCACTACAAAAGATTCTCCAGCTCTGTTATTGAATAGATTTCCCCACTTTTGCTGAACCTAATGGGATCGTGAATGTGCCCCACTACATCTCCCCATAGATACTCCAAAATATCAGCGGCTACTGGGCACTTCCATAGTCGTCCTGATGGTATCATTGCACTTATTGCTGCACCGTCCTCTTGAATCGCGATCAGTTTCCCAGAAAAAAGTTTGTCTTCATATCTTGTAACCAAAATAAATTTGCCGCGGTTATATTCCGGGAGCCTAGTGTCTGAACAGTGAATTATTCGAGTAGGAATGACTCTATGACGTGGAAGCTAGAGGTTGGATTCGATGACTAATGTACTCGTGGAGAAAGAGATGATATATGTGTGTCGAGGTGACAAGGTCAAAGTAAACTTGCTCTGATCTGTTTTCGTTTAGTTTTTTGTTTAGCGTGTACCGTGTACCGTTAATATTATTGTTTATCGTGTGTTTGAGTGTTGTTGTTATTGTTGAAAAAGAATTCAACAATAATTTATATATAGAAAATATATATATCTTATATCTTAAAATATCATCAAATATTTAATTTATTTATTTATAGAAATGACCCGATTGCCTAATTCAAATACAAATATTGTTTTAATAATATAATTATTTGTTGTTCAATTTTAAATTATATAACTATATTTAATTAGTAAAACCCAAAGATTGTTAACCACATTGTTATACATATATACAAGACCCGGTTTGAATAATTATAATATTTTAAACAACAAACATTTATTATTTTATTCTTTTTTGCCTTCAAAGGGCAAAGTGAACATTACCGATTTTGCCAGCAATTTTGTTAGCGACCAAAGGACCCTATTTTTTGTTTATGTTCCGTATCTTAATTAATCATTTGTGATTTTGTGATACGATTATAAGGAAAGGACAATATGGCTACCGTTCGATCCGTGGAAAAACTAGTGGCCGAACGAGAAGATTTATTCGACCATGTTCGGTCCCTTTACGAGAAATGTACACAGCTGACCCCTTCTAATGCAGAAGATTTCCAGACTATTCTGGAGAAGTTGCAGGGTTGGAAACTCAATTTGGGGAGGTGCAGAGGGAGCATTCGCTGGTTTAATTGCCGCACTTCTGATCCCAAAGAAAAAAATTGAGACCCGAAAAGCGTGGGCAGCGCTACCGATATCATCGACGGCATACAAAACAAGTATCGTGCGTTCGTAAAACGTGGAGGAGTGCCACACACAGGAGTTCTTCCTTCTGCCATCTCTAGTACCGATCCCATCATAATTTTAGACTTTACCGTTCTGCCCCATACCGATTTCTCGTCCCATGTTGTATCTTCAGACCCCCCTCGTTCTTCATTTCCTACCTTTATTCGCCACCGCCCCTCATTCTCGTACCGTCCCGGACCCCTTTAAGCATAAATGAAGAACTGCCACTATTTCCCACTAACATGGACAATGGAGAAACGCAAAAGAAGAGTTTTCTAACGTGCTCTCTCAATTCACTTCGCATATGGATATAGAAGACCCTGTAAGAGGATTAAATTTTTCGGATGAAGAATTATGTCTAGATTTATTTGAAGATAGTTCTAGCATAATAGACCTCGACCTCTCTTTTGACATTCCACATGAATTACAAACCATTAAAGTAGAATCATTAATAAAACGGGAAGATTTAGAAGTAGATAAACAAGTTCAACTATATGAAAATGTTGAACATTTTGGAAGTTGAACACTTTGAAGAAGTTGAAGACTATTCAGAGGTTGAATACTCAGAAGTTGAACATTTGGAAAAACTGATGAAGTGGTTAATGATGATGTTGATGAAGTGGTTAATGATGATATTGATGAAGTTGTTAATGATGATGTTGATGAAGATGTCAATGATGATGATCTTAATGAAGATGATGAAGTACCTGGTGAAATTGTCAATTCTGAGGAAGTGATCATGATGAAATTGAACAAAAAAACCTGGTGATAATATTCATGATGATAGTGATCCTGATGATCCTGATGAGATTGATCAAAATCAACTAATGGAGGTTGAAAAATATTTCTTTGGATATTTAATGAAGACTTTGATGAAGAACTAATTGATAAAAAACCAAATATTCAATCCGTTGAAGAAGAAGAGGAATCTGACACAGTGATAACTAAAGTAAGCCCTGAAACTGCAATTGATCAGCCTCTAGAAGCAGCTGAAGAAATATATTCTAGAGAGGATGAGACAACTGATGTACAAAATGGAGATAAATACAATTTAAATTTTCCAGTCCCAGTGCCATTTCCCATTTATGTCCGTGCCCCTTTTTCATGTTTAGCTTACCCTATCCACATCCTTTACCTTTTTTTGATCCGGGGTATATAAAAACTATCGGGAAGAAGGTGTGCTCGACTTAGAACCTTCCCGAGCTCCCGGAACTTCCCCGCTGGGGGGGGATATGTAACCAAAATAAATTTGCCGCGGTTATATTCCGGGAGCCTAGTGTCTGAACGATTATTCGAGTAGGAATGACTCTATGACGTGGAAGCTAGAGGTTGGATTGGATGACTAATGAACATGTGGCAAGAGAGATGATATATGTGTGTCGTGGTGGCAAGGTCAAAGTAAACTTGCTCTGATCTGTTTTCGTTTAGTTTTTGTTTTAGCGTGTACCGTGTACCGTTAATATTATTGTTTATCGTGTGTTTGAGTGTTGTTGTTATTGTTGAAAAAGAATTAAACAATAATTTATATATATAAATATATATATCTTATATCTTAAATATCATCAAATATTTAAGTTATTTATTTATAGTAATAGCCGATTGCCTAATTCAAATACAAATATTGTTTTAATAATATAATTATTTGTTGTTCAATTTTAAATTATATAACTATATTTAATTAGTAAAACCCAAGATTGTTAACCACATTGTTATACATATATACAAGACCCGGTTTGAATAATTATAATATTTTAAACAACAAACATTTATTATTTTATTTATTTTGCCTTCAAGGGAGCAAAGTGTTAACTGTCGATTTTTCCAGCAGTACAATCTGATATCCCAAATTCTTTTTGGAAAGATTTTTCCAGCAGTACAATCTGATATCCCAAATTCTTTTTTGGAAGGGGGTAATCCACCTCCTACCAATTGTAAGCTCAAAATATCATCGTAGCCGTCATTTTTACTTTCCCCCACTCTCTCCATTTCCTACTCAGACGTTGAGGACTCAAAAGTCAATTTCTTTTTAGTTTTCTTGACTTTTGATGCTGCTTTATTTTTATTTTCCAACTTGGCATCAACTTTCTTTGATAACACTGTTCGACAAAAATTAAACAAAAATTTCTCCCCGTAAACCTAATAATGGATTCCAGTAGAATTTTCTACGCTGATTACCATGCAATTTCCCGATTTTTTACAACACGTCAGAGTTTTGAGATATTATCGATCAAAATGACGAAAAAGGCCATTTGGACCTATTTTCTAGTCCCATTAAATATTAAACAGCAATATTTGAAATCAAAATATTTTGTTGACGTAATAGGAAACAGCTTCCTATTTGATTTTCAAATTACCACTTGTTTGTAGCTCAATTAGAACTCGAATTATAACTAAAAGACTAAAAACTTTTGTTTTTATCTATCTATTTCCTTTAAAATCACGTAGTTTTAGTTTTTTAGATATAACTCGAGTTCTAATTGAGCTAAAAACAAATGGTAATTTGAAAATCAAAGAGGACTGCTATTTTCTATTAAGTCAACAAAATATTTTGATTTCAAATATTGCTGTTTAATATTTAATGCGACTTGAAAATAAGTCGAAATGGCCTTTTTCGTCATTTTGACCGATAATATTTCAAAACTCTGACGTGTTGTAAAAAATTAAGAAATTTCATGATAATCAGCATATAAAATTCTACCGGAATCCATTGTTAGATTTACGTGGAGAAATTTTTTGTCGAACAGTGTAATCCTTTACTTTTAAGTTCCAAAGCTTCAGCAAACAGTTCTGGGGAAAATGGCTTCATTTTAGTCTTTCTTTTATAATTACTACAAAAGCAAACAAAGTTATTGGTTGAAGGAAGTGAATGTCCGCGTGCGGATCTTTGCCTCTCTGATGCCGCGGATCTTTACCCCATTTTCCACTTTTCAACATCACCTAAAATGGAAACTGAAATGGCCGCATTAGGGTTGGAATTTATTTTTAATCTTTATTTTGAGGGTCCAAAGAAAGAACTAAACCAATAAAGAAATTACTGAGAAGTTCATACACACTGATTTCACCGTGAACATAACCTGAGAATATTACATTGATAACAATCAAAAACAATCTTAGCTCATAGTTGTCAAATGGGTTGCCGACTGCCATCTAAACTTTAGGTGACGTTTGCTGGCATTATTACTAACATAATAAAAATTATAAAACCAATTTTAATATTGGGGGTCACTTCAAACTAGGGATGCGGATCATTTCCCAGTGCGGATCTTTACCTCACCTTACCCTATAAATAATTTTATTAAATATTAAATATAAGTGAGGGGCCTGTTGTATGGTAAAGTCAAGTGGATGGGCACATCAGAACACGTCAGCTTATTTTTTATTTTTTTGAACAATTTAAGCCAAATTATATTAACAAGAAACTAAATGAAATTTTTTACTATTTCAATAATTTAAGTAATTACATGTTCCTTATTCTGAAAATTAAAGTGATAAGCTTTTTTTCCCTAGAGTGGAAAAGTTGTTGAATTTATAAGAAAATATCATAGAGCGTGTCCTTTACCAGGCAGTGTTTCCCAACGTGGGCCCCACAGGGAAGCAATTTGATTATTAAGAGGGGCAATTCAAAAATGGCCTCGTTCAGATAAATATAAAAATCTACAAAATTATTTACCTATATTTAAAAAATAAATGTTGAGAAATTTTGATAGTAAGTATATTCATAAAGAGAAACAAAGAGGTTGTCCTCTGATTGATGTAAATAAACATGCACACATTTATATCAAATATATATACGGGTGTTTCAGGAAGAATGGTAAATATTTTAGGAGGTGGTAGTATAGATAAATTGCAATAAAAATGCCATATAACATGTGTCCAATTTTTATTGAGTACAGAGATACAGCTGTTAGTATGTAACCCAACATAGGCATACTCAGCATATGTAAATACGTGCGGCATGATTACACGCTACACTACAGTAGACTTGGCCAACAAATTACAATGAAAACTTCAATATAAACTAAAGCACAAGTTCACAACCTGAACATCAACACTCTACTGCTGACATTCGATAAGTACGCCTATAGCTACCGCTGTACCAAGACACGAAACGAAAATGCATTGAAGACAGCTGTATCTCTGTACCCAATAAAAATTGGACACATGTTATATGGCATTTTTTATTGCAATTCGTCTATACTACCACCTCCTAAAACATTTACTATTCCTCCTGAAACACCCTGTATAATATTATTTATTTATTTGTTTGACATATTATATATTTGATATATAAATGTGTGTGTATGTTTATTTGGATCAAGCAGACGACAACCTTTTTGTTTCTTTTTATGAATCAACAACTCTGCTACTCTCGGCAAAATAAAAACTTTTTCAATGATAGTACGTAGCTTCAGCAATATATAAAATACACTTAAATGTATGTAGAACATAGAAAATACTAATTTACCAATCAACGAAATTTTGTTTTTGTAATTATATTTATATACTCACAAGCAAAGAAATGGAATCACTCTCTTTTCATTAATTCCTTTGTAATTTTTTAGAAATTTCAATATTTTTTCTAAAAAGTTTCATTTTTCACCACTTAAAATAAATGTAAAATGATAACCATATGGAAATATTAAAAAAAAAAAAATTGTAAAAAATTCCATTTCATAACTTGCATTAGAGGTGATTTCATTTCTTTGCTCGTCAGTATATAAATAATAATTTATTTTTACAAAACAAAAATTATGTATATTATGTTACATAGGGGTATGAGAATATTTTTGTTTAGGTGGGACATAAAAGGTTGGGAAACATTGCTCTACCTCCATGCGCGGATCCAGGGGGAGGGGGCGATGGGGGCGCCCCCCCCCCAAAGCATTGGAGATCAACATTTTTAATATGTTTATTTAATTTTTTTTTATATAAATTTTAAAATTGAAGAAAATAAAGTTCTGTGTGTGTGTGTGCGCCTCTGACCCCCCCCCCCCGCTTGGACAATTCGATCTTCCGAGATCAAAAGTAGATCTTATATACCGGCGACCGCCCTCCTCCCCCCCCCCCAATAGAGGTCTGGATCCGCGCCTGTCTACCTCCCTTATACGAATTTTACGTGGCACCCCGTGTCAGACGCTGATCCAGACCTCTGATTTGGGGGGGGGGCGGTCGCCGGTATATAAGATCTACTTTTGATCTCGGAAGTGTGTCGCGATCGAATTGTCCAAGCGGGGGGGGGGGGGCGCGTCTCAGACATAGAACTTTATTTTCTTCAATTTTAAAATTTAATGTTATAAAAATAAATAAATAAACATAAAAAATGTTTTTAAGGAATTTGGTGTTGGTACTTGGTGAAACATTTTTTAAAATTATTGGATAAAAAATGTTGATCTCCAATGCTTTGGATCCGCGCATGCCCCGTGTAAGGATTGAGTATTTCGATAAACTGCAGTTTGGTTCATCATCCTATACTACTAAAGGGCATTTGTGCCAGGTAACCACAATGTCCTAAGAATATTCTAAGGACATTTAAATCTTCTTGGAATATTCTGAGGATATTGTGTGTTACCTGGGTGCTTGTGTCTGTTTATTTATATGGTCCAGGCGTAGGAGGTCCAGAGGCAGAGGAGGGGTCAAGTAGGGGGGTGTCCGGGAGGAGAGAGTTCAGCGGGCGAAGGCGTTTGGTCAACAAAAGGCCCGCCGAAGGCCAGCGTCGCAGCCATTAATATAATAAAAAAATTCTATATTCACCTTCACAATTATTACTCATGTTTTTTATTCATAATTTACCTTCAGATTATATCGAGTTCGCTCGGTTTTGGTCCCCCCTATAGATTCGGCGCCCATTTGCGCCCCCGTCCCCAAATACCGGAACTGGTTATTTCACTATAAAGTTATTCAAATTTTAAATATTTTTTATATATGTACACTAGCTAAAACTTCGGATCTAGTTTACTCCAGATCGAATAGTCAGAAAAATTTTCATTCAAGGCGCCTGACTAAATGTAGGGGAAGTTAATGGGAAACTACCTCCGAAAAATGTCTCCTCGAAAATTATTATACTCTCCATAGTAATCGCCTACGCTCGGAATCGAGTATAGCGCTTTAAGAAAAAGTAACGTGAGTCCGACTGGCAGTTATTAGGCTTTTTTTATTCGTATTTGCTCTATGAGCTCTATGTTATGAATAAATAAATAATTAAAATATTTCCCATTATTCTTACTTTTCGAGAGTTCATTCCAAAATTAAATTTCCAAGATCTTTAATTTTCAAATTCACGTATGGCCAGACAGTGTTAAATAGTGTGAATAAACTTGTCGCCCTGTTGGTGAAAGTTCTGTAATTGAGACCTGCAAAAGCTCCATTGCGTCGACAATTATTAATTATTATTTCCATTGAAGACGTTGTTTTTTCTTTTGCTCCACAGGGCGGGCGTCGTTGCTTCTGTTTTCCTGGCTTGTGCTACAAATCCAAGAGATGAAGGGTGCACAGCCCAATGCCGAATTCCAACAAGTAAATAACGCATCCCTCTCAATAAATCATAATTTTCCAAACCGAGCTGCTGTCTGTCTGGTTTCGAGTGAAGAATTAATGAATTGGACTCTTTTTGTTTTTATGGGTAAGTAAGCGTCTGCTCTTCTGCCAATCGCACCCGCACTCCTCTTAGTTTTAAACTTTTTACTTCATTTGTCAAATAATCTCATTTTAATTACATGACTACTATATCTATATAATTAAGGTTTTGTCTGTACATTGGTCCAAATCCCCTCAAATTTTGGATGCATACGTTTCAAGCAAAGTTATCAAAGGAAACACTTTAAAAAAATTCGTGTCTGTTTTCTGTCTATCCGCGCTCTTTGTGTCCAGTGGGTATAAAAACGGCTGGAGATATTCTTATGAAATTTTGGATTTGAGTCATATCTCTTCTAAATCTGAGGTATAGAAAATATTTGGTTACTTTGACCTCAAATGGGGGTTTTGTGGGGTCAATAATGGAAATGATAAATTAACACCTATACTATTAGGTTGGTCCATTATTATCCGCCGTTTACATTGCCCCGTTTTTCGTTAGTGATAATTGTTGTTGATTAATTTTTTAAATAAAAATAATCTTCTCTATTTCTTTAAGAAAATGCTTGTCGAAAATCATATTCATATTCTTCATATTATGCTGTACCACTAAAATAATCAACAACAACAATTATCACTGACGAAAAAATTGCCAATATAAACGGCGGATAATTATGCACCAACCTAATATTAATTCTACAGGAAATTTTGGCAGAAGCAAAGTTGTAGAGGGTGTGATTTCTGAAATTTTTGTTTAAAAAAATTCCCCAAAAACCCAGGAGAGGGTCAAAAAATGTAAATTCTAGCGCTTTGAACCAAACTCAACCAAAATTTGTATATATAATCTGTAGGCCCTCAGAAGACTAGAAATGTAAAAATTTGTCAGCCAAAATCAAAAAATTGAAATTGAATTCGTTCGGAATTTTTTTTGTAATGAGATTGATACTAGAATAAGTTGCACTAAAAAGGTACCTACAACATCTGTAGTCAGTGATGGACCTTTGCATCGTTAAAATAAGAAGGGATTAGGTGGGAGTGGAAGGAATCTTTGGATGCTGGTCTTGAACGACTGAAGGTTATATGTAACCGGAATGACTGGCTGAGGAAACGAGTTCCAATCTCTTAAAGTCATAGGGATAAACGAGGGGTGATCCGCGATTGGAATTAGGTGTACAGGTTTTTGGAATTATGTGGAATTATTTTGGAATTCATTAGACAATGTCCCTTTATCTATTGTCTTCTACTGGAAATGAAAGTGGAAGTGGAAGTAGGTGTACACGATATTAGGTCGCGGTTCATCCCTCGGGGATAAACGTTTTGGTGAATGCTTTTGTTTGGTGACTATATAATTGAATCGTTTAGGGATACGGAATGTTTGAATATCGTGTTTTGAGCAAATGAAGCTGCAAAATTATTCAAAATATGATATTTTTTGAGATTTCAATCCGTTTCTATTGTAAAAAATAATAAACAATTGAACAGATGTGTTTTGCATTATTCACAGAAACTGGAAACAGTGTACCGAGTCTTGAAAAAGTTTCAATTTTTTCTTCAAATTTAATAATAAAAACAGTAAATAATTGAAAATTATCCCACTACTTTCATTCAAACGCAGTTTTCCCTAAAATTTATTATAGTGAATTTTAGTCTCTAATTGAAAAGTTTTTATTTTGCCGAGAGTAGCAGAGTTGTTGATTCATAAAGAGAGACAAAGAGGTTATCCTCTGCTTGATGCATTGCGGGCGGCAACCCGGAGAAGACCACATAATCTCAATTACTTACTATTGTTATCATTAAAATTTAATCATTATGTATAAGAATTGTTTTGAATCCATTATAAATGTATTGGTAAATTGTTCAAATAATTAATAGAGGAGGGCACTTTAGTTCTAACTCCCGGGGCCTCCAAACCCCGAAAAAAGTATAAGGCATTTAGCCGTTGAAAATAATAAATAAATAAATAAATGGTGAAAAAAAAAAAAAAATCGCCACTGCTCATAAGTACTCATAAATCTGATATGACTAAAACTATTTGTGAAAAAAAATTGAATAAAATCACGCCGTTTTGGTCTACATGGAAGGACTAAAGTGATGCATCAAGCAGAGGACAGCCTCTTTGTTTCTCTTTTACTTATTTTAGTCTCATTTCAGGTTTTCTCGGTTATATATAGGTAAAAGTAATTAATGAGTTAGAATCGTTTTTGAGGGGTGCGGAGTGGGGGAGTTGCCATTTGTACCCGCACCCTCATTTAGTACACTTTTCATTTCATTTGACAAATAATCTCATTCCTTTTATATATGATATATATATATATAATTATAAAATATGACTAAAATACTCTATTGCTTAGAATAGCATTCAATGAGTTGATTTTTTTTTTCATTTAAAGAAGAAAATTTAAACATTGGCGAAAAAAAATTAATTTCAAGCCAAAAAGCGAAAAAAGGGGATAAATTAAAAATGAGCTTTTACTAACACAGAGAGAGAAAGTGAGTGAGAGACGCACACTGTTATTATATTTTCATTTCAACGAACAGAAAAAAAAATCTCTGACTAAGAAAATAACACAATACTAGTTCGGCTGGGTTCTATTTTTTGTTTCTCTTCTTTTAATTGAAATGAATAATTAAACGAGGATCTTATCATATGTGTTAGCTTAAAGGATTTCATGCAAAATAGAAAGAAATGCCAAAGAATAGAAAGGAAAAATAAATACAAATAAGGCTGCTGGGGTGAAAAGACGGAAGGAAACCTTTTGAAAAGATTAATAATACAAAATAAGAAGTCGCATTTCTTCTTACAATTTTATTTTTTATCAACCCAAATATTTATGAAAATATTAAACTCAAAAGAGTCATCATTAAATGGGTAGATTTACACATGCAAAGAATTTTTTAGAATATTCTTTCTTAATGAGAGGGGTCTCTTGATAATTACACTATGCAAAAATAGGGCCAAAGTTACTGAATTTTCCTTTAATCGTTTGTTTCCTACATTTAATTCAATCGCGAATCAAATGTAGGTGATTTTTCTCAAATATTGAGTGAAAATAATATCTGAACTTATATATTTCTAACTTGAAATAATGATGTTAAATAAATTTATAATTTTTCTCATTAATATATCAAAGAATAATTGACACATTAACGAGACATGTTTTGATCGCGCTTTTTTGAAAAAGATATATATCGCGAGACTACTGCGGTTGAAGCTTTTGGAGTCTGTGGAGTCTTAACTCTGGACCAAGAGAGAATCAAGATTCCAGATAAATAATCTTTTTTTTTATATAATTTCTTATAAACATGACTTTTTTTTATTTGAGACACGGGATGTTATGTATATGTTGTAGCTAAGTCGCCGCAAGATGGCAACATGATATATATAAAAACAAAATATTTGTAAACAGAGACGATTGTTAAGAAAAATAAATAATAAAAGAAGTTTGTTGTAAAAAAACGAAGAGATAAATAAAAACTATTTTTGTTAGACAAGAAAATAATCGTTTTATTTCTTCGAAGTGAGCAAGGAAGCTACATATATATATATATATATATATATATATATGGATATTTTATATATTCTTTATGTGCCCATTATATATTTTGGATTTATATTTAGAGTTATTGTATAAATATAAAATCTTTATGTTCTTTATATGTATTCTTGGATTTATATTTAAAATTATTGTATATATATATATATATATATATATACATGTGTGTATACATGTATATAATGTTTATGTTCATTATTCTTGGATTTATATTTAAAATTATTGTATATATATATATATATACAGGGTGGTCCTGAATTCATGGTACAAACTTTAATGGTAGGTACAGGACATTGTAACAATGAGTTATTGTATAGGAATGTATAGTGTAATAAGTATATGTAATATGTATATGTATGTATAGTGTAATAGTAATATAGTGTACAAGCTGCGTCAGGCGTGCCTCCGGCACGCCATCTGCACCTTGGCCCTCCGGGCGGGTGGCCCTGGCGGGCAGCGTCTCGAGACGGCCAAAAGTTTGTTTGCAATATAATTTTGTTCAACTGTATTTTAATTAAATATACTCGTATTTTATTAATTAAAAATCAGCTTCAAGAAATAATCTAACACATTGCGAAAGCAAAATAAAAAATTCTGACTGTGTCAAGCTTACGCACGACGGAAGTGAAACTTCTAGTATTCCTCTCTCTTTTCATTTCATTCTCTCTTTTTTTCTCTCTTACGTTAGTTTGAAGATTATAGGTTAAATAATTCAACGACGAAGCATAGATTTACTCTTTCTAATATTTTCTTATACATGAATGAATTTTGATTTATGTACAGTTCCAAAAATTCTTTTTAATGTTACATACAGCATTTTCATTTGTTTGAATGTTCAATAATAATTTTAGTGTTGAATGTGCTGTTTTTCCTCCGTCTAATAAAGTGGCAGCAATTCCAGATGATGTCATTTGTGCCAATATGAGCGAAATTAAAAATGTTTCCCTGTTCCACCTGGTGCATCCAAAAAAAGAAACCATCTTCTTGAGCAGCGACTGCATGCATAATTTTATCATAAAGTAATTTTTGTTCTGGTAACAATTTTGGTTCATTTGCTTGAACATATGCATTTAAACCATCAACATTGTACGATTGTTCACGTTGCATATCGCGATTAAATAAATCACTTACTGGCCGATTAACTGATGGCATCCCTAATTTAATTAGTGGTTGATTCGAAATGATCATGCATAAATCTTCCAACTTAATCAAAGATTCATTATATATTTCTGGCGAGAAATTTATATCTGGATCTCCTCGAATTCTACGTAGAGCATGTAATACATCTTCACTCATTGAAGCCTTATATTTTCCCCATAATTTAGGCGGGTTAGTTGGAAAACACGTTGTCAATAAAATGGCAAACAAACATCGTATTTGATGTGGCGATGAACCGAGAGCAGCATGGGCAAGAGTTGTATCCCAATGCGAATCTTCTTCTAACAATCGTAATGCTAGGCATGCACCATGATTCGTTGTATGTAATGCACTGAGATACTGGGAAATGTATTTATAATAAGAAACATTGATTAAGATTTGAAATGTTTCTTTCCGACAGGCTCAGGTTAGCCAACTAATAACAATAAAATAATCACATTTAAAAATATAAATTTTTCTATTTACTTAAGAGAGAATGGTGTATTTCTGTGAAACAGTTTAATTCTAAAGTTTAGGGAAAACAAAATATATCTATAATATAATCATAATACTTCTTCAAGGCCTTTGAGAACAATGAATTAACCCACACCCATTGTCTGCCTGGGTACAAAAGAAAAGATAAACCTTTTTTAAAACCCCAATTGGCATTCTACCTGAGAATAATTATTTTAATTATGTAAAATCGTGTGAAATCAAATCAAACCGATTTGGCCCAAAATTTAGATAAACCATCTGGAGCACTAAACAAACATATGGTGTGAATATGGTTTCGATACGTTCAGTGGTTTAGGCATGGGTCGATCACGCACATACATACTAAGGATTATATATATATATATGTATATATATATATATAAAATTAAATTTACAAATTATGTCTGTATTCAAAATAGATTTTATTATCTTAAAAAAAAAAGTTTCTGAAATTTTGACCTGACTACCTGTATACCCCTTTCTTTTGTTAAGAGGGGTTTCATTGTTTAAGACCTGACCTTTCAGGGCAGGGATAATGTATTGTTTGCTTGGCCCTTTTAGAGGCTCTATTTCTATAGATCTTATCTGTCAATCAATTAAATATAAAAATAAAAAATAAAATCAAACCGATTTGGCTCAAAATTTAGATAAACCATCCCCAGCACTAAGCAAACATATGGTGTGAATATGGTTTCGATACGTTCAGTGGTTTAGGCGTGGGTCGATCGCGTACATACACACAAAGGATTATATATATATAGATATAAAATTAAATTTACAAATTATGTCTGTATTCAAAATAGATTTTATTATCTTAAAAAAAAGTTTCTGAAATTTTGACCTGACTACCTGTATATCCCTTTCTTTTGTTAAGAGGGGTTTCATTGTTTAAGAGCTGACCTTTCAGGGCAGGGATAATGTATTGTTTGCTTGGCCCTTTTAGAGGCTCTATTTCTATAGATCTTATCTGTCAATCAATTAAATATAAAAATAAAAAATAAAATCAAACCGATTTGGCTCAAAATTTAGATAAACCATCCCCAGCACTAAGCAAACATATGGTGTGAATATGGTTTCGATACGTTCAGTGGTTTAGGCGTGGGTCGATCGCGTACATACACACAAAGGATTTTATATATATAGATAATGTATGTATAAGGTATAGCCGTTATTTCCCCTGTTTACGCCTCACCGCGTCACTTGCGACTATACATTCCTATACAATAACTCATTGTTACAATGTCCTGTACCTACCATTAACGTTTGTACCATGAATTCGGGACCACCCTGTAATGTAAAAGGACTTTAGTCCGTCTAATAATAATAAATAATAAATAAAAAAAGATATGATCCATTTAGCTACAATCCAACGTCATTTTGCGTTTAGCCCGCATGACACTCGGATGGATCACCAAATGAATTTGAAATCTAAGATGTTATATATTCAATCTCTCAACTTATATATTTCTAACTTGAAATAATGATGTTAAATAAATTTATAATTTTTCTCATTAATATATCAAAGAATAATTGACACATTAACGATATAAATCTATAAATTTATTTAACATCATTATTTCAAGTTAGAAATATATAAGTTCAGATATTATTTTCACTCAATATTTGACAAAAATCACCTACATTTGATTCGCGATTGAATCAAATGTAGGAAACATACGATTAATTAATGGCAATCATCTAACATACATGCTAATAGATCGCTCTCTGGACTGGGCGATTGAATATATAACATCTTAGATTTCAAATTCATTTGGTGATCCATCCAAGTGTCATGCGAGCTATACGCAAAATGACGTTGGATTGTAGCTAATGGATAATATCTTTTTCTCTTTTGGTCCAGAGTTAAGACTCCGCAGACTCCAATAGCTTCAACCTCAGTAGTCTCGCGATATATATCTTTTTCAAAAAAGCGCGATCAAAACATGTCTCGTTAATGTGTCAATTATTCTTTGATATATTAATGAGAAAAATTATGAATTCCTTTGTTCTAAACCAGGACTCCCCAAACTTTTTAGAGGTAGGGCCACATGCAGGGCCGCCAAGTCGTTCGGTCACCCATGTGCAAACTATAATTTTGCACCCCTTCTAAAATTGTAACTAAAATTTAACACGTAAAAAATTATCACCCCTTCTAGCTAAAAATTAATACATAGGCAGGTACATATAATAAATAAATTATTAAAATTTTGGTGTTTTTTGTGGCTCTTGAAAACCTTGGAAACAGATGGAATGTCTTCGTTAGGAAAAAGAAATAAAATGGACTTTTCATGAAGCTAGGGGGTAGCACCCTTGAATAATAATAATAATTTTTTAATTGAAAATATTTTGTTTTGCCGAGAGTAGCAGAGATGTTGATTCATAAAGAGAAATGAATGAGGTTGTCCTCTGCTTGATCCAAATGAACATTACACATATACGAGTAATTTTAATATAATAATAAAATGTTTCACCTAGAACCAACACCGAACTCCTTAAAAGTTAGTAATTTTCATCATCAGTTTTTTTAATTATAAATATTTTATATGTTGAGGCAGTCCAAAAAAAGAAGATAATTTATACTATCTTTTTATTCATAAACCCCGACGTTTCTGAGGCTATGCTATTCCCTACTTCTTCAGGGTTTTGAAATGTCCGTGAAGGAAATCAATGCGACATTCCCTCTGTCTCCTCTTTCAGTGGCAGTAACAATAATATATTGTATTTCATTCTCAGCAGAATTATAGTACAGTAACACTATAATTCTGCTGATAATGAAATACGATATATTATTGTTACTGCCACTGAAAGAGGAGACAGAGAGAATGTCGCATTGGATTTCTTCACTGACTTTTCAAAACCCTGAAGAAGGAGGGGATAGCCCCTCTGAAACGTCGGGGTTTATGAATAAAAAGATAGTGTAAATTATCTTCTTCATCTTTTTGGACTGCTTTATCAATATTCACTCAATTTCACTTATCAGTCCGTCTCCAAAAATTACTTCAATCTTATTTTATATGTTATTTTTCATGCGTTCAAATACCCGATTGGTCAGATGTGTATATAAATTCGTTTTGTTGCTATAGCAAGCTGGTCTGATAACACTGGTCAATTGTAGGTATACTTATATACCTACGAGGGTGAACCGCGACCTAACTAATATCGCGTACACCTACTTCCACTTTCATTTCCAAGTAGAAGACAATAGATGAAGGGCCATTATCTAATGAATTCCAAATAATTCCAAAGACGTGTGCACCTAATTCCAATCGCGGTTCACCCCTCGTATACCTATATAAAATTTTGATAGAGATTATAGTTTCGAAGGTTTGATCTTCGCCTTAGATCTTTTTATTAAAAATTTTTTATCTCTCTTTCTTATGAACACTAGTATCACACTACCAGATTACGAGATTAGTTTGTTAGTACGTTCATTCACTTACAAGCAAATTCTAAATATTTTTAATAAAAATAAACTGAAGACGAATTATCTTCATCACCTCGAAATTATAGTACCTATTAAAAAAATTCATTTAAGGTAAACGCTCCAGTAGTGGGTTCTGTACCTGTAGTGGGCCAGATGAAAGAAAAGTGCAAAAATTAGCTTATCCAACTTAGAAAAATAGCGCTATATATAGCCCTAAGTTGGATAAGATAATTTTTGCACTTTTCTTGCATCTGGCCCACTACAGGTACAGGCCCACCAGCGTTTACCTTATATACACTGAAGTGCAAATAAATCGAGCCACCAATAAAAACTTTATTAAATAGTAAATCATTTTAATTTTTTTACAAGTAACCATACATTATTGAAATTATAGCTTTGTGCAAGTGTACTTGCCACTTGCCCTTGATTAATTAGGCACACAATTTAAACTGATTGAACTTGAGAAATAGCCATTTAATATATTTTATCTATGCTTAATTCAAAATGTTTCATTTGATTGATATTTCAAATGGAATTTAATTTTTTATTAAAACTTTGTTGAAATGTAAAGTGATATTGAGAAAGTATCATAATTTGTAATTGTATCTTTTTATTTAATTTTACTTATTTTTTTTTTCTAAAAATTCAAAAATTATCAACAATATTTATTGAATATGTTAGTTTAAGAGTTAATGGAACAAATTATATGAATATTTGTAAAAATTTTAAAAATAATTTGCTATTTAAAAAAGTTTTTATTAACAACATTTAGAGAAAGCGATGTTGGTTTATAGTGAAACATATTAAACGCAGGAGTTTTTTAACGGGTTATAGTGGTGTTTCACAAAGAGGAAATAAAAATTTAAAAAAATTAAAAATTTCTTTAAGAAAGTTCCCTAATAAATCGAATTTCTTTCAATCCTTTTAAAACTTTGAATATACATATTTATAAGTGTCCTTTATACGTAGAAATTTTTTTCAATAGACCTTGCGGCACTAAATTTGTAAATATTGTCCATTGCATATTTAACACACGAACCCTATCCCGATTGATGTTAAAGCGACTGTTTCATTAAATGACAATGTAATTTTCTTGATATTATTTTGAAAAACTGAGAATCATTAACTGAAGATATAACAAATATTCCTGTTAAAATAATTGTATCAACCGGTATTCGTTTTGTATGAAAAATATTAAAACTTAGGTACTTTTGATGAGTTAGCAACGTCGCACTAAAATCACTCAATTTTTCCATATTTAAAAAACTTCTACAGCTGGTGCATTTGAGATTTTTAGCTAATTCTTTTAACCAAACTATACTGTACTCATCTGGAATTTCGCATAGAGCTGTTTCATGAAGTGTTTTTTTTTTATTCTTTGTCTTTTAGTGTCCGTAAGAATCCAATGTTGCCAGATCCGAGAAATGACGCAGTGAAAATTTGTTTGCCTCTCTGCGCATGTGAGAGTAGGGGAAAGAGCGAACTACATCTGAGCTATATTAGGGAACGTTCTTAATTATATTTTTAAAAATATAATTTAGGAATTTTAAAATTTTTTTAATTTTTATTTCCTCTTTGTGAAACACTACTATAACCCGTTAAAAAAGTTTTTATTGGTGGCTCAATTTTTTTGCACCGTTGTGTATATATGTGTATATATATTTGCATCAATCAGAGTACATTTATAATTAATAGAGATTGTGGTGTTGGTGCAAGGTGGAACATCTTTAATAAATATAAAAGTAAATAAATATTTTATGAGAAATTAATTTACTACGAGTTAGTTTTCTAGGTCACTTGCCGTGGCGAACGACGAAAATGTTATCAATAATCAACTCGACTTAAAGAAAAACATAATAATAGACCTGTTAATAACAAAGCCCAAAAGATTATAATCCCAGCCTATACATAAAAGTCAATGAACTTCCAATTTTCCTTTATTTATCTATATTTATGTCAATAGAGTCTACCCTACCTAAATTGTTCACTTCGAATAACAATAGTCTAAAGGGATTAACCTTTAAAATAATTTAAAAAAAGGAAAACAATTTTTTCCCTTGTACACTAAACACATACCATATATATATACTTTAGCATTCAAAAAGGTGAATAGTTAATTTCTGTACTTCTTGAAGATGTCTTGATAACATGATAACCCGAAATATATATCGCCGTCTCCTCGTAGTTCCATTTTTCCAAATTTTACAAGAGAAGGTTAAAACTGAATAATTACCTTTGTATTGTATATTTGAATAATATAAATATGGAATCAAAAGAGTAGATTTTTTCAATATATTGAAAAAATGTACTCTGATTTTTTTTTTAATTTTTAACGTAAAACTAACTAATAGTAAATTTGAGGGATTTCAATTTGCCGATGGTAATAGATTCAAATTTTCTTAGAAAATCATAAGATGGCGTCTTCTATTAAATCTGATGGAATGGAATATTTTTAATTATATGTCAGAGGGGTTGTTTTTTACCGAATCGAACCCGAGTGCCAGTAACAGCAATCCGGCCCATCTGGCTCATCTGCGGGATGCGAACCTCTCTGACATATGTAAACGCGTGAAATATTTTACTCAAAGATTGTTATCTTAATTTGTAAAATTTCGCGATGTAGTGATTCTAAATTTAAACATATAGCCATGCCATATGGTTTAAATAAGGGTGGTTGAGTGTTTCGAATTTGAAGAGATTCAATATTTGAAGGGCAATGGAATGATTTTTCTAATTGAATATGAAAGATTTCAATTTCCCGATGCTAATAGATTCAAATTTTCTTAGTAAATCATAAGATGGTGTCATCTATTAAATTATATGGCATGGCTATATGTTTAAATTTAGAATCACTAGATCGCGAAATTTTACAAATTAAGATAACAATCTTTGAGTAAAAATGTAACGCTTTTACATATGTAAATGTCAGAGAGGTTCCCTCCTCGCAGGTAAGCCAGATGGCCCGGATTGCTGTTACTGGCACTCGGGTTCGATTCCCGAGGGACTGAAAAACAACCCTTCTGACATATAATTAAAAATATATCGAGATAAAAACTCAAAACATATATTTGTTTTATTTGTGAAACCCACCTAGAAAAATATTTTTACTTATTATCTATTAAAATGTTTCACCTAGAACCGACACCAAATTCTTTAAAGATTATAAAAATATTCCATTCCATCGGATTTAATAGATGACACCATCTTATGATTTTCTAAGAAAATTTTAATCTTTTATATTACCATCGGCAAATTGAAATCTTTCATATCAATAAAATGAATCATTTTGAATTAAGCATCATTGATAGAAAGATAAAATATAGAATATGATATTTCCGAAGTTCAAGCACTTCAAAATGTGTGCCTAATTAATCATAGGGCTAAGTCAACGACAAATGCCAAGTATCTACACTTTCAATAAGTCGTTCTTTGAATTTTCCTAATTGAATATGAAAGATTTCAATTTGTCGATGGTAATAGATTCAAATTTTCTTAGAAAATCATAAGATGGTGTCATCTAGTAAATCCGATGGAATGGAATATATAACAATGATAACAATCTTTGAGTAAAATATTTAACGCATTTACCTATGTCAGAGAGGTTCGCACCTCGCAGGTGAGCCAGATAGCCCGGATTGCTGTTACTGGCACTCGGGTTCGATTCCCGAGGGGGTGAAAAACAACACTTCTAACATATAATTAAAAATATTCCATTCCATCGGATTTAATAGATGACACCATCTTATGATTTTCTAAGATAACAGTAAATTAATATCTCTATTTACTTTTATCTTTAACAGAGGACATTTATTTAAATTTTGTTTATTAAAGGAGTTTTTTATAGCTGTAGTAATTTATTTGTTTAGGTTTAAAATAAGAGACGTGCAGCTTCAATTGTTTCTTTTTATTTATCAATTTCCACTAACGTTTCGGCCATTGGTTATGGCCATCTTCAGAGCTAAACAATAGAACAATATTAATAACAACAAATCAGTCTCGCCCGATCACATAATCAATTAAAATTTTATTTTTCTGCTTACCGGGAATTAGTCAATATTTATATAAAAAAATTTTTGATACACTTGTCATTAGTTAAAATTATATACAAGAAACATAAATAGGATATATACAAAACTTTTTACAGGGTGTTCGCCAGAAGGCCGAAAGATATAATGTTCTCAAGACTATAATTGTCTTTTTTCCTTCAAGACGAAATGTCGATTGCGAAATGGCTTCAAGAGTAAATCCTACACAATACAATTATCTTTCATTAATTGGTCATTATGATACATTACATATAACGAGATATCTATATATAGACATAATATTTATTTAATTATCCTTTAATCAAGTGATTTGTTGTTATTAATATTGTTCTATTGTTTAGATCTGAAGATGACCATAACCAATGGCCGAAACGTTAGTGGAATTGATAAATAAAAAGAAAAAATTGAAGCTGCACGTCTCTTATTTTAAACCTAAACAAATACATTTATTTAAATGATTGATTTCTGTCATTGCAATCGAAATAAATTAAGGATCATCTTTAAGAGAAAATCAATGAAAGTGTCCTCGGCTCTATTTTTATATATAAGATATAGACATTCTTGAATCCTTAGGATATAAAGTTGGTTTATTCTTGAAATAGTATGATAATAAATTTATTCGAGAAGGGATTCTTATTTTATTTTTAACTGAGATTTACTTTTGATGATATTTTTATATAATATTAAAAAGCAAATTCCTTTATTTTTATTTTTCATATTTTTAAGACAGTTATAAATTTTCGACTGTAACTTCTTTATTATATATTTATATTTCTAACAGGATATCAAGCGAGGAGGAACAAGAGAGCAGGGGCTGCAAGAAAAAAAAATCCTCCCGGTTTGCTCAAGTGAGAAATTCGCAAACGCTCGGTTGAGATAGGAGGAGACGAACAGATGAACAAGACGAACAGCTGAAGAGCTGAAGAGCTGAAGAGACGAGGGCGGGAACCTGATCCTCGAGTCCTCGACCTGTCCCTGCCAATTCAAGAGTTCGGGATCAACTTTGCGGAAGGTTCGCTCCTGTTTATCCTACAACCCCAAAATGGAATCAGATTAGGAAAATAATAAGTGGGAAATCCAAACTTCAATGCCATCCATTTTTTTTTATTCTACACTTTTTATAAGTACTCCCTATATACATTTTTACTTTACCATACAGGGTGAAACCATGGCATTTCGCTCTACTAAAAAGCCATAATGAGTGAACTTTGAAAAAATTATATTTTTCGAGATAATAATTGTTTTGTCAAAATGTCTGTTAGGTTGTCCGTTAGTCTGTCTGTTATTCTGTCTGTTAGTTACTCTGTGCGTTACCAAAGCTAGCTCAAAACTAGTGTGAATATCGAAACCAAATTTCACACGTAGTTTTGGTCCATTGAGATTAAGAGCTGATTAGATTTTGGTGCATATCGACCCAAAATTAAGAGGGGCCGAGGGGGGTTAAAAATAAAAAATCTAGGCCATTTGAGCAAACTCAACCAAATTTTGTATACATAATCAGTGGCACCCCAGAAGTCTAAAATGCAAAAACTAACCCCCCCCCCCTACATGATTATAAATAATTTTAGGGGCCAGGTTGTATAGTAAAGTCAAGTGGATGGCCATATCAGAATACGTCAGCTTATTTTCATCTATGGGAAGGCAAAAAAGTCACATGGGGCCAAATCGAACGAATAGTGTGGTTGTGGCATCATTAGGTTGCTATTTTTGGCCAGATATTCCCGAACAATCAATGAACTATGGACTAGTGCAGGGCTGTCCAACCTTTTGGCATACACGGGCCACATTTGAAAAACTAACCCCCCCCCTCCTACATGATTATAAATAATTTTATTAAATATAGGCCAGGTTGTATGGTAAAGTCAAGTGGATGGCCACATCAGAACACTTCAGCTTATTTTTCTCCTCCCCGATGGCCTTGATCCAGATAGATCATTTTGGCCAGTGAAATGTTTTTATATACTGCAGGTATATAAATATATATTGTATTAATACAGAGGTGTCCAAACCTTTTGACTTAGTCAGGCCACATTTGAAAAAAAATTGTCTCGGATCGCGGATAAAATATTATAGGAAAGATTTCATTCTAACTGGCTACCAGCTAAGAAATATCAAAAAAAATTTACGAAAAGTAAAATTAGAAGCTCCTATGAGCTAAAAAAAATAATAAAGTTCTTATTTCTACATTATTAACTACCTTTTTTGATTAAAAAATATCAATAGAATTACAATATTTTATCCGAGGCCCGAGACAATTTTTTTTCTTCAAATCTGGCCCGTGTAAGCCAAAAGGTTGGACTGGACACCTCTGATTTAGAAGAAGCTGTAAACTAGAAAAAGTTTTTTTGAATAACAAATATCAATAGAAATATAATATTTTATTAGAAAATCATAAGATGGTGTCATCTATTAAATCCGATGGAATGGATTATTTTTAATTATATGTGAGAAGAGTTGTTTTCACCCCTCGGGAATCAAACCCGAGTGCCAGTAACATCAATCCGGGCCATCTGGCTCACCTGTGAAGTGCAAACCTCTCTGAAATATGTAGGATTGCTGTTACTGGTTCGATTCCCGAGGGGGTAAAAAACAACCCTCCTGACATATAATTAAAAATATTCCATTTTATCGGATTTAATAGATGACACCATCTTACGATTTTCTAAAAAATATTATATTTCTATTGATATTTGTTATTCAAAAAAGATAGTTTATCATGTAGAAATAAGAACTTTATTATTTTTTTTAGCTCATAGTCAGCTTCTAATTTTACTTTTCGTAAATTTTATACTTGAAAATAGCTTCTCGTTTATACATACTTACAGAAAGTGATTTATGTATTAGTATTTGTTTATATTTTTTCCTGGCTAGATAATTAATATAAAATTCTAATAAAGAGACAATATTCAATTTTTCTTTCACATTGGTATCTAATTGTTATTGTTCTAGAAAATTCAATCAAAAAGTTTGCAAATAGAAAATTTATTTCTAATGAAAATGGAGTCGAAAATAGACCAAAATGATGATTATTTTTTCGGAAATCTTGAAATCTACTTCCAGATTCAAAATTTAAAATTACTACTTTTATTTTTCGAAAACTTTACAGTAGATTTTCAGATTTCTTATTTTAGAGAAAAAAAATTATCAGGCCAAATTGTTGTGTGTTTTCCAGTATCTACATATCAATCTCTATGTTTTGAGGAATTTTATGATTTTATATAATATATTGGGCCAGGGGTTGGACAGCCCTGGTTTAAATAGAATAGGATTAAAGAAGGATATGAGGAATGATAATTTATTTTTTAAAAGGGTCACGAATATAATCTATAATAATGCCTGACTATCTACTATCCATTGACATGTAAGAACGTGCAAAGATCTAATAGACAAGTCCTGACAAGTTTTAGTCCAGGCGAGAAATTATCAATTAATTATTGTTATTGTTTTAGAAAACCCCAATTTCTTGTCTCCTTGTACTAGAATGATAACTATTACACTTGGTTAGTGTCCTAGCATTTAGATTACTGAAATAATAAATATTTTAGAAAATGAAAATATGAGAAAGTTTCGATTATTTAAAAATTCTTCTTATTCTCATATTTTAATTTTCTAAAATATTTATTATTTCAGTAATTTATATGGTAATTTACTTTTCGATTTTATTATTATGTCCTTACATCATCTCTTTGATCAAAAACATCCATTTTGAACTCAAAATAGTGAAATTATTCGAAACGACAATCCCGTGAAACTGTTTAAAATTGAAGATAATTTTAGGATTTAACTTAAATTGAAATAGAAGTTTCTGGAACTCCCTGCGGTATTCACACCCCTTAGGTCAGCAGGATTAGTAGGGGTGTGTGTAATCGGGGGCGTCAATAAGGGGAGGGGGACAAGACCTTGAATAGGGGTAGCTATGTGCTATATGCTCAATGCTATATGCTAGATCCAGCCATCTCTTTCAGTGCCTCGATCTAAGCTAGACTGCATTTGAATATTTTACTTTTCTGCTACCCTAAGAATTTTTCAACTTGAAAATTATTCTGTTATTATTCAATTAGTAGACTACGGTCTCTTTGTGATTGAATCTGAGCGATCTATGTGAATTAGACAAAGGGTGTAACTAGTTTAGTAAAAGGGAGCACGTAGATACATTCGCTCATAATATAGGGTGTCCGAGACGAAACACCGTAATTTGAAACTCTTTTACTGAACATAATAAACAACCAGGACAATTTTGTTAGGTAGTAAATGGTAGCTTAGCTGTGGAAATTTATGTTAAGTAATAGTGGAAATTTAATTAAAATTAATTAATTAATTAAAAAAAGATTTTCCATTTTGGGGACAATGTGATCTTAGTGAAAATTATCTTAATGGTAATTATATATATATTGTATATCAGAGGGTTTAATCCCTTAGGATCGAACCCAAGAGCTAACGTTGCTATCCTGGCTGTTAGCTTACCATAGAAATTAATTGCCTCTGACATAGCAACGTTAACGCTTGGGTTCGATCCCAAGGGGATGAAACCCTCTGACATACAATAAATATATATAATTATCATTAGGATAATTTTCACTAAGATCACATTGTCCCCAAAATGTAAATTCTTTTTTAATTAAAATACTGGCTCTAGCCAAGAGTTGTCTTTTTGAAAAAGATTCCATCTAATTTTCAAAGAATGACATACTCAAATTCCTTATATTTAATTAATTAATTTAATTTAAATTTCTCTCGAATTCAACTGTCCACGATCTGGTACACAAGCGCCTAAAGCTTTTATGCTTTACGACTGACATTACTCTCCTGAATTTCTTCCTGTGGAGGTATGTTAAGAACACGGTTTTCTGTATCAAACTGACAACTCTGGAACAGCTTCCTGAGCGGATTAGAGCTTCTATTGAGGCAGTTACGCCACAGATACTACAGGCTACCTGGACAGAAATCGAGTACCGATTAGACATCCTCCGTTCCTCGAACGGGGCACATGTAGAAATGGTGTGATTGCACAAACAAAACTTCATAACAATGTGTATCCATTATTGTATCAATCTTCTTAATGCATCGAATACATGTAGTATTACACACAGTTCAAATTAGGGCGTTTCGTCTCGGACACCCTGTATATCGTTGCCCTTATGACAAAACCACAAATGTGTAAAAAAACAATGAGAAATGCTTATTTGTTATTGGTTTTTCATTATAATACCCGCAGAACCTAGGTGTTGATAGGATAGGTTAGAAGGTAGTGTATATACCAGGTATATACCATAGTATATATATATATATATATTTATCTAGATTAAATATATATATATATTTATCTAGATTAAATATATATATATATATTTATCTAGATTAATTTGCCGCAACGCTGACGTAATGCTGCCGTCAGGGAGCGCTGATGCCGTCTTTGCGGCAAATTTGAAATATAATTGTAATTGAAACTCGAATTTTGGAATGAAAGACTCCAATTGATTTTAAATTAAGAAACATTAAATTTATTGATAATTATCCCCCCCCCTCACCACTCAAAAATTAAATATTCAATTCGCTTTTCTTTGCGCATAGAAAAAGAAATTAATCACATCTTATTTGATTTATATTTTATATATTATTTGTTTATTTTTTAAAAATTTGCCACTTTTTTATAATTTATTAAAAATCTAAATTTTGTTATTCTTATTTTTTGATTTTTACAAAATTGAACGACTTAAGACACGCATGCCCGAGTTTCTCATGGCAATACTGGAGGGAGCAGCCTGTCATACAAACAACACCTCATTTATCTCTTTTAAATATTTGGAGCCTTATATCGATTATCGATCCCAAATTTAAAAAAAATGATATAATATAATTCTCCTCCTCACACGATCCCACTTATTTAAATAAATCTACATATTTCCACACAAAAAATATCACAATGCTGTAGATTATAGAAAAAAAATACTACCAGATTCATATCTAGAACCTCATTTCTGTAGCTGTGTCAGGACGAAAACGAGGTGAAACTTTTAAGAGACTATGTATTTTCGGGAGTTTACAGGTATACATTTGGAGTGTGGTTTTTTAAGAGGAATAAAATTTTTGAACCGAGACGCTGCCCGCCAGGGCACCAGCCCGGAGGGCCGAGCTTCAGTGTTTTCAGAAACAAACTAAGCCCACTAGGACATTTGACCTTCTGTCCCTTTTTGAAGTGACTGGTAGTCATTTGCTTCGTCTTAGTTTATTAGCTATTATGCAATTGTAAGTCGTGTTTTAATTCAAAATTTATTTAAAATATTGAGAAATATTTTTTTTAATTATCTCTAAACATGTCATTTGTGTCTTAGATTGTTTCTGAAATCAGTATTTCAATGATATTGCCCTCTGTCAGCAATGTATTATTTTTTGAATGGATTTTCTGTTTGTAGATATTCTAATACAAAAATTCCATCAAGGTATTAATCAGTAAATATATAAGCTTTAAACGGCTGGTCACCTCCGGGTATTATGACTAAAAAATTTCCAAGGGCTTTTCACTAAATTAAAAATAATACCAAATTTTAATTAAAAATAAACGCCCTTTCTTAATCTCACTTATGATCCTAATTAAAAAAAGCAATTCAACACCATTAATAATTTTAAAATTTTATAAGAAAACCATTCATTTACTTAAATACTTAAGAATAATAACATTTAGTAAGATGAAGAATCGGAATATTGTTTCAATAAATAGATAAAGAGAAAGAGACAGAATCTAAAACTAGAGATGATCCTATTAAAAGAAAACCTAATTATTTCGATGAAACAAGCAGTGTTTAACATTCGCATGGGCGAAAATTAAATTTAATTATTCCAAGCATGGCGAAATCATATATTTGTTTTTATTAAATGAAAAAGTTAGCCCTCTCCCCTCCAGATTTCCTTCAAAAGTATTAATTTCTTTATCAAAAACTTTATATAATAGTTAGCACCGAAGTTAACAAGAAAAATATCTAAATTGGTAGCCTTACCAAACTCATTTGGTACAGATGTAATTATTGTTCGTAATTTAGAAAATTCAGGTGATCTTATTCATGAAATAAAATTAAAAGTAATTTTCCAAAGCCAGGCTGGTTCCACCTCGAAAAGCAGCCTTAGGACCGACTTGCTTTTTAGCACTTGGTTTCAATTACCTAGGGAGGTGAATGCAACCCTTTTGACATGTAATAATAAAGTGCGAGTCAAACCACACGGTTTCTTGCAGCATATCTTCCAAAATACTTAGGATATTAAATGCATCAAGCAGAGGACAACCTCTTTGTTTCTCTTTTTGAGGTATTCATTCAAATTTTTATGGGATCCAAAAAACAGCCCCCCCCCCCCCCCGGATCACTTTTGAATATCCAAAAAACTCGCACTTTTTTCGTTTTTTCCCATTTTGACCATGAAGAGGCACGTTTTTGACAAAGACCACACTGAAATTAATGCTCTTTAATTTTGATAATAGATAACTTTTCGATTGGATGCATTGTTTTTAAGTTATAGGCCAAAATTTCATGGTTTTTCGGCCACACAAAATTGTGCCAAGGGTTTTGGAGGTCTAAAACTTGAGATTCTACATACTCTCTACAATATATACATGATAAAAAATCTATTACCGCATTTATTGCGACTGTAAAGTACCCCCTTCCTGGACTATAAGAGAATTTATAGTTTTTTCTAAATTTTATGTTAAACCACTTCTGAATGTCTGTAGATATCAAAATTACATAATAAGGGTCAATTTGTAACTCTCTCTCACACACTGTCATTTTAAAATGAATTTAATAAAAAAAAAACAAAAAAAATTAGCCTCATTCTTCTTAAAGATATCTGCCGGTATTTTTCTGAATGAATCAAAAACTCTGCTACTCTAGGCAAAAAAAATTCTTTCATTAAAAAAAAAATTTACATTCCAGACATTTATAATCACAATTAATCAATTTAATTTTTGAGAGATTTTATTACTCCTGCTTGTCGAGCTGAATATTGAGTATTGAAAAGGCCAAGAATCCCGGGGAAAATACTACTCCAGTAATCAGTAGAGATTGTGGTGTTGGTGCAAGGTGAACTACTCCAGTGTTAAGATTTTATAATTCGCTACTCCAGAACAAGAAGGGTCTAACTAAAAAAATGCGATTTTGACTTTTTTGCACGAATTATCTTAAAATTAATTGCCTCTACTATTTCTGTGCAAGACCGTTTCTTAAACAACTTAGTGGATCACCCCAAGATAGAGTAAGGGAGCTATCTTGGATTTGTGCAGGGGAACTGTGCAAGAGTGAATCATCTCAGTCCCACATGGGGGACGGTGCGTTTCTATTGTGCAATAGTGGATTATTGTATGATAAACCAGCACTAAGTAACTTGTTGATATACACCGGTATGTGCATATCAACAACAACATCATCCCATACTCCAATCAGGCCAAATATCTCGGAATGACGCTAGACACGCGTCTCCGATGGAAGGTACATGTCAAGAAAAAAAGGGAAGAGCTTAATATCAACTTTAAAAAGATCTACTGGATAATTGGAAGAAATTCTTCAATGTCAATTGAAAATAAGCTCCTTTTATATAAGCAAGTACTCAAACCAGTGTGGACATACGGCATCCAGCTGTGGGGATGTACAGCACAGTCAAATAGAAACATTATACAAAAATTTCATTGGGTATTTCATTTGGTACTTGGTGAAACATTTTTTAAAATTATTGGGTAAAAAATACTTGGTAGGTTTCACATTAAGATATAAAAATAAAACGAATTTATTTTTAGAGAGTCTTAAATCTCGATATATATATATTTTGGGTGGCTAACCCATCTTCAGGAGCAACAGAAAGTAACTGACCTGGATAAGTCGAATTTGAATACAAGTCATTGGTAAAATTCATTTTTAAATAACAAAAGGGTAAATATTTAAAATTATTGGAGGGAGAAACGTAGGAAGTCTATTAGCCACCTCGTTCCTTTACATTTCGAAAGAAAGGGCTTACGTTTAGATTTTTAGAGTCAACTGAAATAAAATTAGCTCTCTCAAATAAAACGAATATACTAAATAATCAATTAGAAGTTAAGAAAAGTACAATCATTGATTACATTCTTTAAATATATGAAATCTTGTGTTCATTAATTATTCCTACCCCCCCCCCTACACCTACCTGAGTGTAGATCCTCATTTCTCAGAAGGCCATTCAAAATTAAACAAAATAGACTTCCTACCTTTCTCCCTCCACTAATTTTAAATATTTACCCTTTTATTATTTAAAAATAAATTTGACCATTGACTTGTATTCAAATTTGACTTATCCAGGTCAGTTACTTTCTGTTACACCTGAAGATGGGTTAGCCACCCGAAATATATATACCTATCGAGATTAAAGGCTCCAAAAATAAATTCGTTTTATTTTTATATCTTAATGTGAAACCTACCAAGTATTTTTTAGCCAATAATACTTACTGTTGGTTTATCACACAATAATCCACTATTCATAAATATTTCGGAGCAAGAAAGGAACTTTTGGAGTTTCGTCCATAAATTAATCATAAAAAATAATAGTATAGAGAGGGGGAAAACCTCTGGAAATCTATAAAGGAGTTCTATGATTGTGATGATTCGTGCAAAATTTCAACAATCGAATAACGCAGGCAATGGATATCAATGGAAAAGAAAAGAAGAAACATTAATCCGCTCTCCTGAAAAATCGCTTTTTTTGAGTTAGACCAGTCTTGTTCTCGAGTAGCGAATTGAACGTTTTACTAAATAAGCTGACGTGTTCTGATGTGGCCATCCACTTGACTTTACCATACAACAGGCCCCTCACTTATATTTAATATATAACAAACTATATAAGCGAGCGTACCCGCCAATCGTAGGTACTAAGTAAAATCCGTCGAGTTTGATTCATAAAATGTATATGTATGTTTGGCACCGACTTCAAAAAGTGATTTCATGTAAATATTTCGTCGTTTAGATGTAACTAAATTAGATTATTATTTAATACCTTTTAGTGTTATTTTTTATTTTTTATTTTTATTATTTTGTTTGTTACATTTAATTTTTTTGAAGTCCGTTTTATTTTTTTTATACATTGATTTTTTAACAAGTGAAATTTGTGACTTAATTTTATCATTTTAAAATCAATTCTTCATTTAAATTTTCCACGAGATATTAAGCGATTTTTCAAATTTCACACCCTTTTATCGAAAAGCTTCAGTAGATGTCTTTGAATCTTAATATTTTGGAAATTTGTAGGTTAACCATTTCACTAACCGCCATTTAGCATTTGACTATTTCGGTTAACAATTAATTAAAAAGAAATATCTTTCCCGGGAAAATGAGCCAATGAAACTCCTTGCTTGATAGTATTAATGTAAATAGTAATCCAGAAATGAAGAATCCCGAAAACATAACCCGATTTCCATATACGGGTAAGCTATATAAAATTGTTTGGTTTTTTTCGAATAATCTTGAAATTTAAAAACTTTCAACAATTTCATTCAAACCAATAAATAATTAATTTAATATTAATTATAATTATGAAAGCTTAAAATTTTAATTATGCTAATTTAAGACCTGGCGTGTAGCGTCCTATCAACATACGAGCTGTTATATTCGAAATCATTTTCTTGTGCGAATTCCCAAGAATAGTATAATATTATATTTGGAAATATGGACGAGATTGAAAGGAATATTTATATTTAGCAAATGTTTCATTTTTGAAGCCGTTCTAAGTGTTGATTCTCAATGCAGCTATACTAGTAAACTTGAAAATGGCTTGAAATAAATTATATTTTAAAAATAAGCTGACGTGTTCTGATGTGGCCATCCACTTATCTTTACCATACAACCTGGCCCCTCACCTATATTTAATATTTAATAAAATTATTTATAATCATTTAGGGGAGGGGGTTATTTTTTGCATTTTTAGACTTCTGGGGGCCCACTGATTATGTATACAAAATTTGGTTGAGTTTGTTAAATGGCCAATATTTTCATTTTTTGACCCCCCCCATTTTGGGAGGTTAGTTTTTGTATTTTTAGACTTCTCAGGTCCCACTGAATATGTATACAAAATTTGGTTGAGTTTGGTACAAGAGCCTATATTTTTAATTTTTAACCCCCCTCCACCCCCCTTAATTTTGAGTCGATATGCACCAAAATCTAATCACCTCTGAAATCAAAATCAATTATTATAAGGGCAACTCCAGTCTGGTGAGCAACATTGCGGCAAGGTTTGGGGTGGGCTCGGGTTCTGTGAGAGTTGAAGCCATCACACTCTCGTGGAAGGGAGTGTGGTGGCATAAAGCGGTGCCTCCCCTTGTCGCCCTGGGAATTTCTCAGAGAACTTTATACGATATGACCTTCAGGGCGATGAGGGGTTCATTAATGAATTTTTACAGCTTCAACAGGAGAACTTATAGGGAAATCGCCATGCGCTAGAAATTGTATATAAAAAAGAAAAAAAAGAAAAAAGAATTTTTTTTTGTAAATATATTATGTTAATATTCCTATAATTATGTAAATAATCCTGTAATTAAATTCACCCGATTATGTAAATATTTCTTGTTAGTGGAGGCCCCCACCTGCGTGGCCCAATAAACGAAAAATCAATGGACCAAAACTACGTGTGAAATTTGGTTTCGATATTCACACTAGTTTTTGAGCTAGCTCGTTCCACACAAATGGTAAAGTAAAAAATATTGAAGCAGCTCAAATTGACGATATTCTAGTTTCCGTTACGGGAGAAGCGGGTTCCTTCTATCTTATGAATCAACAACTCTGCTACTCTCGGCAATCAAAATCTTTTCAATCAAAGAGAGATTTCTAAAAATCGCCAAACCACCAAAATTTGTAGAGAGCGTACCAAATCTTGATAAAATTTTCCCTTTTTCCTTCACTTGATTTATTTAGAATCACAATTATCTAAAATGGCCAAATTCAAATGCCATTTGTGCGCAGAATCTTCCTAATCACCGAAATAGATATAAAGTAAAACCAAATCAATATATTTGATCTATATATAGCTAATTGTATCATTTATTAATCCAGTCGCTCACATCCCCTAAAACATTTTTTATTTCCCGTTAACGTCGAGTGAGATTCCATCCAATTTTTTTCTACTCGACACTTGCTAAACAAAAACTTTTTTGTATTGATGCATAAATGGCGCGCGTCGTCTCTGTCTATATCAACCCGGATATTTACACAAAATGTTGCCTCTGTAGACAAGGGGTTGTTTTACGCGTAGACAAACAAGCTTCACCTTTATTATTTTTTTTAGAATAATATTTACACAAATTCAAGAAAGTTGCTACAACTTGTTCACGCTGTTAAGTGTTTGCTTTTTATTATTTATCTTTTTTTAATGCTCAGACTTATGCACGCGTTTTTGTTTATTATTATTATTATTATTATTATTATATAATAGTATATTTTTCGTTAAATTGAAGGGTTGGTTTTGTCACAAATATAATAAAACAATAATTTTAATAACTATTTGAATTATTTAATTGATAACTATACAGTTTTGGTCACCACTGGTCGACCATCCTCAGTAGTTATCTCGTTCAAGAACCGGAATTTGTCATTTCACATGAAACATTCATTCTTAAATCTTCAATATAGATACATCACACAATTCATTACAATCACACACTTACATATATATAGCAACAATTTATAAAAACGTTTATCACTTATAAATTGTTGCTAAATATATGTAAGTGTGTGATTGTAATGAATTGTGTGATGTATCTATATTGAAGATTTAAGAATGAATGTTTCATGTGAAATGACAAATTCCGGTTCTTGAACGAGATAACTACTGAGGATGGTCGACCAGTGGTGACCAAAACTGTATAGTTATCAATTAAATAATTCAAATAGTTATTAAAATTATTGTTTTATTATATTTGTGACAAAACCAACCCTTCAATTTAACGAAAAATTTAAATCAAGTCACTTAAGTTCTGGAAGAAATTTAATAAATAACAAATTGGGTTTTCAACATCTTTCCTTGAAAAAAATAATAGTATATATATATTTTAATCTTAGTATTAATTTTCAAAAGCCTAGCAAATTTTTCCTTTTAATTGTATAGAACGATTGAAATATAGTAATGGCATCTAATGAAATGAATTTTTTGATTGAAATCTTTTAATTAAAATATTTTAAATTGAGGGAACAAGTGTAAAAGCAAATTTTAGGAAACCGTTTAAAGTAGTTGTTTCGTGACAATACTAGCAAAAAGTTAATGCTAGAGTATATAGTACAGACAATTAGGTATTCATAATTCATAAGTCCAAAACTTTTTGCTGTTTACGTACCACTACTAGCCAATCCAGTGCTGGTTTGACAAATCTGGCAACATTGTCCTAGCTTATATATATTTTATCATAGAAATGTCAGATAAAGTACATTATAAAGGGATATTTATAAAACAAAAAGTTCTTAATAAGCGATTGAAGCTGTTGCGACAATGGCTGAAGCAAAAAAAGGTCAAAAAAAGTTCTCTAGTTTACCCACTTTGTAGGTTAAATAAAATCGTTGTGGTGAGCTTGTTTTTAGTGTAAATTTTTCATTATTTATTCATTATTATCTCAGAAACTGTGTTGTAACTATGAATTAAAATTTTCTTAAAAAATGTATTAGTTATTGTTTAATGTTGGTTTAGTTTTTTATAAAAATAGTAAGAAGAGTTTCTTTAGTATAATTAAATATGTATGTAAACTTTCCGATATCCCGTATAAGTGCAATGTATAAAAGTCTGAAAAACTCTACTTTGGAACTTAATATCTCCGGAACTATATTGTTCATAAATTTCGTTTTGCCACCAACGATGCAGAAGTATTTAAATAATAATCTCTCTATTTCAAAAAAATCCTAAGAAAACCCATATGGTGAAACATCTACCTTAAGCTAGTAAGTTGAAACATGGTACAACAATCCAGCTTATTAATATCAATCAAATTTCAAATTGCCGATAAAAACAGACTTAAAATTTCTAGGGAAATCAAGTAAGATTGTCATCTATTGAGTTCGAGCTTCCATGGATAATTTTTATTACATGTCAAAAAGGCTGTATTCACCCTCCTCAGGGATCGAACCCGAGTGCTAAAAAAAGCAATCGGCTTCCCTTAGTACAGCGTTTCCCAAACTTTTTTGACTCCGGAGCATGGCGATTTCCCTATAAGTTCTCCTGTTGAAGCTGTAAAAATTCATTAATGAACCCCTCATCGCCCTGAAGGTCATATCGTATAAAGTTCTCTGAGAAATTCCCAGGGCGACAAGGGGAGGCACCGCTTTATGCCACCACACTCCCTTCCACGAGAGTGTGATGGCTTCAACTCTCACAGAACCCGAGCCCACCCCAAACCTTGCCGCAATGTTGCTCACCAGACTGGAGTTGCTGATTAGATTTTGGTGCATATCGATCCAAAATTAAGGGGGGTGGGGGGAGTTAAAAATTAAAAATCTAGGCCATTTGAGCAAACTCAACCAAATTTTGTATACATAAACAGTGGACCCCCAGAAGTATAAAAATGCAAAAACTAACCTCCCTCTACATGATTATAAATAAGGGGACAGGTTGTATGGTAAAGTCAAGTGGATGGCCACATCAGAACACGTCAGTTTATTTTAATTATTGCAACGACTTTTTCCAAAACTTTGAAAATATTTAAACCAATGCCTTGCAAATTTAAATTCAATTGGAATGTAGCAAATATGTAGTAGCACAAATATTTTTTTTTTGTGTTTTTACAATTTTTTTCGCGAGCCGGTGGCGGGTCGTGACCCACACTTTGGGAAACGCTGCCTTAGTAGTTCACTTCGATGTGGGCATTAATCTTTCTAGCGACATATAACTCTCAGACTTTAAAATCCATGGATACCTTCAACTCTGACCCACCCTGGAACTTTCTTCTATTCTCCTACTTCTTTTCACGATGCACCTTATTGGTTCTAGATCCTCTTGCATTAGGCATAAATAAAATACTGGCTTGATTGCTTTTTTTGGCACTCGGATTCAATTCTTAAAAGCGAATACAACTATCCTGATAAGTGTGATAAAAATTATGTATAACAGCTGGGATTAAGTTGATGAAAATCTCTCGTGATTTTCTTATTAATATCTATTTGAGTACCAAATTTCAGCTAATTAACTACACTATTTTATCAATTTCCTAATAAATATTATAATTTGTAACAGGGGTCGTGGGGAGTTGGATACGATTTTTTTAAACGCAGAGTTTTTAAATTAAATGTGCCAAACGTTTCCTCACTGATTTCTGACTTCTTCAGTGAGTGTTTAAAAATTGTATTATTTATATTTATTGTAACAAAAGACAATCTTGATTGTTTCAGATATTTTATCTTTAATTTAATAACAGATTGTTAATGTTTCGTAGAGGAGATGTCCTTTAAAATGTTTTTTCTTGTACACTTAACAAATTAGTTTATAAAATGAGCCACTGAAGAAGTAAGAAATCAGTGACGAAAGGTTTGGCATATTTAATTTAAAAATCTCTACGTTTAATTTAAGAAATCTTATCCAACTCCCTACGATTTCTATTACAAATTTGATTATGGGTACAAACAATGATATAATAATATATTTTTCTCTTTTCCGCATTTTGGGCTCGGCTATGAAGCCAGAAAAGTGAAAATCTAACGAGTTCTTGTTTTAGAAATAAATACTTAGATTCTGACACCAGGACGGAATTTTTAACGCTTGCTCTGTAAGCTCAAATGATCAACTCTCGCTCCTCATTGACGAGGCTGAAAAAATCAAATTCGACATAATAGGAATAATTTGAAAGTTTTTGAGATCTAATTGATTTAATATTTTTTATTATTTGATGTCGGTTTTATAAATAAAAAGATACGTGTAAATTATCTTCTTCTTTTTTTGGACTGCCTCATCGATATCCACTTAATTCACTTTCAGTCCGTCTCCAAAAATTACTCCAATCTTGTTCTAATAAAAGTTGTTCAGTTTTTGTTGTAGATTTTGAATATGTAATTATATGTTTCATATAGCTTTCCATTTAAAAAACAGAACTTGACCCCTAAATACAGTTGAAAGCTTGTTCTAGATCGATAAACAATATCATAGTTTAGTTTCCCCCTTGATATAAATAAACTTTTATTTGAAAATTTTTTTCATATAATGCACTGTTTTTGAGTTATAAGACTGACTTAAGATAAAAAACTCGCCCGGTATATATTTATGAAAATTCTCTAAATGTTTGAAATTTTACGGATGCGCAGCATCCACAGCATCCATGGACCGCACGCTACTGTTATATAGTCTTATTCATGTCTTTTATTTGTGAATCCTACCTAATAATTTATATTTTTAAATTTTAATATTACAAGATAATTAATATTTTTCATCTTTGATTTTCTTTTAGATAGATAAAGAATCCAATACCATCGCCATAATTTGCCAGGATATCACAGTTATCTTAGCTTTTGACACAAGAGAAAGGTTGATTCAATGGCAAGTGAAAATTTCAAGTAATTTAAGAGATGGTAAGTAAAGATAACTTTTTAAAGCAATCGAAAAAGATCAATTGAATTTGATGACACGTTTCATTTTCAGATCAACAATTCTTAATTCAGATCAGCAGCGCTCCAGTCAAATCTAAAATCCCAAATGGACCTGCTCGAATGCACATTCAAGACCAGCGATTCTGTATCACAAGTGGAGTTCCACCAAGGCTCATGTGTTTTTGGGAAATCGGGCAGTTGAGGTAAGTCACTTTTTGAAAATGTTCAATTGGGCGGCAGACTTAGTAAATAAGAATAAGTATACAATTAGGAGATGATATCTTCTAATAATAAACTTGGGGGAAGGCATCGGGAAACCACCTTTGTAAATATCATTATTATTATCATTTCCGTCCAAAATTTGTATTAATTTGAAAGTTTATAATAGGAAAATAATGACAAGTTTTTATGTGTGACTTTTTTATTTATCAGCCAACGTTTCGTCGACTTTGCTGACTTCTTCAGGGCTTCAAATAGTCATGACAAACATTCTTCTAAATTTTCTTGTTATCTTTGTTACCAGATAATAAGTAAAAATATATTTTTCTAGGTTATTATCTATTAAAATGTTTCACCTAGAACCGACACCATATTCTTTAAAGATTATCTTTGTTACCATTGAAGACCATCAGAAACACAAATTTCAAAAAATATTGGCACATTCATATAAAAACAATTTTTCTTTCTTTTCTTTTTATATTAACAATTACCTACATTAGATATAAAACAAAAATAACATAAATAGTATGAGGCAACACTGTTTTTAAAAACAGAATAGAATCTTTTTTTCTTTTGAATTGCCACCTAATATGCTGTACACCTACTTCCACTTGTACTTCCAAATATTTCCAAGTACTTCCAAATATTTCCAAGTAATTCCAAATATTTCCAAGTAATTCCAAATATTTCCAAGTACTTCCAAATATTTCCAAGCACCTCCAAAATAATTCCAAAGAGGTGTACATCTACTTCCAATCGCGGATCACCCCTCGATTTTACATATAGAAATTTCAAATTTAAAAAAGATTTAAAAACAGTGTTGCCTCATTCTATTTGTGTTATTTCTGTTTTATATCTAATATAATTGTTAACGTAGTTTTTTCGTGACAATCCACACAAAAAGTTTTAGCCTCGTAACCACTCTATACATATGAACGGTGCTAAAATTTTAGGTTATGTTTTTTAACATGACTGTACTTCTCACACTACTTTATCCTCTTTATGAATGGATCGTTTCCAAGCCATTGAACTTATATCCCCTTCCACTAAAAATAATCGGCCCAATATGTTTTTTTTTTTTATTTTCTATCAAAACTAAGAGGAGGTAAATAATTTTAATTTTTTTTTTCAGTTACTCCGATTACATTATTCTAACAAATATTAGTTTTTCATTAAGATGTTGATGTAAGGTAGTTCTTTTACAAATGCAAAAATTCAAGAAGTTTTTGAAACTTGGAATATAATAGTCATTAAAAGCATAACACACATACTTTTAAAATTTGAAGACGATTTACCACACCAAACATGAAATAATTGCAATTAAAAATGAAATTTTTACATAGGGTAGATAGGGAAAGGGTGGGGATATGATCATTATTTTATTTTTTCATTGAAGGACTTTCACTATCTTGATGAAAAACTAATATTTGTTAGAATAATATATTCGGAGTAACTTAAAAAAAAAATTGAAATTATTTACCACGTAGTTTTGATAAAAAACAATCCTATTCGGGCTATTATTTTTAGTGGAGGGGATATAAGCACAATGGATTATTGGAAACTACTCGCATGTATGTGTGTATCTACTATATAGAGATTTCGTAGGGTGAGTGGACAGTCAGGTTAAAAAAATACCCTAAAATTTTAGTTCCTTTCATATTTATAGAGTGGTTACGAGGCTAAAACTTTTTGTGTGTCCCTTTTGAAATTTGTGTTTCTGATTGTCTTCAATGGTAACGAAGATAACAAGAAAATTTAGACGAATGTGTGGCATGATTATTTGAAGCCCTGAAGAAGTCAGCAAAGTCGACGAAACGTTGGCTGATAAATAAAAAAGTCACACATAAAAACTTCTCCTTATTTTCCTATTATAAACATTCATCAAATTAATACAAATTATGATAATAATAAAAATAATAGGAATATCAGAAACGAAAAGGGAACACCCCATGACCACATGAACGTCTCATGAATATCATCTGGGGGTTCTCTGATAGAGGTGGATTCCTATATATAAGTCTCCCAGTTATTTCAAAGTCAGCAGAGTTTTTTTTTCAAAGATTTTTTTTATTTAAATTCCATTTTACATGTTTTGGCACATCCTTTGCAAGTTCGTCGTACGAAAGCCTTAAAGTGCTTGACAATGATTTTAGAAGTCCATTCTGAGATAATAAAACCAAAATGATATTCAGAAAACGATTGAGTATACATTTTTAAATTTATAATTTTCTCATTAACATATTAAAGAATAATCAACATATTAACTAGAATTGTTTTAATCGCTCTTTTTTAAACAAGATATATATCGCGAGACTACTGCTGGTTGAAGCTATTGGAGTCTGCTGAGTCTTAAGTCTGGACCAAGAGAGAATGAAAAATCACCTGCATTCGATTAATTAATGGCAATCACCTAACATCTCAGATTTCAAATTCATTTGGTGATCCATCCAAGTGTCATGACGTTGGATTATAGCTAAATGGATCATATGTTTTTCATTCTCTCTTGGTCCAGACTTAAGACTCAGCAGACTCCAATAGCTTCAACCAGCAGTAGTCTCGCGATATATATCTTGTTTAAAAAGCGCGATCAAAACAATTCTAGTTAATATGTTGATTATTCTTTAATATATTAATGAGAAAATTATAAATTTATTTAACTTCATTATTTCAAGTTAGAAATATATAAGTTCAGATATTATTTTCACTTAATATTTGACAAAAATCACCTGCATTCGATTCGCGATTGAATCAAATATAGGAAACATACGATTATAAATTTTTAGATCATTCAAAATCAATAAGAGGCCGCCGTTGATTCCATTGGAAAATTTAGTCTCTTTAATCCAGATTATTAGAAATTAGAAAACTATTATCAACTAAACTTAGGGAACGCGGTGTGGGTTTATAGTGAAACATTATACACATTATATTAGGTTGGAGTTGGTAGTGTTACAACACAATCAGAACATTTTAAATAACCAACTGCACTACGGTGCGAAAAAATCGAGCCACCAATAAAAACTTTATTAAATAGCAAATTATTTATAAACTTTTTACAAATAACCATATAATTTGTTCTACTAACTCTTAAAGTAACATATTCAATAAATGTTGTTGATAATTTTTGAATTTTATAAAAAAAATAAGTAAAATTAAATTAAAAGATACAATTACAAATTATCATACTTCCTCAATATCACTTTAAATTTAAATGAAGTTTTAATATAAGTTATTGGATAAAAAATACTTGGTAGGTTTCACATTAAGATTTAAAAATAAAACGAATTTATTTTTGGAGAGTCTTTAATCTCGATATATAGTATATATTTCAATCATTCATTCATTGATTACATTCTTTAAATATTTGCAATCTTGTGTTCATTAATTCTTCCTCCACTCACCCCCCCCCCCCCCTACACCTACCTGAGTATAGATCCTAATTTCTCAGAAGGCCATTCAAAATTAAAACAAAATAAACTTCCTACCTTTCTCCCTCCACTAATTTTAAATATTTACCCTTTTGTTATTTTAAAATAAATTTGACCATTGACTTGTATTCAAATTCGACTTATCCAGGTCAGTTACTTTCTGTTGCTCCTGAAGATGGGTTAGCCACCCGAAATATATATATCGAGATTAAAGTCTCTCCAAAAATAAATTTGTTTTATTTTTATATCTTAATGTGAAACCTACCAAATATTTTTTATCCAATAATTTTAAAAAAATGTTTCACCAAGTACCTACCAACACCAAATACCTTAAAAACTATTTTAATAAACGATCAAATTTCATTTGAAATATCAATAAAATGTTCTTAGAAAATCATAAGATGGTGTCAGATGTATTAAATCCGATGGAATGGAATATTTTTAATTACATGTCAGAAGGGTTGTTTTTCACCCCTTCGGGAATCGAACCGGAGTCCTAGTAACAGCATTCCGGGCCATCTGGGTCACCTGCGAGGTGCGAACCTCCCTGACATATGTAAACGCTTTAAATATTTTACTCAAAGATTGTTATCTTCATTTGTAAAATTTCGCGATCTAGTGATTCTAAATTTAAACATATAGCCATGCCATATAATTTAAATAAAGGTCGTTGAGTGTTTCGAATTTTGAAGAGGGCAATGGAATGGCTTTTCTTAATTGAATATGAAAGATTTCAATTTGCCGATGGTAATAGATTCAAATTTTCTTAGAAAATCATAAGATGTTGTCATCCGAGGTGTCATCTATTAAATCCGATGGCATGGCTATATGTTTAAATTTAGAATCACTAGATCGTGAAATTTTACAAATTAAGATAACAATCTTTGAGTAAAATATTTAACGCGTTTACATATGTCAGAGAGGTTCGCATCATCGCATCCCGCAGGTGACCCAGATGGGCTCGGGTTCGATTCCCGAGGAGGTGAAAAACAACCCTTCTGACATAGAATTAAAAATATTCCATTCCATCCGATTTAATAAATGACACCATCTTATGATTTTCTAAATACATTTGAATCTATTATATTACCATCGGTAATAAGCATTAAACATCATTGATAAAATATAGAAAATGATATTTCTGAAGTTCAAGCACTTCAAAATGTGTGCCTAATTAATCAAGGGCTAAGTCAACGACAAATGCCAAGTATCTACACTTTCAATAAGTCGTTCTTCAGTCCAAAAAATAAATAAATAAAAAAATAATATTTAATAAAGTTTTTATTGAAGGCTCAATTTTTTTGCACCGCAGTGTAGATATCAAAACTTCACCTATTATAGACATATAATTTGAAAATAAAAAAAAATTTATACTAATACCTGAATATCCCAATGCATTGTTTAAATCTCCTTTTACTTTCAACCATAGGAACCAGCCTTTTAAAAATTGTCTCCTGGGTAAAGACCTTTTTGACATTCCCATCTAAGCGCTCTGACCACTCCTCTCTTTATTCTCATGACTTTTGCTTAACAATAGAGCTTAAAAATTAAAATAAAGTTAAAAAATATAAATATTCTCTATTTATGTATGGGTTTTCTCCACTTCGAAACCATCCTATTGTCTGGTAATTCATTCAAGACCACACCAACACATTGCAAAAAAATGAACAATTTTCTGCTTTCTTCACTTTAACTTTAGTCGATGTTTTCTTGGTGATGAGCTAACAACTCAATATAACATACACTTGAGTTGGCACTCGGGTTCAATTCCTAAAAGCGAATACAACTCTCCTGACATGTGATAAAAATAATCCATAATAACTGGGATTAAGTAGGTGAGAATCTCTCGTGATTTTTTTATTACCTAATATTTTTTTTATTTTTAATATATCTACTTGTGTACCAAATTTCAGCTAATTAACTACACTCTTCTATAAATCTCCTAATAAATATTATATTTTTCAAATTTTATTCAAATTCCGACGATTCGGAGACCTTTTCTATGTATGTTTATCAAATTTCAAAATGACGGCTTTTTTAATATATTTTAATCTTTAACATCTAGATAATTATTAGTTTTATCAAATTATATTATCTAAGATAAAATATTAAGCATTTTATTGTGAACAAAATGATACACAAAGATAAATCATTGAGGTTGTCCTCTGTATTATATTATCAAATTATTCCTAAATATGTTTTACTCCCACGTGACATAGAACCGAACTCAGCCGAACGAAACCGATTCTGAACGATACCGATCCCACCCGAACAGATTCCCCACTTCACCCACTACACCCACTGCGCTCCTAGCATTTTGAAGAAAATAATTTAGTTGTTGATTTATTGTGATAATGTTATGTTCAAAATAGACAGGAAAAATACTATTTCATTTAACCCTAGATAACTAAATTTATTCTTATTTACATTATAACTAAACATTCGTCGAGCGGACTACGCATTAAAAAACGTAAATATCAACAAAATTGTTTAATAAAAATAGGAACTTGTTACATGGCACACTAGTATGGGTAAGTTGGAACCAAAAAACAACGAAATATTTAGGAAATTTCATTCTTCCATACTAGGGTGGTCATTATTTTGGCTGAGGCTGGAATTAAATATTTCTTAGTACAAGCCGTAGCTTCTATTATGGTTTTATTAATAGTAGTTTCTATGGAGATAGGCTCAAAATGATTGAGAAGAGGAGTTTGATTGAGAATGATTTTATAATTTGAGGGGTAGTTTTAACCTTGGCTACAAAATTATGGATAGCTCCTTTGCATTTTTGATTTCCCAGTATCATATAAAATTTAGGTTGAAAGAATCAAGCAATTCATATGGTTCAAAATAAAAAAAAAATATCCTCCAAGTTTCAAGTCTCTATCTCAATTTTAACCTAGTATTATAGAGGGATTAAATTTCCCATCTAAATAACATAGGGTTTTTGCCATTGATCAATTTTTTATTCCGGCCAAAGTAATTGTTAAAAAATTTGAAACTCTGTAGCTTTATCCTTATAATAGTAGCTATACCTCATAATTTTTACAGATTTTTGGACATTATAATTTTGGAGTTACGTCTCGATAAAATACTGCTATATCTTAGAATTAGTAAGTTATATACTCCAAAATTATAATAGCTAAAAATTCTGAGGGATAGCTACTATTATAAGGATAAAGTCTACAGAGTTTCAAATTTTTTGAACCATTACTTTGGCCGGAATAAAAAATTGATTGGTTCAATGCCAAAAACCCCATGTTATTTCGATGGGAAACTTAATTCGTCGAGCGGACGACGGGAGGCCCGTAAGCCAATTCCTAATTGAAGTGGGAACACAATTGCATCTTTTTATTCAAATTATTAAGGTTTTTTCATTATCATTACCTGTTTGGTGTATAAATTAAAAAAATCAAATATCCATAAGAAAACATCATTTTTGATTTATAAGATTTAATTTATTTTTAAGTTATTTTCCAAGGATTTATAAATCTCTTAAAATGGTTCTTATTTTTTTCTTTTTGTTGAACATAAAACGCAGGTTACATTTTTTAATTTTTTTATTGTTATATAGGGACGTTTCGACAAATTTATATCTAGGTCATCATCAGCTTTAGACAATCTTGAATTTTTTGAATTCTAATTTAATGTTTATTTGTTGCATGACCAGAATTTATACATGAAAAAACTGTTTTTTTTTTGTTTTAATTTTTAAAGTCATTAAAAATAAAATACAAAGTAAACTATGTATAAATACTAGTAGATGTTTTCATGGAACATAAAATAAACATTCAGTTGGATAAGGAAACATTTTCAAAATTGTCAAAGGCTGATTTGATGACACAGATGCGAGGGGTGAACCGCGGCCTAATATCATGTACACCTAATTCTACTCCCACTTGAATTTCCAAGTAGAAGACAATAGATGAAGGGGCATTAAATAATGAATTCCAAAATAATCCCACATAATTCCAAAGACGTCTACACCTAATTCCAATCGCGGTTCACCCCTCGCACAGATGTAAGTGTTCGAAACGTCCCTCCCTATATAACAATAATAAAAAAAATTAAAAAATCTAACCTGTGTTATTATTTAATGAGATCAGGAACGAGGCTTGATGAATCCGGTGGAAGATGGAATGTGTTATTATGTTGAACAAAAATAAAAAATAACCATTTTAAGAAAATACAACATCCTCGAAAAATTCCTTAAAATTAAATTTTAATATTTTAAAATCGCAGAGAAGTGGACAAAAAATTAAACAACAGAGTTAGTTATTCAATTTACTAGACGTTTCGTCACTTTATTGAGACTTCATCAGTGGCTCATTCAATATAACTCTTTGTCAAAAATCTTTCAACTATAAGACAGCCAGCAACGAACATTTTCCATTAAAATTTGTTTAATGGAAAAAAATAAAACCGACTTCAAAAAATTAAATGCAACAAATAAAATACACTAAAATTTATAAAATAATTATTATCTTATTTAGTTACAACTAAACGACGAAATATTAACATGAAATTACTTTTAGAAGTCGGTGACAAACAACGTAAAAGGTCATTTTGACCTATTTTCGAGTCCCATTAAATATTAAAGATCAATATTTGAAATCAAAATATATTGTTGACGTAATAGAAAACAGCTTCCTCTTTGATTTTCAAATTACCACTTACTTGTAGATCAATTAGAACTCGAGTTATAACTAAAAAACAAAGACTACGTGATTTTAGAGGATAAAAAACATAGATAAAAACATATGGTCTTAGTTTTTCTGTTGTAACTTGAGTTATAATTGAACTAAAAACAAGTGGTAATTTGAAAATCAAAGAGAAGCTGTTTTCTATTACGTCAAGAAAATATTTTGATTTCAAATATTGCTGTTTAATATTTAATTGGATTCGAAAATAGGTCAAAATGGCCTTTTTCGTCATTTTGGCCGATAACATTCAAAACTCTGACGTGTTGTAAAAAATTGGGAAATTTCATGATAATCAGCGTATAAAACTACTGGAATCCAATGTTAGTGTTGCGAGGAGAAATTGTTGTTTAATTTTTGTCGATCAGTGTAATTTGCATTCATATTGTAAAATTGCTTAGAAAGATTCAGAAACATCAAAACTTCGCATTTTTTGCATGATAACTATTATTTATCATGTTCAAAATAGACAGCCAAAATACTATTTTAATTCTTACTGGCTTTCTTAAGCCGAATTGATTAGAAAATGTGAATTATTTCAGGTAATTCAGATTTTTGTATAATTTAGATATTATTTTTTAATATTTTCGGTATAATGTACAATTATCGATCAATGAAGACGAAGAAGAGGAAAATTGAAACACATGGTTGAAATTAACAATATGTACAAAATCAGTAAATGTAATAAAAAATTACCTTTTTTCAATATATTAAAAGAGAGTACCGAAGCCCCGTTCGGGCATGTACTATAAATTTGAATAAAAAATTATTGTAAATGAAATTGTATAATAAGTTGGTTACTCAAAAAATAATAATAATAATAATATACAATTATTATTATTGTAAAGGTCTATAATATTGAAATCGATTTACCTTTTTTTAATTTATTTTTTTAAACTATTATTTTTTTTTTTAATATCTTTACTTAAATAACTTAAGAAATGATCATATTATTTTTAGTTTTTATATTTTAACAAAGAGAAACAAAGAGGTTGTCCTCTGCTTGATGCAAATAAACATACACACATATATATCAAAATTGTATATATATTATTTATTTGTTTGAGACTATAGTTTCGAAGGTTTGGCCCTCATCATCAGACTTTTTAATTATAAATATTATTTTTCATGGGATCAGTATCGCGTGGATATTGAAAATTTTTGAAAAAATTTCCTTTCTCAGCTGAATAGTCAGGTAGAATTAATTTTTTTCAAAAAATTTCAATATCCACCCTATACTGATCCCATGAAAAATAATATTTATAATTAAAAAGACTGATAATGAGGGCCAAGCCTTCGAAACTATAGTCTCAAACAAATAAATAATATATATACAGATATATAATTTCGATATATAGTGTGTATGTTTATTTGCATCAAGCAGAGGACCTCTTTGTTTCTTTTTGTGAATCAACAATTCTGCTACTCTCGGCAAAACAAAAACTTTTCAATTTTATATTTTAATATTCATTCTTTAAGGTAGTTGTTCCGGCAAATGGGTTTTCTTAGGATTTTTTTTGAAATTTAGACAGATTATTATTTAAATACTTCGATTGGTGGCAAAACGAAATTTATGAACAATATAGTTTCGGAGATATTAAATTTCAAAAATAGAGTTTTTCAGGCTCTTTAACATTGCACTATATATATATATATATTGGAAAATTTACATACAAATTTAATTATAATTAAGAAACCCTTTTACCATTTTTATAAAAAACTAAACCAACATTAAACCATAAACAATACATATTTTAAGACAATTTTGATTCATAGTTACAACACAGTTTCTGAGATAATAATGAATAAATAATGAAAAATGTATAAAAAAATTTACACTAAAAACAGCGCATTTATTTAACGAGCGAAAGATGTATAAAGCGCGCATCGGCTAGATTTTTTCAAAATTATAATTTTCATAAGGTGTAATGTAGGCGTTGATTACATTTGTTAAAAAATAAATTTTATAGAAATAAATCGACCTTTAAAATATATTTTATCTGTCATTTTAATATAAAAATATGGTACTTACGTATTAACGTCACCGCAGCTAGATTTGGCGGTTTTTAATTTTCGCCAATCTACCTAAAGTTTGTTTGGGAACGCATTTTTTTATCTAATCAAACCGAGATCACAAACCGAACCTATTCAAGTTGTTTTTTGACAGAGGGGAACTGATTTATTCTATTTTATGATTTATCTCAAAAAGTAGATTGGCGAAATTTAAAAGCCGCCAAATTTAGTTGCGTTGGCGTTAATACGTAAGTTTCAAAAATATTCAATCTCTTAGAATGGTGTCAGATTTGTCAAACGAGGACGGGATTGGCTAGAATCGGTACATAAACAGCAAAAAATTTTGGGCTTATGAATTATGAATCCTTATTGTCTGTTCTATGTACTCTAGCATTAACTTTTTGCTAGTATTGTCGCGAATCCACTACCTTAAGTGCTAAAAAAGCCAGATAATTTTTTTTCCAAATTTAGCTGTATAAATAATAAAATATTTGTATATATACTTAACGTTTCGGAATAAATAATTTGTGTGTTCATATTGTAAAATTGCTTAGAATAATTCTAGAATCCTCTTATTCTTATTGAAAATTAATCGATTGTGTTCGATTTCAGGGATTTGAGAGGGACGCTTAAGGGACTTGGACTTTGAATGCATTGCCGTTTCAATTGATATTAGCTTTGGAACGCATCAATGGTCCGATCGAAACAAAGCAGCGAGGGAAATCCTTGACAGCTGGTTGACCATCTATCTCTCAATGAAGGAGTCTTCCGGGATTCAAATGGTCTTAATAAAGCTCTGCCAAATATTGAACACTTACCAACACATCCCAAGAGAAAAAAGGAATTTCGAAGGAGAATTCATTGGACTTTATGGTATATACTCAAGAACCTAACCATCTACAACTTTTGTTTTGGTTTTTGCTGAAGAACAGAAGAGGTCAACTAAAAGAGATTATTCGTGTAGATAATGACTTATAATTAGTATTTATTCACTTAGTCTCATAAGAGTATTTGAGTGAAGAATGAAGTACAAAGGAGTGGAAACAAAGTCACAATCTGCTCATGACCTCATGGTCACTATCCACGGACTCCCTAAATATAATCCTATGGGAGAGAATGGAAATCTTTTGGCTTATAATGGACCATTTGAGACTTTCCTGTGCAATTCTAATGGATTGCTGACACTAAACATTGTATCTGCATCTGAAGACTTCACATCCCTGTAGCACACCATGACGGAGATTGAAAAACAGGTAATATCCCATTTTAGTTTACTTTAGTTGCAACTAATATCTTATCTTATTATATTAAACGAGCATATATATATATATATGTTCATTGAGGTTTTCCGCGGATGAGTTTTATGTCATTAGAGATTTTTCGGGTTTCTCCGCGTGGGTTTGAGAGTTTTCTCAGAAACGCGGAGAAACCCAAAAATCTGATGCTATATATATATATATATATATATATATATATATATATATTCTCTCTCTCTATATACCTTTTATATATATAGAATCGGGTTCTCGAAAACGCCTCTAATGATTTGGATGAAATTCACGGGTTAGGAGGTTTTTCTGTGACATTTTGATCTATCACGGTCTCATCTTCGGCTAAGTTGTTTTTCATGGGTTTTTTATTGATTGAAATAATTATTCACAGGTGGCTGTCTCGATAAAAATCTATAAGTAATTACATTTTTATTCAATTTCCTTTTAATAATTAATTGGATTTTCAATTTTAAATCCCACAAAAAGATCATTACAAATATTATTATATATTAAAATTAGTGAATTTAATTAATTAAAGGTATTTTTCTATTTTCTATAAAATAATTTATTAGCACATCAATTTTATTCTCCTAAAAAATCCGACAATTCGAAGGATCGTGCCTCCTTCAGGTTAAAAGGGTCAACGAAAGAACCTCCGTGTATATTAATATTATTTTTAATTGCAATTGCATTCAAAAATTTATGCCCAGTGATAATATGTCTATATGATGGCCATAGGGGGTGTAAGCATTGGTAAAAAATATAAATAAAATGTTATTTTATTTTTGCTGCGAATAAAATTCGACTTTTTTAGTGAATTTAAGGTAGCTCTTTCACAAATGCAAAAATATCCCCTCCACTAAAAATAATCGCTCAAATAGGTTTTTTTTTGTTTTTTATCAAAACTACCTGGTAAATAATTTCAATTTTTTTTAAGTTACTCCGAATATATTATTCTAACAAATATTAGTTTTTAATCAAGAAGTCCTTCAATGAAAAAAATAAAATAATGATCATATCCCCACCCTTTCCCTATCTACCCTATGTAAAAAATGTCATTTTTAATTGCAATTATTTCATGTTTGGTGTGGTAAATCGTCTTCAAATTTTAACAGTATGTGTACATCTCTTTGGAAGTTCTTGGAAATATTTGGAAGTACTTGGAAATATTTGAAAGTACTTGGAAGTACCTACTTGAAAATATTTGGGAAGTACTTGGAAATATTTAGAAGTACAGAGTGGAAGTAGGTGTACAGCATATTAGGTCGCGGTTCACCCCTCGGAATTTTGTTACTCACCAAATGGTAATAAACCGTGGCCATTAAATTAATAATAATAATAAAAACTACTCTATATTATTGGAAATTTAAAAATTGTTGAATTTTTTTAAAATGGCATCAATACTGAGATATTACTACTAATAATAATACTATGAATTGATTGGCTCTGAAGCCCGCCATTAATCAGATGATTGAAAAGTTTTTGTTTTGCCGAGAGTAGCAGAGTTGTTGATTCACAAAGAGAACAAAGAGGTTGTCCTCTGCTTAATGCAAATAAACATACACACATATATATATCGAGATGATATATCTGTATATATATTATTTATTTGTTTGAGACTATAGTTTCTAAGACTTGGTCTTCATCATCAGTCTTTCTTCAATTATAAATGTTTTTCATGGAGTCAATATCATATGGAAGAAAGACTGATGATGAAGACTAAGTCTTCGAACTATAGTCTCAAACAAATAAATAATATATATACAGATATATCATCTCGATATATATATGTGTGTATGTTTATTTGCATCAAGCAGAGGACAACCTCTTTGTTTCTCTTTGTCTTTATTAATCAGATGGTCCAATCGCATCGCTGCCTTCCCCATCTGACCACGCAAGCAACGGGTTCCCGAGCTTGCCTTGAAATCAGTCTTGCTTTTCAGAAAGGAATTGCCATTCGAACCGGTAGAACATACCATGCCACTCACTATCTTACAAGAGACTGCATTTTGTATTTGCATTTATTATGGCTTCTGTGATCCCAGGGAATTTTCATCCGCCAATGGTCTTAAATTTTCCATGCGTCTATCATTTTTTGATTTTGATATTCATGGAAATCTATTTATTAGATGGCGTCGTTGGCCTCGTAGCCAACACGCCATTAAAACAAAAAATACACTGATGGAAAAAACAAAACAAAAAAACTATAATTCGATTTAAAGTGACTTTTATCTTTTAGTTTGCTAATTAATTTGTTAAAATATTATTTTTCATCTTATTTTTATTAAAAATAATATTTTAAATTAATCAGCAAACTAAAAGATAAGAGACTTTAAATTGAATTATAATTTCTTTTTTTTGTTCCATTAATTTTGTCCATGGTGTATTTATTAGAATATTAACTAACAACATCCATGTCAGTTTTATTTTTTATTATTTTCTTCCTATTATTAAAAATAGTACCTGGAGGCACCGAACGATGCTCGGTAACTTCTTCCTTCAGTTAAAACCTTTATTTTAATATTATTTTAAATTTAAAATTCTGATAAAAAGGTCGATTTTTATTTGAGAGCCGTTTTCAAATTAAAAAAAATACAAATATATATAGTATTCGCCCACTGTAGCCCCACCCCGCTTGACCCCACCCCCGAAACCTCGCCCTACCCCCGGATCCCCCACCACTGCACCCCACCTCCTGCACCTGTTTTGATTCAACCATATGATTCATTTTTATTCATCCAATTGTTAATAAATAAAACCTATCAAAATGTGTTGTTTTTTCAGAAAATTGAGACCTGCTTATGCGAAATATATTTTAAAAAATTCTTGATTATTTTTTATTCTATTAAATAAATAAAGTTCTTTATAAAAACAATTATAAAACGTTTATTAATATTTCTAACGTTTAGGGAGAACAAAATATGTTAAAACACACACACAATCACAATACTTCTTCAAGGCCTTTTAGAACAATGAAACAAACAACCCATTGTCTGCCTGGGTATAAAAGGAAAAGGGAAACCTTTTTTAAAACCCTAAGAATGGTATTTGTCTACCTGAGAATAAAAAACCCATCAAAAACAATTTTGTCGAAGATGAGACCGTGACAGATCGAATTGTCATCCCAAAAACCCCCTAACCCGTGAATTTCCATCAAAATCGGTAGAGTCGTTTTCAAAATATAACCAAGATACAAATATATAAACAAATAGTACCTGGAGGCACCGAGCGATGCTCGGTAACTTCTTCCTTCAGTTAAAAGCTTTATTTTAATTTTTTTGCAACGAAATTTTCTCTGGAGAGAGACGGACTGGTAGAAATTTTAATTGAAAGTAATGAAAGGCAGCCCAGAGGTAGTGAGGAAAGAAAAAATTAACACATAAAATAAGGTGTAATTTATTGGAATCCTTCCTCCTTTCCTTTCAAACCGACGTTTCGGAGATTTTCCCTCCTTCTTCAGGGTTTCAAAGGGTCAATGAATGAAACAAATAAAATGTTTCCTTCTTCTCTCCACAGTAGTGTTCAAAAACTTTCTTCATTTGTAACAAAAGGCATAGAAAGACAAATATTTTTTCCTTCTTTTCTTAATTCTAATCTAATTAAGAAAAGAAGGAAAAAAATATTTGTCTTTCTATGCCTTTTTGTTACAAATGAAGAAAGTTTTTGAACACTACTGTGGAGAGAAGAAGGAAACATTTTATTTGTTTCATTCATTGACCCTTTGAACCCTGAAGAAGGAGGGAAAAATCCTCCGAAACGTCGGTTTGAAAGGAAAGGAGGAAGGATTCCAATAAATTACACCTTATTTTATATGTGTTAATTTTTCTTTCCTCACTACCTCTGGACTTCCTTCCATTACTTTCAATTAAAACTTTTATTTTAATATTATTTTTAATTTATAATTCTGATAAAAATGTCGATTTTTATTTGAGAGCCGTTTTCAAATTAAAAAAAATACAAAAATATATAATATTCGACCACTGTACCCCCCCCCCCACCCCCGCTCGACCCCACCCCCGAAACCTCGACCTACCCCCGGATCCCCCACCACTGCACCCCACCTCCTGCACCTGTTTTGATAAAACCTATCAAAATGTGTTATTTTTTCAGAAAATTGAGACCTGCTTATGCGAAATATATTTTTAAATAAATTCTTGATTATTTTTTATTCTATTAAATAAATAAAATTCTTTATAAAAACAATTATAAAACGTTTATTAATATTTCTAACGTTTAGGTTGAACAAAATATGTTAAAAACCACAATCACAATACTTCTTCAAGGCCTTTGAGAACAATGTATTAAGGCAACCCATTGTCTGCCTGGGCACAAAAGGAAATGGGAAACCTTTTTTAAATACCTAAGAATGGGATTTGTCTACCTGAGAATAATTAATTTGATTCCGAAAAAACCCATCAAAAACAATTTTGTCGAAGATGAGACCGTGACAGATCGAATTGTCAACCCCAAAACCCCCTAACCCGTGAATTTCATCAAAATCGGTAGGGGCGTTTTCAAAATAGAACCAAGATACAAATATATAAATATACAATTTTTGCTCGTTTAATAAGAGTAGATATATACAAATAAATAAATATATATACAAACAAATAAATATACAATTTTTGCTCGTTAATAATAAGAGTAGATATATGTAGGGATTATTATTCTAGGTGGCTTAAACCAGGTGAAGAAAGACTCAAGTATTTTCAATAATAATGGTTTATTAGATGCTTTTCGATAATAATAATATAACAAAATGCTTTATAAATGTAGAAATAAAACTGGAGATGTTCGTGTATCTTGAGTAGAAAAATACTTCTTCAAACTTGCTGGTTAAATCTTCGGTAAACTTATACTTGATGAACTGTTCTTGTCGGATGGTTAATAGTAACTGCCTGTCTTCAACTTGGGAGACGATCTTTATAGGCGTTGAGTTGACATCTAGGGCTTCTGACGATAGGTCCTTGGAACAGCCAATCAGCGCATCTGTTAATATGGCCAATCCGGGAGCAGCTGGTCGTCGCCGCTCTCGAGTGGTAACAGACTTTCACGGTGGCGCTGCGGGCGGTAGTGGCGCGCGCAGCTTGAGCGGTGGTGGGGGAGCAGCAATAGGGGAATGGACTCGTGCAGCTGAGGGGGTTGGAATGGGGAGTGAACTCTTCGCTTGAAGAGTGCGTGTAAAACTTACAAATCTTGACGGTGCGTTGCCTGGTAAAATCTGCCAGGCTGCTGCTCAGATTGACGGAGGCGCGAGGTGGCTGGAATCAGGGCGGTGTCATGGTGTGTAGGACCAGGGCAAGTTGGCTTGGCTGGATCCCACATATATACAAATAAATAAATATATAATAACAAACAAACAAATAAATATATAATTTTTGCTCGTTTAATAAGAGTAGATAGAATTGTGATTTTCTTCATTCTCATATATGCATAAGGTGGGCATTTTAGTCTCCAAAACAAAACTTATGTCTCTGCTTATTTTTGTCCCCGACTGCTTCTAGATTTTTCTGAAAGTTATAAATAAAAAATAATAAAAATTAAACTGACCTACATGCTACTATAGTGACTCTATTGGGACATTGGAGACACGTGAGGCCCATCTGCCATTTTTAGTCGTATTTTAAGCTAAAATAATAGGGAAATTTAAGATAAAATTATTATTATTACCTTTTATTTTTAATTAAATAATTTTTAATATGTGTAAAGAATGTGTTTTAAATATTAACTTTCTTAAATTTCTTAATATTTATAAATGGCGGATGACCCTACGTGTCGCCATTGTCCTTATAGAGTCACTGTACATGGTACTATTTTGCTATTTTTTTTTAAATAAAATGACTAATTTATTAATAAATTAACCAGAGAGCAGAGCACAAAACCCCTTGTATATTTTGTTGCAAAGAAGACGAAATTCATTCACCGAAATATCATATTGTAAACAATGATTTTCAAATACCTATGAAAAACAAAATGTTTATTATTTAAATCATCATTGAGTATACAGTCCTAAGACTGGTTTGACGCAACCACCCGTCTCCATTCGGCTACTGTACCCCTCGCCACCTCTCTTAGGGCCAGTTGTATGTCCGTTGGTATATTCTTTTTTAAACGTTGACGAAGGGTGAAACCTTAAAATTCACCTTGTGCCCGGTGGGATGGCCAATCAGATGAACTTCCGTCATCTGATTGGCCATCCCACCGGGCACAAAGTGAATTTTAAGGTTTTCACCTCCTATCAACGTTTAAAAAGAGTTTACCAACCGACACCAACTGACCCTAAATGTCTTGCATCCCATATCCCCAATTATTTAGTTAAATATTCTAATCTGGGCCTTCCCCTTTTCTTTCCCACCTCCCCCTCCAAGATATTCCTAAGCAGTCTCCATATCTCAGTCTGTGTCCCATCATCTAATACTCTATTATTTAAATGAAATTTTATTATTATTGAGTATCTACTACGTGGTTTAAAATGAGTGAGAATAAAAATAAATTATATTAAAAAAAAACTAAAATACATGCTTCTAAAAAGTACAAAATAATGTAATAAAGATAAGAGTAAATAAATATTTTATTTAATATGGATTTACTATGAGTTAAGGATACTGAGTCACTTATTTAACATTAAAATTAAAAAATTTTATATCTTTTAATTTTTTTAATTTTAATGTGAAATAAGTGATGACCATCATAACTCTCATGTAAACCAATCAAATAATATTTATTTACTCTTATCTTATAAGATGTTTCACCTTTTTAACACCACAATCTCTACTGATTATTAATAATGTAGTTAATTAAAAAGTGTGGGGACTACCTTAAACATATCTCGAAAAATACTTATTTTACCTACCATTCTGCTTTTTCTTCTAAATAATTTATGTTTCTAGGAGAGGATGATCGAAAAAAATTAAAATTTTCAAAAAACTCATCACATGTGAAGACCTGGTTTAGAAAAAAAAATATCAAAATGATACAATTATCCCTTTTAAACTGGCAGCCATTTAAATTCTTTAAATAAAAATAACTCCAACGAGTAGATTTTATTAAAAAACATCAAGGAGAAATTTTGGTAGCCCATTTGATTTCCTATCGAATTCTATAACTCTCAAAACTAATGGTAAAAGAGCATGTACAATATTCCTAGCGGTTTTTCCTTGTGTACTCCTGAGAGATGGGCTCGTAACTCGAAATATATATATATATATATATACAAACTGCGTCAGGCGTGCCTCCGGCACGCCATCTGCACCTTGGCCCTCCGGGCGGGTGGCCCTGGCGGGCAGCGTCTCGAGACGGCCAAAAGTTTGTTTGCAATATAATTTTGTTCAACTGTATTTTAATTAAATATACTCGTATTTTATTAATTAAAAATCAGCTTCAAGAAATAATCTAACACATTGCGAAAGCAAAATAAAAAATTCTGAGTGTGTCAAGCTTACGCACGACGGAAGTGAAACTTCTAGTATTCCTCTCTCTCTTTTCATTTCATTCTCTCTTTTTTTCTCTCTTACGTTAGTTTGAAGATTATAGGTTAAATAATTCAACGACGAAGCATAGATTTACTCTTTCTAATATTTTCTTATACATGAATGAATTTTGATTTATGTACAGTTCCAAAAATTCTTTTTAATGTTACATACAGCATTTTCATTTGTTTGAATGTTCAATAATAATTTTAGTGTTGAATGTGCTGTTTTTCCTCCGTCTAATAAAGTGGCAGCAATTCCAGATGATGTCATTTGTGCCAATATGAGCGAAATTAAAAATGTTTCCCTGTTCCACCTGGTGCATCAAAAAAAAGAAACCATCTTCTTGAGCAGCGACTGCATGCATAATTTTTGTTCTGGTAACAATTTTGGTTCATTTGCTTGAACATATGCATTTAAACCATCAACATTGTACGATTGTTCACGTTGCATATCGCGATTAAATAAATCACTTACTGGCCGATTAACTGATGGCATCCCTAATTTAATTAGTGGTTGATTCGAAATGATCATGCATAAATCTTCCAACTTAATCAAAGATTCATTATATATTTCTGGCGAGAAATTTATATCTGGATCTCCTCGAATTCTACGTAGAGCATGTAATACATCTTCACTCATTGAAGCCTTATATTTTCCCCATAATTTAGGCGGGTTGGTTGGAAAACACGTTGTCAATCAAAATGGCAAACAAAACATCGTTATTTGATCGTGGCGATGAACCGAGAGCAGCATGGGCAAGAGTTGTATCCCAATGCGAATCTTCTTCTAATAATGTCTCTAGGCGTGCACCATGATTCGTTGTATGTAATGCACTGAGATACTGGGAAATGTATTTATAATAAGAAACATTGATTAAGATTTGGAATGTTTCTTTCCGACAGGCTCAGGTTAGCCAACTAATAACAATAAAATAATCACATATTAATAATATAAATTTTTCTTTTTACTTAAGAGAGAGTGGTGTATTTCTGTGAAACAGTTTAATTCTAAAGTTTAGGGAAAACAAAATATATCTATAATATAATCATAATACTTCTTCAAGGCCTTTGAGAACAATGAATTAACCCACACCCATTGTCTGCCTGGGTACAAAAAGAAAAGATAAACCTTTTTTAAAACCCCAATTGGCATTCTACCTGAGAATAATTAATTTAATTATGTAAAATCGTGTGAAATCAAATCAAACCGATTTGGCCCAAAATTTAGATAAACCATCTGGAGCACTAAACAAACATATGGTGTGAATATGGTTTCGATACGTTCAGTGGTTTAGGCATGGGTCGATCACGCACATACGTACTAAGGTTATATATATATAAAATTAAATTTACAAATTATGTCTGTATTCAAAATAGATTTTATTATCTTAAAAAAAGTTTCTGAAATTTTGATCTGACTACCTGTATACCCTTTCTTTTGTTAGAGGGGTTTCATTGTTTAAGACCTGACCTTTCAGGGCAGGGATAATGTATTGTTTGCTTGGCCCTTTTAGAGGCTCTATTTCTATAGATCTTATCTGTCAATCAATTAAATATAAAAATAAAAAATAAAATCAAACCGATTTGGCTCAAAATTTAGATAAACCATCCCCAGCACTAAGCAAATATATGGTGTGAATATGGTTTCGATACGTTCAGTGGTTTAGGCGTGGGTCGATCAACATACACATACACACAAAGGATTTTATATATAGTGATAGATAAACTCCAACATATATTCGTTTTATTTGTGAAACCTACCTTGAAATTTTACTTACTTATTACAATCTTTAAGCTCAAGAAAAAAACTGTTATCGTTTATCTGATAGTTTTGGCATTTATACCTTTCTATAGGAAATTAAACGGGCTATCCAAAATACTATTGACGTTGTATATCAAAATTTACACTTTTTGAGTTATTTTCATATTCCTTGCAACTCTATTTTTAAGATTTTATCTTATCTTATTATATTAAACGAGCAAATCTTGAATATACTATATATAGGTATATATCCGCGAGTTCTCGAAAACGGCTCTAACGATTTGGATGAAATTCACGGGTTCGACCTGCCACGGTCTCATCTTCGGCTAAGTTGTTTTTGATGGGTTTATGTTAATTTCAATAATTATTCACATGTAGTTGTCTCGATAAAAATGTATATTTACATTTTATTCAATTTCCTTTTAATTATTAATTGGTTTTTTAATTTTAAATTCCACTAATAGATCATTACAAATCTTATTATATATATTAAAAGTTAGACAATTTAATTGATTAAAAATCGAGTTTTGAATCCCACAAACGCATTTTTTTCTATATTAGAATTCGGCAATTTAATTGATGAACTCGAAAATTGTTATTTAATTAAAAAATATTATTATACAGTATTTATTTATATACTAAGTCTTGAAATGCAAAAACTGGTTGAGGGGGCGAGGTTGGGGTGTAGGTGGTGGTAGATGTGAGGGTGCAGGAGGTGGAGTGAAGTGGTGGGTGTCTGGGGGCGTGGGGAGGGGGTTCGGGGATTAATATATAGCTTTTAACTGAAGCAAAAAGTTACCTAGCATCGCTCGGTGGGCAGGTACTTTTTATTATTTATTCTTTATAATTGAACGTGTTTACTAAAATAGTATTGCCACCCAAGTCTTTCAGATTCCTGGTGAATGCCAACATCCGCTTGAAAAGGATCGACTTCTTCAATTCTTCAATCCTGCACTCCCAACATCTGATTGAAAAGGATCGACTTCTTCAATTCTTCAATTCTTCACTCCAACATCCGATTGAAAAGGATCAACTTATTCACTTCTTCAATCCTGACTCCAACATCTGATTGAAAGGGATCAACTTCTTCAATTCTGCACTAAAAGGCTTCAACGTGTATAAATAACATCGACTATTATCTGGACATCTCTTTATAAACAAGGGTGAATTTTTATTTATATGACTGAATACCATGTTTTCAATAATTAACCAAAATGAAGGAAAGAAACTTTAGTTCCCATTCGTTATTAAAATTGGCATCGCCTTCAAAGCGGGGGCATCGCAACTAGTATGATATACAAACATTTTTAGTTCTAACGTTTTAGTGTTTTATAATTTTTATTTTATGAAAAATTCTTCTAGCCATTATTAAGGGTTATGAAAGGTCAGTGAGGAATAAACTACGGTGCAAAAAATTGAGCCTAGCAATAAAAATGTTATTAAATAGCAAATTATTTTTAAAATTTTTACAAATAATCATATAATTTGTTAAGAGGGGTGAACCGCGACCTAAAATCGTGTACACCTACTTCCACTTTCATTTTCCAAGTAGAAGATGACAATATATTATCTAATGAATTACAAAGACGGTGTACACCTAATTCCAATCGCGGTTCACCCCTCGATTTGTTCTATTAACTCTTAAAATAACATATTCAATAAATATTCTTGATAATTTTTGAATTTTATAAAAAAAATATGTAAAATTAAATTAAAAGATACAATTATAAATTATCACACTTTCTTAATATCACTTTACATTTAAAATAAAGTTTTAATAAAAGATCAAATTCCATTTGAAATATCAATAAAATGAATCATTTTGAATTAAGCATCATTGATAGAAAGATAAAATATACAAAATGGATACGACAAGACTTTCAATAAGCAATCATTTCAATAATGTATGGTTACTTGTAAAATAATTAAAAATAATTTACTATTTAATAAAGCTTTTATTAGTGACTCGATTTTTTTGCATCGCAGTGTACAATGTGACATTCCCCCCTGTCTCTTCTCTCAGAGGGGAATCTCTTTTATTTGAACCTCGGACTGCTTCATCAAAATCCATTAAATTTACTTATCAGTCAATCACCAAAAACTACTTCAAACTTAATAATATTTAACACTTTGTTGAATGGTCGATCAGGCACTTCTATAATCTGATTTAAGCTTCGATTGGATGAGTGCGCTAGGTGTTTTTAATAATGATACTGATACAAGAAGAAGTTGCACCAAAAAGGTTCAACCTCTGTAGTCCGCGGTGGGCCCTTGAATCTTGGAAATAAGAAGAGATTTAGGGATTGGGTCGGAGTTGAAGGTATTCGTGGAGTGTCTTGAAAGATTGAAGGTTATATGTTCTAGGAAAACGTTCGGAGGAAGAGAGTTCCAAAATATGGATTAATTAAATAATTCCAAATGATTAATTTATAATTATTTATTGAAACAAATAATTACAATATAAATACAACGTTTCGATCTACTTATTCTGGGATCGTTCTCATACTTGAGAACGATCGCAGAATAAGTCGGTCGAAGCGTTGTATTTATATTGTAATTATTTGTTTCAATAAATAATTATGAATTAATCATGTGTGATTTAAATAAAAATTCAAACTTTAATCAAATTAATCACAAAAATAAAAGCTTCAACAGCTTCATTACTAATTCCAAATGAATTTATCAACTCTCGAAGATGGGTCCAGCAGTAGGGTCAGAACCTCTTGATAATACTAGATAACTTTAGATTAATTTTCTAATTTAACTATGAGTGATCTAACACGAAAAATCTATCACAACAGAAAAAAAAATAATATTTAAAATATATTTTGAGAAAAAAATGAATTTATTGTAATAAGAATAGATTTTGGTCCAAATTTTTTTTTAAAAATTAAAAAGATTTATCTAAAGTTTCGACAAATCAATTTGGAGAATTTCCTGAATCAATTTATTTGAAAATAACAATTTCACCAAGATCCCTTCTCTACAAATAATTACTTTTAGTGACTGGCATTTAAAAAATTTATTTATTGAATTTTTTTATTTTGAATTGAAACAACGATATTAAAATTAATATAATGATGCTAGACCGGTTTTTTATATTTTAAATTTAATTTATGTTTAAAACGATATTAAAATTTAAATTTTTCTAAATTAAAACATTTAGAAAATTAAGAAAATAATATTTTTAAAGGATTTTGAACAGCGAAAGTTAAATAATATGATAAATAATTTCTTATGTTAATTCTACATTTAGAAAATTATTTTTGGATTTTTTTTGGATTTTTTGAAAAGGAAAAATAAATTGAGCATCCGACATCTTGAAATTTTCCTATCTCTAAATTTTTAATGAATTTTAAATAGTTAATCAAATATTTAAAAAATATGTATATATTTCGATTTTTGTTTTTGTTAATTTAGAAATTTATATTATAAATACAAAACTAGTAATTCAAATAGCTAATTTCTAATTATTATTTCTCAATAATGTTTTTGATAATGTGTGTTGTTGGTTGGTACAAATACTGAAATCTAGTCTTATTCGCTTTGTTTGTTTTCTTTAAGAGGGAATTATTAGTGAATTCAACAAATGATTTAGCTGCGAATATTTCGTTTCCTTCGAAAGCCCTATTAGCATTCGTATCGTTTCTATGACCAAGATATACTTGTGGAGGAGGTGGATAAAAGTCCGTTTTAACTTGCTGTGGTTGTTGACTTGGCGAAGTATTATTATTCCCTCCTCCATTAGTATTATTATTAGCCTCAGTTGGATTAGTGCAAATGAGTTCATGAAATGATATAAGGTGTCGCTTAAGATATAATTTGGTTTTGAAAGAGTATACTACAAAGTGGACAGGCAACGGTCTGCGGATTATGTACTAGTCGTACATGTTGCCGTAAATTCGAAAGGTTGCAGATAGGACATGGCCGTGGATCGAGCGAGTGCAGTCTCCTCTGGTCAGCTTGGTTTGTTTCTGATGGAGACGTGTCCGATTGAGTACTGAGATTACCTGAAATTGGGAAAAATTTAGAAAAATTGAGACCAGGCTCAGCGATCGATCTGCCATGAAGGTGTCTCCATCAATCCCAGCGCCTGGTGGCGAAAATTTCCAGCGGCTATTGTGGAAAATCTCTTTTTCGAACAGATATGTGGAAGCTAAGGGAAAAAATGTTGTATGGCGATGGTGAACAGGTTTGGATATTCCTTCCGAATATATATCCAAAATTGTACCAAACTTTTTCTTGAAAAGTGAATTCAAACTTAATTCTTTTATCAATTCAATCAGAGTATCATCTTGGGTTGGTGATCAATTGGTATTATCAAGTTTTTATTTTTTTCTTTAAACTTGCCTGAACCTCGTTTTCTTCATTTGTTGCTACGTTCAAATATACTTTAAATTTGTCGTCGCTATCTCTAACGTCGCTCCTAGATTACGGACAAGTCTTATGGTTTACGTTCCATTGTTAATAAGGGTTAAAAAAATATTTTTTTATTAACGCCTATATAAGTATATAAATAATCAATAAACTTACTTTATATTGGTCCATTCCAGTTAAACATATGTATAATTATTATAATAATGTTTCGTTTAACCTTTAACTTTTGGGGCATGGTGGAATAAAAATTGTCCCACCTTTTTGTTGCGTCAATATGTTTTTTCGAGAAGATTGGAAGTAGACTGATTGGTCTATATGATTTTAGATCCTCAACTCTTTTTCCAGGCTTAAGGATCATAATTATTTCAGCCACTTTCCACTGGGAAGGAAAGTAATTTATTCGAATTACTGAGTTGAACATTTGGCAGATGGCCATCCAGCAAGTTTGCGTTATTCCTTTTAATATTTTCCCAGAAATTAGATCGTTCCCAGGCGAATTCTTGGGGTTGGTCTCTTTTCTGATTAGCTCAAAAATTTCTGAGGGCTTGAATTTTTTCATGTGAAGATCCATTTTGAAAGGAGAGGTGAGAAATTTTTTGATTTCTTCATCTGACTGGCTATTGTTGGAGAGTTGAAGGTAGGAAAGTTGAGGATAGGTGCAGGGTAAATTCCTGAGCTTTTTCTTCATCACACCGAGCCCAGTCATTTGTTAATTTTCTGATTGGAGGGTGGAATTCTTTTTCTTTTTTAAGCTTTCTGTAGTATTATTCCATAAGGAATAGTCAGTCTTTTTATTTGCGGATAGGTTTTTAAGGTAGTCATTGAATTGTCGGTTTTTTTCTATGTTCGGTGTTTCTTTTAAGTCCCTCTGTTTAGCAAGTTTTTGTTAAGTCCTTTCTTTCCAGATGATCTAATAGGTCTCATTAGAGAAATAAATATCGAAACTGAAACAAGAATAAAGACAGAAGAAGAATTAACCGCACCGATCAAGGCTTCCGATGGAGTAAGACAGGGGGATTCTCTGAGTCCTGCTCTCTTCAATTTAATAATGGACGAGATTATAACAAAAGTAAAGGTCATGAACGGCTATAAGCTGTGAGATAATAAAATTAACATCATATGCTATGCTGACGACGCTGTACTTATTGCCGAATCGGAAATTATCCTGCAAAGATTACTCCATAGGTTCAACATTACGGCTAAGAAAATATACCAATCTCAGTCGAGAAAACCAAATCACTTGTTGTTGCAAGAGAACCGATTCGATGTAAACTAGAATTGGAAGGAAACATCATTGAACAAGTGATGTCATTTAAATACCTCGGATGTCACATCACCAGCGACCGAAATTTATACGAGTGAAAGAACAAACTATAAAGGGTTCAAAAAATCTGCATATCTTCGTGGTCTTGAGAAACCCATTCATGAGAATCCAAAATGAAGATATACAAAATGACTAAAGATATAAAAACTTAAAAAATTCTAATATTTTCGCGGCCCTCCTGTTAAGAATCGCTGGTCTAAGGATTACCTGGGATACCTGCTGCTTAACATCATCCATTTAAGGAGACGAGTGTATTTCTTGCTATCGTAGCAATGATTAAAATAAAAGCTTGGAAATTAGTTGTTTGTTCAGATGTTTTAGTGACAAAATTAAGAATAGAAAGTAAATAATGAATAAAGTTTAAATGACTGAAATATCTTGAATTAAAAGTAAGTAAGTTAGGCGCACACAGTAAAATATTTTTGTGTCTATGCTTTAGTATTCAGGTGTATGATTCGAAATGCTTACAACCCATACTGCCTATACATAAATACACTAGTAGATAATAAATATTAAGGGTATAACTTAAGAGTAATTCAATTATATCCTCTAAATCTAATCGGAACCAAATTCATGGTCAAAAACAATTCTAGTAAATCTTAAATCATTGCAATTGGTTTGTAATTTGGTTTGTAAATTTTAGAACGATTTCAAACTCACCTTTCGGGCTCATTAGATTTTTTTATCGAAAAACATCAAATATAATTTATGATTTTTTTCTTTGATCCTTAAAATATTTTTTTTGGTTAGTGAAAATTCTATCAAATCGTAATTTAATCCATTAATATCCAATTAAAAAAAAAAAGTACAAATCAGAGGCTGAAAATGCATCTTTCTATATAGGTATTTTATAAATATAATTACAATTTAAAACAATTTCCATTTTTTTGAAACTTTTTGTTTTTGCTGGGCCTTTAAACCATACGGCATTTGGCTAAAAAGTATATATATTTAGGAATCAGCCAATTAAATCAACAAATCTTTAGAAAATCGACTAAACATATGTACATAAATCTATACTAATGCTAATACATTGACATAGTCTTTTACTTTACCATACAGGGTATGGTCAAGTATTGTAATCGTGCATGAAAAAGTGTTTTTTTTTGCTTCTTTTTTTCGAAATATTTCAAAAACGGCTGAAACTATTTTGATTAAAAAAATTGTGCGAAACTATGACATTTCGGTCTACAAAAAAAGCCCTAATAAGTGAACATCAAAAAAATTATATTTTTCGAGATAATAACGGTTTTGTCAAAATGTCTGTTATATTAGTTAGTCTTATAGTCTGTGCGTTACCAAATTTTTGTGGACGAGCTAGCTCAAAAACTAGTGTGAATATCAAAACCAAATTTCAGTCTCTAGAAGTCATAGAGAGAAATGAATTAGCGAATGCTTTTTTTCGGTTACTATCTTATTAAATCGCGTATGGGTGTTGAAAGTTTCAAAATCGTGTATTTCGCTTAAATAAGGCTTTAAGAAGGATTATTGATTTCATCTCGCCAGAACAAACACCAAGGTAGTATGTATAAAAAAGAAAAAGGGGCGCAGACAATTTTAGGAACAAAAAGTTCTGTTTCCAATTTCATCTTCTAATTCTGAAACCGTTTTCAAGTGATGATATAAGTCCACTCAACTCATTGTTGTTTTATTATCGATGTTGTTACTTATTGAATGACCCTCAAAGCACCAGCTTCAATTTAAACAAATCAATAATTGAGTGGATTCTATCATCTATAGAAGGCGGGTTTAGAATTAGAATTTGATAGATAAGGAATGGAAAACATTGGAAAATTTTAATTTAATTTGAAATATAAACATAGTTTGGAAAACTAATATTAATATGTGATTGATTCTTACCTAGCCATCGTAGAACCGTATTCTGTATTTCTCTCTTTTATTGATACTATTATGGCTTTTGTTTTGACGAGATAGAATCATTGATTCCTCATTTGCGCGAAATACGCGATTATCAATCATTCAACACTCCTTCCTGATCAAAGTAGATGCATATCAAACCAAAGTATTTATTATTTCTATTAAGGTAGTTGTTCCGCCAAATGCGTTTTCGTAGGATTTTTCTGAAATTTAGTTATATTATTATTGAAATACTTGTGCATCGATTGGTGGCAAAACGAAATTGATGAACAATACAGTTCCGGAGATATTTAATTTCAAAAATCGATTTTTTCGGGCTCTTTAGCATTGCACTATACGGGATATCGGAAAGTTTACATACATATTTAATTATAATTAAGAAACCCTTCAGTACAATTTTTATAAAAAACTAAACCAACATTAAACAATAACCAATACATATTTTAAGACAAGTTCATTCATAGTTACAACACAGTTTCTGAGATAATAAGGAATAAATAATGAAATATGTATATAAAAAATTCTCACTAAAAACATTTTGGCAACAGCGCATTTATTAAACCAACGAAAGAGGGAGTAAAAAGTAGAAAGCGCGCGTGCGCTAGATTTTCAGGCGTTCTCAAGAGATTTTCTCATAAAAAATATGCAATCTGGATGGTTTTAATAAAAACGTCTCTTTCGATAAACAATTCAACTACTAAAATATCAAATCTGCAATGATTATTATTTCAGAATATCAAAGCATCCTTGGATTTCGAGGATTTTGCGATTCGGATAATTAAAAATAATAAACAAACAATCTTATTTATTTTAGGTTAAAAATAAAATAAAATGAGAGAGTCTTCTGTTTTTTAATAAAATAATTTTTAATTATTTCTAGAGACTATAGTTTCGAAGGCATTGCGCTTCATCATCAGTCTATCACAAATATTTCAAATTAGTTACAAATTAAGATTTATACATAGAAAATTTTTGAAAAATATATAATGTCTTTTTCAAAATTTTCTATGTATAAATCTTAATTTGTAACTAATTTGAAAATATTTGTGATAAACTGATGATGAAGGCAATGCCTTCGATAACTATAGTCTCTAGAAATAATTAAAAATTATTTTATTAAAAAACAGAAGACTCTCTCATTTTATTTTATTTTTAACCTAAAATAAAAACAATTCTGTTACCATCGACAGTGAAATCTTATTTATTTTTTAATTAGCCTCTTAACTTGAATTTAATCCACATCCTGCCTTTGAAAGAGTGTATGGTGGGGGAACACTTGTGCAGTAAAGTGAGGGTACACTTTCGAGTTTTTATAAACAAATGAATTTTAATATACAATGAGGTATCCAAAACCTTTTGTAAATACTAGATAATAACTACCTACTCATTAGAAGAACAAATAAAAAAGTTAATACATTAAATAATCAATATTTTGGTATTAGCATGTTTACGAATAATATTTGAAGTTTTTGAATTTTTTGAAAACTTGTAAAGGATACCAAAAATTAGGAACGCCTAATGTTCTGTTATTTTTGGCAATTTATTAAATTCGTCTTATCAATTAACCAAAAATTTGAACGTTTGGTTTTCACTATTTTTTACAATAATCAACCCGCAAAAAGGATTCCTACCAAAGAGATTGTTGAGCCCAAGGAAGAAACGACATTTCAACATACGAAAGCATCGGGGGTAATCGGAATACCGTCGAGGCATCCCCGAAAGCCCCAAAAAATGCTGTTAAACTATTTTAATTTTATTTTATTGGTGAGCATACTCAAGATTCTATTTAATTTTGTTGAAATTTAAGTATATAATTTTCATCACACAAATTTTATTTTAGGATGAATTGTAAAGTTAATTTTTTTTTTTTTTTTTTTTTTGTTAAAAATATTATATTATTTTATTTATATATACATAAATTTTTATTATTGCATTTTTTAAAATTATAGCTATTTTATAATTATTTATTTTTCATTTGCTAGAAAATTTCATAAATCTAAATTGAAATTAAAAGCTAATTAAACCATAAAAGTGTATACTTTATTTCTTAAACTATATTAATATAATGATGTGAATTGTTGGGAAATAAAACACTTATTTATTGTTTAAGCAATAGTCCTTTAATTTTTGGACTTCATCAGGCACAGCAATTGTAAAGAATTTTTTATTAGAGATTATACACATATATACATATACACTTTTTGTAGATCTCCAATAAAAAAAAGTTTTATCATTGGTGAGTCTGATTCAAGACCAAAAATTAATTTAAATATTTATATTTGAGATTTTAACAAAAATGAAAACTGAAAGTGAAATTAGACATGATTCAAATGACAATGTGATAATTTATTTTTAGATTTGAAATTTTTCTTTATACTTTGGATAGTTTTTAATGATATATATGCTAAAATTTAAAGAAAATATTGACGAAAATCGCGGGGAGTAGTTAACGGGGAAGGAAATTCATTTGATCTTATGTAAGACTACAAATTGTTTCGGTGATAACTTTCTACAACCAGAGGGTGGGTGGGGGGTAAAATTCCTTTTTCGATTAGATGTATTTGTTAATTTTATATAATGCGAATAGATTTCACCTCTTGTGATTTTCGTCAGAGGAAAGGCGAAAATCAATAATGCTAGTTATTTCTGGGGAACAAACATTTTTACCCATAAAAATGTTTGTTTACATTTCAAGCAGTTACCATTGGATATTAGGAGGCAATTTTATTTGTAAATTTACTTTGATTATAAATGTTAAGAGATGTCACGCATATCATGATTTTCGCCAATTATTAATTAATTTAGTTAAAGCTTTGGTGGTTGAATTGTTAAAGTTTTTTTCCTAAAATAATGTTCAGTCATTTTTTATAAAAATATTTTGAAAAAGAAAAATGTATATTTACAAAGATTATATAAGATAAGTTTAGATGATTAATAAAATATTTCAAGGATTATTTTAATTAAAAATAATAAATGCCATATATTATTTACAAAGATAACAAATAAAATAGATACTCTATAAATTAAATACTAATAATACAAAATATAAGTAAAAAAGCTATAAGAAAGATAGTAAGTGTAAAAAAAAATATCAATAAATTTAGTTAGATATCTAACTTTCTTCTTAAACTCGATCGTCTTTTTTCAATTAATAAATGAAATTCTTCAACAGCTTTCTTCGCACTCAATCGAGCTGAGCGACGCAACCCTTGTTCTGAATCAGTTTCAGGAAAATCGACTCGTTTCCTAAGCGAATTGTTAGATCCAGGAGTTTTCAAAATTGATCTTGCAAATGGGGTCTTGATTCTTTCAGTTATCTGATGACTAGTTGACGTTTCATTTAAAGGAGTTAAAGCGATTTTCCCTAATTGAGATCGCGCATAATAATGAGGAGATGAATTGGCAGTTGTACTGCACATTATATCACGTCTTGATGAAGCTGGAGGCCAAGTCTTTTGCTATGTTTCCTTCTAAGAATTTTGTGACCAATTTCAGCACCAGCAGAAAAACAATTTTATCATAATCCCATGTGACTGTTTCCTGTGCAATAAAGTGCACGGATGTTTGTGTAAGGTAGTTTGCCATGATTTCACAGAAGTATTTCATCAATTTAAATATCTCCCTTTAGTTTCATTAAAATTGGTAGCTGGGTTTAGCCCTGGCAGGGACAATCTGGGACAGAACTCTATGATCGGCGGCGGAATGAGATGGGCTCTCTAAAGTAGGAGCGGCGTTCCTCAGCCCTCTCCACCCCAACTCCACACTCGCCTACAAGTGGTGCCTCTGATTCGCTGAACAGCCTGGTTGAAGGTTAGGGTAACCAATCCCAGCGGGAAGCCAGGTCAGCAAACTGAAGAGTATTGGGGGGTCTATTAGCGCTGGAAACTGGCGTAGTTAGAAAAGAGGTCCCTAGCTCGGCTAGGGACAGAACTCTATGATCGGCGGCGGAATGAGATGAGTTTAGAAATTGGCTTATAGTTTATCGGTTTGTCTCTCAGTTTGTCTGTGCCTGGAAGCTTTTTCTAAAAAAATGAACTGCAACGGATCGTTGCTAAACTTTATTAGTTGTAGCAATTGATACCCGTTTCTTTGCAGAATCAATTGCTTTTTTAGGTGTTGATTCCTGTGGTTTCTTAGTATTGAGTCTGGCATTGCGAATAAAATCACTAAGACCTGAACCCTTCGCTTTTGTTGTTTGTTTTTTGGTAGTCTTTTTCTTTTTTATTTGCATTACAGGTTCAGACTTTCTCCAACTACGGGCTTTTGACTCCTCCAATTCTTGAAAGCGTTTTCCAATATCTCTCACTTGCATTGAAATCATCCCCCAAAACCCCTCAAGATCTTGACATGATGTACATCGACCTGCTAACTCGCCTTTACCGTTTGTATCACCAGACTCACATCGATCGATTAAATTTGAAAACTGTTTTAATTTATTTGTACAAAACAATTTTGCTTGTCCTACTGCATTTAGAACTTGTGACTCGGCCTCTTCCATAATTGAATTTGATATATTCCAAGTGTCTTTTTCCGCTGTCCATTTATTTACTTGAGTCATCATATTTGTCATTTCCGTATTCATCAATTCTCTGAAATAACTGACGTCATGCTCAACTGTAACATTCAATTCATCATTGATTGTATAACTTTCATTAAGAACGCTATCGTTGGCCCCAATTTCAGGCAATTGTCCTTTTATTAAGTTGCTTAATTGCTATATTGTTCAATTAAGTCTTTGTGTCTTATGTTAAATGGTTTTGTTGTATTGTTGTAAGACGTCTATTGTAGAGATGAAGAAGAGGTGTCTCAAATACAGACGAATATGTTGGGTGTGTGATACATGGTTTTATTTTCGTTATATAACTCATTCCAAGTATTTGTCTTCTAGTATTTAGTGGCGGTTCCCCGGATTCAGCACATAGACTTTTTATGGCGGAATGCTCCTAATGAAATGCTAATACCTAGATTGTGGATGGGATCAAGCATTGCGAGGATCGACTTTCTTGCAGAAGAGTATACAGGGGATCCATAATCAATTTTACTCCGAATTAGCATTCTGTATATTCGAATCATACTTATGTGGTCAGCTCCCCAATGTGTATTTGATAAAACCTTTAGGATATTCATGGCTTTTAAGCATTTGGTTTTTGTGTATTTAATATGATCAACCCAGTTTAGTTTATTATCAAAAATCAGTCCTAGAAATTTTACATTATTTTTATATGGAATCAAAGTGCCATCTATATTGAATTGGGGATCATCATGCCTCTTTCGGAGACGACAAAAATGGATACAAGATGTTTTGGATGGATTTATTTTAAATCCGTGATCTTTAGTCCAAGTGTTAATACTATTTATAGTATTTTGTATAATGAGATTTAAGTAAATGGAGATTTTTTGAACTAAAGTATATAGCTAGGTCATCCGCAAAGAGGGAATATTGCACTGGATGATTTATTTTGGAGACGATGTCGTTAAGAGCGATAGTAAAAAGGGTTGCGGATAAAACAGATCCTTGACATGTTCCATTTTCCTGTATCATTTTTGTAGAAAGAGTGTTACCCACCCTTACTCGAAAGGATCTGTTTTCTAGGAAATTTTTTAGAAATTCGGCTAGGTGGCCTTTTATGTTCCACTCGTTTATCTTCTTTAAGATTAGAAAACGCCATACGGTGTCAAAAGCCTTTTCCATATCAAAAAACACTCCGATGGTATGTTCTTTTTTAATGAAAGAATTTTGTAAATAATTTTCTAGTCTCAGTAGATGGTCAAGACAGGATCTATTTTTTCTGAATCCACATTGGAAGTTACTTAAAAGGTTATTATTTTCAAGTATCCATGTGAGTCTTTTATGAATAATTCTTTCCATTAGTTTGCAAACACAGCTGTTTAGTGAAATAGGTCTATAGCTATCAATATTTTTTTTATCTTTATTGGGTTTTGAAATTGGGACCAAAATTGATTCTCTCCAAATATCAGGAAAAAGATCCTTTTCCCATATTTTATTTATTATTTTGAGAAGCGCAATTTTGGTTGAGGTTCCTAAGTTTTTCAACATGGCGTTATGAATGCTATCAGGACCGGGTGCAGTATTTTTTGTTATCTTTAAAGCATTGTCCAATTCCCATTCTTTAAAGGGAGAATTATAGTATTCTTGATTTGTTGATGAAAAATTTAAAATGTTTTGTTCAAGGTTTACTTTTTTATATAAAAAATTAAGGGGATAGTTATCATTACTTGAGATACTTGCAAAATGTTGGGCAAAGGCGTTAGCGATATTGTAGGGATTTGTTAGAGGGATATTATTTTGTAAAATCAAGGCATTGGGAGAGGAGTTTTTTCCCTGTATACTTTTAATCTTATTCCATATTATTGTATTGGGGGTTGTGTAAGTGAGGTCTGAGATTTTCTGCGGATGAGCCAGTGCATTTGTCGAACTTTAAGGTCCATTTCTTCTTTTTTTTTTAATGTGTTTTCTCCAGGTAAGCTTTGAGTCTAGGTGAAGTCCTAGATATTCAATGTAGGAACTTTGAGGAACGGTTTTATTATTGATCGTGATCGGGGGACCTATTTTTCTGTTTAAAGAGAAGGTTATATGCTGTGATTTACTCTCATTTATCTTCATTCGCCATTTCTCTACCCATATGTTTATGCAATAGGGACTTGAATTTAGAAGTTAAGAACCAAATATTAAAAGGGACGCCTATATCCCGATCCCTTAATAATGTAATCTGGAAGAATAAACATATGTCCCTGGAATGTAAAACCAAAATATATAAAGCGTGTGTGAGGCCAGTGATTCCAGAGGAATCGAAGCGAGGGTGGACACAACCATGACACAACAACTACTCCAGACGGCAGAAATGAGGGTTGTCAAAACTTTTTTCATTTGTTTTTATTAAAATTACTTGCACAATGCTCGCGATAAAGATCAGAAACACATACCACAAATGATTTGACACATATGCAATCTTGTTCTTAGTAATTTGTATTTGACTATTCAAAAAATGTAATTTGTCTATCCCTGTATCTTACCACAGTAGAAACAGAGCTAAAAGCAAAGAAGGAAATTAAAATATTTTCAGTAAACAATTTAAAAGATTTGGTTAAAGTCGACCCAGCTGCCGCGGTTAGACGTACGTACAAGCCAATTTAAAAGAATGCTGCTGGCACATTTATTGCCGTCCTAATTCCTGTAATATTGCTTGCATCTACCCCACTGAAATTGATTGGTTAGGCATAAAGTGGATACCATGAATTTGAGGCCCTTATCTTCGCCTTATACAATTTCATACTGTTTGCCGGAAGTGAAATATTTTTACGCTAACGCCACGGACTATTGGCAGAATGACGTAGCCTCAATTAATATTAGAGATAATGATTGTCCTTACTTTTTGAATTAATAAATAGTTTTTTTTTTATTCATTTTCTATTTACAACCAGCTTTATATATAATCTTTAAGTAAATTTGATATATATATAAGTACTGTACTTATACAATTTCATACTGGTTGCCGGAAATAAAATATTAGTGGTAGTATTAATAATACAATGACGAGGATATATACTTTGTTGAGCTAGTTTCGCTATAAGCTTAAATTATCTATTATAATCTTTACTTTATATTTCATGAATTTTCCTTAAAGTATTGATTCTATACAATCTTAATTGTTTTGTTTAATTATATATTATAATTATTAACTTTTTGTTACATGATTTCGTATCAAAATTAATAGTGATTCTATATAAGCTAAATAATTCTTAAATTACATGCAATTTGGTTTTATTTTACAATTATATGTTTTAATAGATAAATTTGTTATTTACAATCTTTAATTTTGAGTTTATTTGGCTTAATAGCTAATAATAATTTACTAGCTTAATATCTATGTTTATAATATATTGTTATTATTTTCGTATTACTTATGTTTATTTTCACATTACACTTTCACTAAAACGCACTGGGGTTTTGATTTTCTTCCACTACGGGTTTCAATGGGAGGTGTGCTAAGCGAGTTTGATTTAATCTTTCTAGTTGGGGCAAAAAAGTTTGTAATTAAACCGAAATCATTTGCTACTCTTTTTCTTCTAGTTCGTTCCCGAAGTCGACGAATAAACATATCAACTTGAGCGAGTTTAAGAGCAACATTTAATTCATTGTCTGGATGGGTAACATGAAGACATGAAACTTGAGATTCAGCAGAATTATCATATTCCCATTCGAATTCATTTCTTTGTGGCGTAAATCCTAGTAAGGAAGCTTCATCTTTTGTTATATCCATTATAGGAGTTTTAGCCGTTTCTAATGTTGTATCTGAATGGTCATTTGTACACATTATATCACGTCTTGATGAAGCTGGAGGCCAAGTCTTTTTTGCTATATTTCCTTCTAAGAATTTTATGACCAATTTCAGCACCAGCAGAAAAACAATTTTATCATAATCCCAGTGACTGTTTCCTGGCAATAAGTGCACGGATGTTTTGTAAGGTAGTTTGCCATGATTTCACAGAAGTATTTCATCAATTTAAATATCTCCCTTTAGTTTCATTAAAATTGGTAGCTGGGTTTAGCCCTGGCAGGGACAATCAGGGACATAACTCTAAGATCGGCGGCGGAATGAGATGGGCTCTCTAAAGTAGGGCGGCGTTCCTCAGCCCTCTCCACCCCAAATCCACACTCGCCTACAAGTGGTGCCTCTGATTCGCTGAACAGCCTGGTTGAAGGTTAGGGTAACCAATCCCAGCGGGAAACCAGGTCAGCAAACTGAAGAGTATTGGGGGGTCTATTAGCGCTGGAAACTGGCGTAGTTAGAAAAGGGTCCCTAGCTCGGCTAGGGACAGAACTCTATGATCGGCGGCGGAATGAGATGAGTTTAGAAATTGGCTTATAATTTATCGGTTTGTCTCTCAGTTTGTCTGTGCCTGGAAGCTTTTTCTAAAAAATAAACTGCAACGGATCGTTGCTAAACTTTATTAGTTGTAGCAATTGATACCCGTTTCTTTGCAGAATCAATTGCTTTTTTAGGTGTTGATTCCTGTGGTTTCTTAGTATTGAGTCTGGCATTGCGAATAAAATCACTAAGACCTGAACCCTTCGCTTTTTGTTGTTTGTTTTTTGGTAGTCTTTTTCTTTTTTATTTGCATTACAGGTTCAGACTTTCTCCAACTACGGGCTTTTGACTCCTCCAATTCTTGAAAGCGTTTACCAATATCTCTCACTTGCATTGAAATCATCCCCCAAAACCCCTCAAGATCTTGACATGATATACATCGACCTGCTAACTCGCCTTTACCGTTTGTATCACCAGACTCACATCGATCGATTAAATTTGAAAACTGTTTTAATTTATTTGTACAAAACAATTTTGCTTGTCCTACTGCATTTAGAACTTGTGACTCGGCCTCTTCAATAATTGAATTTGATATATTCCAAGTGTCTTTTTCCGCTGTCCATTTATTTACTTGAGTCATCATATTTGTCATTTCCGTATTCATCAATTCTCTGAAATAACTGACGTCATGCTCAACTGTAACATTCAATTCATCATTGATTGTATAACTTTCATTAAGAACGCTATCGTTGGCCCCAATTTCAGGCAATTGTCCTTTTATTAAGTTAGCCTCTAATTTTTCTTCTGCACTTTGAGGGATATCTTCATGAATCGTATAACTTTCATTTAGAGCATGTTGAGTTTCTTCTGGAATTTCTGTTTCTTCTGGAATTTCCGTTTCTTCTTGAATTTCCTCTTCTGGAATTTCCGCTTCTCTTTTGATTTCTCTTTTGATTGGTCTTACAAATGGGCTAGTAATTGTAGCCATGGGTATGTCCGATTTCGTAAATTCATAATTTTTAAAAATTTCCAGTAGTTTGAAAATATGATTTTGTGGTAGAAGAAATTTTGGTTCTTCTTTTTTGGAGATTTTTTTTTTTTTTTTTTTTTTTTAATTTGTAATCCCTTTTGTATTTATTTTTTTTCCGTTGTAGTCCCTTTATTGTTATTTTTGTTAATATTTAAATTACAATTTACATTCGTGAGTGAGCACTCCTGGCGAGCAGACGTCTACTCTTTGGCCTCTCTCAGATAAGCGATTTTATTCTTATCTTTTTTATTTATAATTATATTTTTTCTATATAAATACTCAAATAAGTATTGAATTGAATTTATTTATTTGAAAAGCAAGCCCCCACTGGGGGGCTGAGCCCTTATAATGTTAAATGTTAAGGGGGTGTCAAACCCCCGGATTCAAACAAAATAGACACTATTCAAAAAAATATTTATTCATTAACCGATACAGGACCTTTCTTTGTGTTTGTTGAAAAAAAACAATCACAAGATATTATGTAGATTCTGATGGCAAGGAAGTTCAATTTAATGATGAATCTCCCCTTTCACAAATAATAGATGCAGGTGAAATTATAACCAAATCCACCAATCTACCTATGCATCCGATGCTCCTCGGAAAAATACTTTTCGAAAAACTACATAATTACAAACACAATATTCTGGGAATCACTAGACTTAACAAATACAAAAATAGGGTTGAATTCCAATCTGGACCTGAGGCCAACAGATTTGTTAATGATAAGCAGTTACATGACTTGGGTTACGAAGCTTATATTCCACTGTTTATAAATACAAAATTTGGAATAATTAGAGACTTCCCAATAGAAATTGATGAATGTGAAATTTTAAATAATGAAGTATGCATATCAGAATTTAAAATTATTAAGGCGGAAAGACTAAAAAGAGTTGTCAAAACTAATGAAGGGACCACCTCTCTGCAGCCAACTAACTCAATTAAAATAACTGTTGCGTCACAAACACTGCCAAATTATATAATCATACATTCAGTAAAAACTGAAGTGATTCCTTATATTCCTAGGCCTATTATTTGTCTAGGTTGCCTAAGATACGGACACAAGATGGCGGGTTGCCGATCTAAAAGGAGATGTTCTTCCTGTATGTTAGAACATGATATTACAGTTTGTACAAGCTCAGATCCCCCAAAATGTGTACATTGCGGTGGTGAGCATATTGCGACCAACACAAGAATCTGCCCAGAATACCAAAAGCAAATGAAAATTAAAGAGCTCATGACTCTTAAAAGTTATTCTTTTAAAGAAGCTCTGAGTATTGTAAACTATAAACCCTATCTTGATGCAGTGTCAATCATCCCCTCTCCTCCAATTGTGTTTGACTCGAAGAATTTTCCTAGTTTGAATAATAGCTCTTCAAATAACAAAACTATTCCTCAAAAAAGAATAAGATTTGATAATGAAAGTGAACAAAATAATAAAAAACATTTTAAAATAAAAACCCAAAATGAAAGGAAACCACATCCCCCTAGGCCGAAACCAAATTTCAAGTTGCCTAATAATAACATAAATATTGCAACATCTCCTATTACACGAAATCCTTATACTACGTGTAGTACTAATCAAGAAGAGGATAATCCTAGAATGGACACTTCTGAAAATATTAATATAATGAACTCAACTTCATTTATAATAAATACTACTGGAAATCCACTAAATATAAATAAACCTAACGTAAATGTGAATTTAATAGATGATAATACATTATCACACACATCGAATAATAAGAATCAAGGTCAAGATATCAATTTATAAAATAATAAAAATTAATTATTTATCAAGAAAAAAAGTAAATAAATATAATTTATTCTTTTTTAATTTCTTATCTACTATGGATACTACTAATCAGAATCAAAAAAAATATTTCTCTGTTATACAATGGAATGCAAGGTCATTGCATGCCAAGAAAGAGGCTTTCGAAAAAATAATGATATCTAAAGACATTGATATAGCGTTAATATGTGAGACATGGTTTAAGAAGAAATTTAACTATCGTTTTAAAGGATATAATTTAATTAAAAAAGATCGTGATGATGGAAAAGGGGGAGTAGCAATTCTTATAAAAAAATATAAGTTTTAACGAAATTGTTATAGATAATACTAATTTAAGTTTTGAAGTATGTGCAATAAGGGCATATCTATCAAAAAATTTAATAATAAACTTTATGTCTATATATGCTACTCCAAACACAATTATTGATAATAACCAATGGAGATCCCTAATGAATCAAATTAAAGGAACTATTTTTTAAGTGGAGATTTTAACGCAAAGTCAAGATTGTTTGGGGCAAACCGCGAAGATGCTGCCGGACGAAAATTAGTAGAAAACATCGACCAGGATGGATTGATATTACTCAACAATGGAGAACCAACAATGGTTCCACAACTAAATAGAACGACATCACCTCTAGATCTAACAATAGTTTCTCCCGAAATCGCACCAATGACAGAATGGACTGTTTTGGACGACCCATATGGTTCAAATCATTTTCCAATTATTATCAAATTAACAACCAATAGACAATCGTCTAATGTAAATTTTATAAATAAAACTAATATAAATAAAATCGATTGGATGCTATATATGGATATTATGGACAATAATATAAGAAGTAATTTTTCAACATCAAGTAATGATGAAACGCCTATAAATAAATATAACAAATTTATTGAAACAATTGAAAATACAACCAATATATTTAATAATAAAAAAGACAATAAAGGAAAAAATAGAGATTCCCCAGACTGGTGGGATGAAGAGTGCACCACTATAATTAAAAAAAGGAAAATAATGTTCAAAAAGTATATGCATACTATGAATTACGAAAATTATATTGAATATAAAAAATCTGATGCAGAAGTTAAACTAATTTTAAAAAATAAAAAACGTACAAATTGGAAAACATTTTGCTCTTCATTGGATAAAAATACACCCATTTCAAAAATTTGGAAAAAAATTAAATGCTTAAAAAATATGACAATCCCTTCGGCCAACCCAATTAATGAAGAGACCTTAGAAGTATTTGCGGATATGATTTCACCTCCTGATGTAATGAATGAAATCGAATACCTTCCGAATAAAGAAGAGGAGAAATATAAATGGCTTATTGAGCCTTTCTCATTAAGGGAATTACAAATCGCGATTAATTCTAAGAAGGACAGCTCGCCAGGTTATGATAACATAACTTACTCGATGATAAAATTTTTACCTACTTCAGCAAAACAAACCTTAGTAGAGATGTTTAATGAATTTAGTAAAAAAACGTATTCCCACATTCGTGGACCACCCAAATCATAGTCCCGATACCAAAATCGAATAACGATCCAAATCCTGCAAAATCATATAGACCAATAGCCTTGTCATCCTGTATTGAAAAACTTTTCGAACTATTAATTAAAAACCGTCTAGAGTGGTTTATTGAAAACAATAATTTATATAGTAATTCCCAATATGGTTTTAGAAAAAATAAAAGTACTCTGGACAACTTAACTATATTAACAAATGACATTTATTTATCCTTTATAGAAAAAGAATATCTGACAGCTATATTTATTGATATACAATCTGCATATGACAATGTGATGATGAAAATATTAATGGAAAAACTAGTTGAATTGAAATTACCCAATCAACTAATTAATAACATTATTTGCTTATATTGTCAAAGGTCGCTATATATAAAGGGCAATAACAAATTTTTTGGACCAAGAATTGTCTCAAAGGGATTGATGCAAGGAGGTGTACTCTCTCCACTTCTATTCTTACTTTATACCAGCGATATAGATACGGTATTATCACCGGAAGTTAATATTATACAGTTCGCCGATGACTTGTGTTTGTATACAAAATCAAATTCAATAGATGAAAATAATTATAGGCTTGAAATAACTATGAGTAATGTATCAACTTGGTTAGATAAAAAAAATTTTAAACTAGAACCACGAAAAACAAAAGCCATGATTTTTACAAAAAAATATAAATTACCAGATATATCTCATATTAATATAAATAATATCCTTATTGAAAAAGTTGAAAAAATAAAATTTTTAGGTCTAATATTGGATACTAAATTAAAGTGGAAAGATCATATTGAATACATATGTGCTAAATGTGAAAAAATTATCAATATTCTAAGAAGTATTGCAAAAGTTTGGTGGGGTGCTCACCCTTCAAATTGTATTTTAATTTACAGATCAATGATTAGATCAATAATGGACTATGGAAGTCCAATTTTTGCTAATGCAGGGAAATATCTATTAAAAAACTTGATATCTTGCAATATAAAGCTCTTAGAATCAGCCTCGGAGCTATGAAAACATCTCCTACAAATGCACTATTAGCAGAAGCTGGAGAAATGTCACTTAACCTTAGAAGAACTAAGCTAGCGAGAAAATACCTAATCACTAAAATATGTACTAAAGATAATCAGGTTTTAGTTTCTATAAGTGACCTTCAAAACAAAATGCAGAATAGCATTTTATATAATCAATTATTTATTGTTAAAAATTTTGAAAATATAACTGATAATGACCTACCTATTTATAAAAGTAATAAGCCACTAATATATAACTTTCCATACAGGTTAATTTTATATGAACCTAATATTAATATTAAGAACTGGAATAATAACAATACTAATAATTTTATAAAAATAGAACTTTGTAGTATACTAAGAGAGAACTACCAAGATTTTGAATATATTTATACGGATGGATCAAAGAAAGAACTCGAATCCCACACAGGGGGTGCATTTTATCACGAAAACACAGGTTTTTACAAACAGTTCAAATTGAGGAAAGATGTATCTATATTTACAGTCGAAGCGATGGCTATTCTCAAGACTTTGGATTATATCAATTCTTGTAAAAAGAATGAAAAATTCCTGATTATTTCCGATTCCAAAAGTGTACTTTTAGATATGGAAAATTTTGGAAAAAAAAATCAGAGAATTATTTAATATATCAAATAATAAACAAATTAATAGAAACTAAAAAGGATATAAGATTTTTATGGATTCCAAGTCATGTGGGAATCAAGGGAAATGAAGCAGTCGATAAACTAGCAAAGGATGCGATACAAATAGGAGAAATATTGGAAATAGAAATCCCCAAACCAGATGTTGTTTCTAGAATTAAAGGAAACATATTGTCAACATTTCAACAAGAATGGAGAGAATCGAGCAAAATCAAAGGCTCACATTTATACAAAATTATGCCAACAATACCCAAAAAACCGTGGTATAATGATATAACACTTAATAGAAAAATTATATCTCTTCTAATACGATTAAGATTGGGACATACAACAACTCCTAAACACCTATTCCAAATGAAAATAAAGGACAATCCTTTATGTAACTGTGGCGAAATTGGCGATATTAACCACCTGGTACTAAATTGTATAAACACAAAGCATAAAATTGATAAATTTTATTCTGAGATTTCGCGATGTATTTCATTTCCAATGAGCGTAGAAACAATTTTATATCACTTATTCAATGAAAATGAAATGACTAAAGAAATAGTAAAATTCATAATTTCACTTAAATTATTTATATAAATTGAACATTTTGAATGAATAAATTTTATGAGTGACTCCTATATTAAGTACAAATGATGGCCAAATGGTGTCTACCAAGGCCAAGGAAGGAAAAAAAAGAAAAAAAAATTACAATTTATTTTTCGAAGAGGTTGTCTTCGGGTTTTAGTAGGAGGCGGCGGAGGCGGTGAATATGCAGATTTATGTCGACGTACAACACCAGCTTTAAAAACTGGTTTTTCTTATTTCTTTACAAGAGCTTTTCTCATTTCTCGTTCTTTTTTGAATCTATCTAATTTATCTCGCATTGAGGCCGGTTCTTTTTTTGTCACTGGTTCGGTTATATTTCTTTTATTGTTAAAATTATTTTTTCTATCATTTTTCCATTCGTTTATAAACTCGGCCTTTTTAGAAGTAATAGGTGATGGCCTGTGTTTAAATAATTTTGCATATTTATCTCCTTGATTCATTTTGACAAATTATTTTTAAATTAACAAATTAATTTACTGATAGATGTTTTGTAAGGTAGTTTGCCATGATTTCACAGAAGTATTTCATCAATTTAAATATCTCCCTTTAGTTTCATTAAAATTGGTAGCTGGGTTTAGCCCTGGCAGGGACAATCAGGGACAGAACTCTATGATCGGCGGCGGAATGAGATGGGCTCTCTAAAGTAGGGCGGCGTTCCTCAGCCCTCTCCACCCCAACTCCACACTCGCCTACAAGTGGTGCCTCTGATTCGCTGAACAGCCTGGTTGAAGGTTAGGGTAACCAATCCCAGCGGGAAACCAGGTCAGTAAACTGAAGAGTATTGGGGGTCTATTAGCGCTGGAAACTGGCGTAGTTAGAAAAGGGTCCCTAGCTCGGCTAGGGACAGAACTCTATGATCGGCGGCGGAATGAGATGAGTTTAGAAATTGGCTTATAATTTATCGGTTTGTCTCTCAGTTTGTCTGTGCCTGGAAGCTTTTTCTAAAAAAATAAACTGCAACGGATCGTTGCTAAACTTTATCCAAATTCATTTGAAATATTAGTATGTTTGTTCCTTTATTATTAATCAGATATCACTTGCAATTTGTAGTTCATGTTGACATTAATTAAAAATAATTCTCATTTAATAGTCGAGGAATAACCATTCTACATTGGATTTTTGACGTTTCGATTATTATTGGTAACCATTTCTGAAGACATGGAGGAATCGACTTTAAAATCAAAAATAACGATCGATTCTCATCTAATACTAGAGGAATAACCTTTGCATTCCATTTTTGACGTTTTGACCATTAATGGCAACCTCTACTGAAAACGTGGAAGAATCGACTTAAAATAAAAAAGACTAAATTCTTTTATGGCAAACAACTCAAACTTGAAATTACTTACAATTAACATAATTAAGAAAGAATCTACTTTCAGAATTATCAAAAATATTTATTAATTTACAAACACATACATGTTGTAGACAAAAATAAAAAATACAAACATCAAAATATGGTTATAGCCACCCATACGACAGTATTTTTCACAGTAATGGCCATCCATTGAAAAACTTTCAAAATTGCTCTCCCTCACCAACTATTCACTGGAATGACTTGTTAGTAGGTAGGTAGTAGACAAAATAATGTCTAAAAATTAACCACCTTATTCATCTCGGGAACGCAGAAGACATTCCTCGACTTACTAACTTTTATGGGCTCATTAATATGGCCTAGGACTGATTCCCAGCTGTATTCCATCTCGTCAGCCCTTTCGGGCCATTTCCATAAACGTCCACAACTTTCCATAGAAGAAATTTTAACTTCGTCTGCTGTGAAACTTATTATTTTTCCTGGGAAGAGTTTGTAATCGTATTTAAAAATAACGAATTCGCCAGTAGTTTTTTGTACCGGCTCTAAGGAATTATCTTTTTTTGCCTGCTGTTGTTTCATCTTTTCTTGCCGTAATTCCTCTCTTTTCCTTTTCCTCTCCTGGGTAGCTTCCTGCTTCTTCTGCTTTTCTTCACAGGTTTTTCTAATGAGGTCTTTTGCTGTAGAGTCAACCCAAACGAAGGGCTTCCTCTCTGTGCTTCGAACACCTTTCCGTGTAGACTCCGGGGGCAATAGCAGGTGTGTCGTTATTGATGTTGTACAGTACGATGCAATTTCCCCGCGTGTGCAGAGCTTAGAAGAGTCGATGCTTAGTACATCATGGCCACTAATGCCAGAAGTGTTAAGAACATGATTGTTTGTTCCTTCACTGTCATTCACGGAATCAATTATAGGTGGGACGTCCTCTTCACGTTGTTCACTTGGAGAAAGAGAAAAGGTGGTGGTGGATGCCGCAGGGACGGCATCGCCTCGATTGGGGACTTCACACATACTGTGAGGCTTCATCCCAGCGAGCCTAGACTAGAATACCCCACAAAGCTAACTCTAAAGTAGGTTTCTGACAATTCTTGTGAAACTATCAAATAATATAATTATTGCCACAGATGGCTATAACTGAAAAAAAATGAAAATTATTTGTGCAGTGATAGCCATTGATGTATATGTATTCAAAATTTGGTTGAGTTTGCTCAAATCGCCTAAATTTTTAACTATCATTTCCAGGCAGTTTTGTCATTTTACTGGATTTTAAAATTTCTCGCATGCATTATTGCATCAAACTTGTCGAGAAAGGAACTGTTTATCTCGTGGGTGTGTGTCAAGTATGTTAGGTACAGTTGTGTTAAAGGCATCGTAGACAGCTTTTAATAACCTAAACCCCTTTTCACTCGTTTCATGGCAGTCTTTATTTCGTTAAGATTTTCGCCAACAACACGACAATTGTATGTAGCTACTTTTCGTATTTTGCTCATTTGCGGGCCTCTTCTTTCCCAGAGACCTTGAATAATCGATGTTATTTGGTTCCCAGGGGTAGAGCCCACATGCTTGGAATGCATTTTCAATTGTTTCTTTCTTAATTTCATCTTGAAAGGCCTTCTGGAATACTGGGGCAAAATACTTCTTCGTTAATACTTTCTCAGGATTTTCGTAATTCCACAACATTGTGGCCCTTTTCCAGCTAGCCTTTTATCGGGGACTGAATTGGAAACTTCATAAGGAATTCTTGATTTATAAGGAAACACTAATATCGGAGGTACAGCTAACCCTGAAGCCGAAAATGCTCATATTACGGTGATGCTTGTTTCTTCATGGTAAGGAGACATTTCAACTTTTTTGGAAAAAATAAAACATGATCAGTCACGCAGTACTGGCCACCATTTATGGCGACCGGTGGCTATTACTGTGAGGCTTCATCCCAGCGAGCCTAGACTAAAATACTCCCACAAAGCTAACTCTAAAGTAGGTTTCTGACAATTCTTGTGAAACTATCAAATAATATAATTATTGCCACCGATGGCTATAACTGAAAAAAATGAAAATTATTTGTGCAGTGATAGCCATTGATGTATATGTATTCAAAATTTGGTTGAGTTTGCTCAAATCGCCTAAATTTTTAACTATCATTTCCAGGCAGTTTTGTCATTTTACTGGATTTTAAAATTTCTCGCATGCATTATTGCATCAAACTTGTCGAGAAAGGAACTGTTTACCTCGTGGGTGGTGTCAAGTATGTTAGGTACAGTTGTGTTAAAGGCATCGTAGACAGCTTTTAATAACCTAAACCCCTTTTCACTCGTTTCATGGCAGTCTTTATTTCGTTAAGATTTTCGCCAACAACACGACAATTGTATGTAGCTACTTTTCGTATTTTGCTCATTTGCGGGCCTCTTCTTTCCCAGAGACCTTGAATAATCGATGTTATTTGGTTCCCAGGGGTAGAGCCCACATGCTTGGAATGCATTTTCAATTGTTTCTTTCTTAATTTTCATCTTGAAAGGCCTTCTGGAATACTGGGGCAAAATACTTCTTCGTTAATACTTTCTCAGGATTTTCGTAATTCCACAACATTGTGGCCCTTTTCCAGCTAGCCTTTTATCGGGGACTGAATTGGAAACTTCATAAGGAATTCTTGATTTATAAGGAAACACTAATATCGGAGGTACAGCTAACCCTGAAGCCGAAAATGCTCATATTACGGTGATGCTTGTTTCTTCATGGTAAGGAGACATTTCAACTTTTTTGGAAAAAATAAAACATGATCAGTCACGCAGTACTGGCCACCATTTATGGCGACCGGTGGCTATTACTGTGAGGCTTCATCCCAGCGAGCCTAGACTAGAATACCCCACAAAGCTAACTCTAAAGTAGGTTTCTGACAATTCTTGTGAAACTATCAAATAATATAATTATTGCCACCGATGGCTATAACTGAAAAAATGAAAATTATTTGTGCAGTGATAGCCATTGATGTATATGTATTCAAAATTTGGTTGAGTTTGCTCAAATCGCCTAAATTTTTAACTATCATTTCCAGGCAGTTTTGTCATTTTACTGGATTTTAATATTTCTCGAAATCCATCAAAATAAAGAACTTTGCAGTAGAACCTCGCTATTCGTACACAATTCGTTCTAGCAGGCAGTTCGAATGGCGATTTGTACTAATGGCGAATCATTTTTTCGCATAAGATATAATGTAAATTGCATTAATCGGTTCCAAACTCTTTATTTAAACTAATGAGTTGAACAGTAGAAGTAAAAAATGTACAATTGTATAATTCTTTAATACGATTTTTATTATTTAAACTCTACTTACATATTACAATTCCTCATCACTTTCTATATTAAAAACGTTAGATGATTTTTCCCTTGATTCTTTTTTCTGTCTTTTTGGTCCTTTACATATTAAAAAGATATCCAATGTTGATTGTTTTTGTCTTTTTTTAGAATCCTCCTAAAATGCTCAATCACATTGTCGTTAAATAAGTTAACGCTCCTATTCGCCACAGCTGTGTTTGGATGCCATTTTTGGACAATGTGTTCTATATTTTCCCAATGGTGACACAATTCTTTAATTTCCTTAGTTGAAATGTTTTCCTCTTCCTCTGAAGACACATCTTCAATCACTTCCTGCTGTTCTCTCTGTAGTTCTTGAAGTTCTTCAGTTGTCAACTCATTTCGGTGATCTTCAATCAACTCCTCCACATCATCACTGTCTACATCCAAACCCATGGATTTTCCCAGGGACACAATTTCATTCACTACAACAGCTTCCGTGGCAGTGTCTTCTAAGTCTTTCAGTACCACACAGTCTGGCCACAGATTTCTCCAGGAGGATTTCAGTGTCCTCAAAGAAACTTCATCCCAGGCTTTGTCTATTATTCTCAAGCAATGGAGGATATTAAAATGGTTCTTCTAAAAGTCTCTGAGAGTGAGTTCTGTGTCAGAGGTCACTTCGAAACATCTTTGAAACAGTGCTTTTGTATAAAGTTTTTTGAAGTTTTGAAATTGATTAATTGAAAAATATTATATAAATATACGACGAGTTGGTGGAATATATGGACCCCTTCGATGATATTGATGTAAGAGTTGAGTTTTGAAGAAGCAGATTTTGATGAGGAAGATAGAAAAGAGATAATAGAACCGGTTTTTCAACTGTGTCATATCTACTATCCTACAAAAGAAAAAGAAAACCCAAAATGATGTAATTAATTAATCAACAATTAGATATAAGAGTTTAATTAGTTTAACTAAACATCAAATGTTTCCGAAAAATAATTTCTTTATTAAAGTAAATATTTAGCTATAGTAAATACTAAATTATTTTTAAAAAACAATATATTAACCTTTTTTAACCATTTCTTGGTGGATAATTATATATAATTATATAAAATTTATTCATTTATAGAAAGTTAATATTACCCGTATTTGGGGACTATTACTTTAAGATTTTTTTTAATCAAAATGGGTATATCCAACATGAACAGATATGGTGAAAAAAATAATTATTAGTGTAATGATCTCTGCGTTTGTGTATATATTATTTTCGCACATTTTCAATTTTATCGATTTAATTCCATTTGCGCTGATGATGACGATTACAAGAATATACGAAACATATTTTCAAGTCACTGTCTTCACTACTGTATCCATAGTTAATAGAGTAAAGGGTGTGTAGCTTCACAGTGAATGAAATAAAACTCAAAGAGGTTTATACAAACTCAATATATTTCGGATTATTAGTCCGAAATATATTGAGTTTGTATAAACCTCTTTGAGTTTTATTTCATTCACTGTGAAACTACACACCCTTTACTCTATTAACTAACATCATGTTTCACCTAAAACCTACACCACTTTCCATAAGTAAAAAATACTGTATCCATGTTTAGATATTAAAAGAATAATGATGACTTATATGTCAATTTAAAAAAGGTATTTTTTTTTAGAATAATGGCACCTGTATTAAGGCAAAGAAAAAATATTAACTGTAATGAAAAAATATTATATAAATGCGGCACACATGTTGAGAAACACTGATCTAAACTAACCAATTGACTGGAGTCATCTCCTAAACGTGAACACTCTACCCTAGTCATAGAACAACCCTAAACAATAACTGTCAAGCTAAACCGAAAGAAATCGAGCACAAAGGAAAGGAAGCAGTGTCAGACCCATCTCGTGGCAGATATGATCCCCTGATAAATTATTGAAATGAATTTATTATAAAAATCGTCTTCCCTGTAACTATAGACTAGCCGGCCAACAATCGCCAGCATTCTATTCAACCCCCCAGGACAGGAAATTGAAAGTCCACAACAATACAATCCAAGGGGGGTGGATATGTATAAATTAATAGGAAAAATGAGGTGCCGTATTTTTCTAGTTCCTTGAGTGTTAGTGCTATGCCTTCTTTGGCCACTAGGCGGCTCTGCATCCGATCGATGCCCCTCTCCCCTCTGGTAGGCAACCGCACTTTTGGGGCGCATTTGCGCTCGCGCCCTCGCTGCGAATAAACCTCGTGCGATCCGCTCCGCGTGCCGATCGGATTATCCAGTGTCGAATTAAAAAAAAAAATCGAACTTTTTTTCGTTTAACAGTTGAATTTGATTTTTCTTTTTACTATTTTTTTTCTTTTTTTTTTCCTTTTTGGTCCTCGGTTTTCGTCACGTGTTTTCGTCTTTCCTCGTGGTTTCTGTTTCTTGTGTGTACTGCAACGTTTCGTTGTTTTTTGTGTGTGTGCTCTTTTTTTTTAATTATTTTATTGTTCATTTTCTACATACTTTGAACGTCCAGTTTTTTTTTTATCACCATGACTGATAGTGTTTGTAATTCACCTGCAAGAAGCATCGGCGAACCGCATTCGTTAACCGATTCCGAATTGACGGATATCGAATTGGAGTCTTTGGATTGTTCCACGTCCGAAACGCTTATAGATGGCTGGATAAAGTTCCGGGATAACAAGAGGGTCAGTAAGCTTCAAGAATAAACAAACCAAAATTGTTGACACATCAGAAATTCGACTTCCTCATTTATGTTCTAGGCTTAATATTATTTTTCTTTTAAAGGGTGATTTCTTCCTGTCACTTGATAGTAATTTATTGCCCAAGATAAGGAGATTTTCTACCGTTACAAAAACACCTCAATAACTGATCAACAATTGAAAACGCAATAATTGAGTTTCTTCTTTTTGACCGTATTTTTCTTCTAGCTGTTTTTATTTAGTATTTGCGAATTAGTGCAAAGTTCCTAGATGAAATTTAGATCTCCATTGACAGCCGTTGCTATTGATAATAATGGAAAATGCGAAAGCGAATTCCTCACTCCTCACTCATTTAAATGTCCGTGTTTGCTTTCAGATTGGATCCCATCAGCTCTTAATCGCCTTCTCTGATTTGATTATTATTTGACCGGCGTAAATGATACCCTATGAATAAACGGCCCGTTTATTAAATCTAATCGAAAACCATCTCTATGATCAAATTGTTAATGATTTTCATTTCTCAGCTATTAATTGGCAATATTGATAGTATTACACCATGATTCCATTTACCAATCAGATCAACACCATTTTATTGTTCAGAGCAGAGTTAGTATCATTCAATCCATCCGATTCTATCAATGACATCTTGCTGGATCAATTAATTTTCAATTAAAATCCAAATTTTCACTTCCTTTTTTTTTGTTACTCTGATTTAAATATTAATTTTACCTCTATCTAATATTCCATATGAGATTCGACTATTTTTTTTTTCTTTTATGATCATTTTCCGATGAGTTATACGAATTTGGTCATCGGTAAAAAGATATCAGTTATGGCTTATCTGAATATCCATATAAATCGAAATCTTATAGCTTCCATTATATCCTTCATATTTTATAGGGAATACTATCTATTCTGGTTACTTTGTCGATTGAATGTCTCCTAAATTCGGACTAAAATCCCAGAGCTGAAATATTGAAAGATGTTCTGCATTGACAGGAAAAAGAATTCAGTTTGATCTAGAGGTGTAGTCATCCTGCATTTTACACAAGATTGACATCTACCATTAAACGTTCTAGCAATTGGGTTTTTCAGATTTTTTATACATCAAATAGCCACTTTTTTTCTTATTTTTATTAATTAAAATATTCATTAACTCAAGCTGGACGTGACGTCACTTTGATACACTTTCTGCTGAACGATCCTTCGAGTGCAACTCAAATTAATTACTCCATAATGTATACTTTTCAATCAAATCTTAAAAAAATGTTTTCGCATGTATACAATCGTACTATCGATCCGTTTCGAGTTTATTTGAATTTTATTATAATTTAAATAAAATATTGTTGAATTTAAGATATTTTTTTAATTAAAAATTTATTTTAGAAAAACGAAGCTCTAGAATAATAAATTAAATATAATATATTTTAGGGGGAAACACATTGGTTTACCTTGTGTAATCACTTATTGAATTACAGTCTAAAATAACAGAGAAGGTGTCATCTTGGATTATTCTTCAGTAACGTAATAATGCAGCTCCCTCTTTCTCCCTCATTATAAGATTGACATTTACTAATAGACCATTTAGAAATTTCTAAATTTTCTGGTTTTGCTCATTAAATTTCTCTTCCTTCTCACTCTCGCTTGTCTAAAATAATAACCTCATTGGAAATTTTCGTCCTATATTAAAACTTCTAACAGAAACAAAACATCTTGAGCCTCAGAGGATTACAAAATTTGCATATTTAAAATTAACAACTACATCGATTGGTGTGCTTGTGCCTGTGTGTGGGTTTAAATATTTGAATATAGGTGCAGAGATGCGTGGTTCTTATCTTCTCTCTATTTCCAGTTTGGTTTCTTATTCTCCAGGGATTGATATGAACCAGATGAGAAAATAATGGTTTGAATTGGGGTGTAAAATATAAAATATCAAATTGATAGGGCTATAAATTTCATGAGGGAAAATCCGACATCTACTTAAAAAAAAAAAAAAAAAAAACGCATTCATTAAATTTTTGCGGATTTCCTTTTAATCTATCTCCGCCTTGAGTGTAATAGTATTGTTTATTGTTGTTTCATATTTTAAGAGATTGTATTCCACCCTCTAGGTCCCTTGTTGCTCTGAGACATTAAAAAATTATTGATTCTTAAAAACGAGTGTTCGCATTTTGTTAAAATTCTTAAGCTTAAATATTCCATAGAATAATTCTTATGGTGGCAATGTGAGTAAAGAGTTTTTCTTTTTTTTCTGGCTTATGAAATTCTAATGTTTAAGGGCACAGGGGGTAGAAGACAGATGAGAGACCTGGGGGCGAGACATATTTGTACAAGTTCAGATCTTTAAAAATCAAGAACTTAAAAAAAAGACAATATTTTATTTCCCATTAGCTGAAGAGACAGGAAAAGGAACATTGTAGCTGCCATGTTCAATGGGGGTTTTAAAGAGTTCTATTCTAGCCCTTATAATTTCAAATAAAAACGATTTTCCCAAGAATAGAACATTTGTTTAATTTGTATAGAAAATATATATGTACATTTTAAAATAAGTACTTGGTTGTTTTATTGAATCAAATACAGGCCCCTCGGGGGGGGGGGGGGGGGGTAATTGTACTAAAATGTATTACTTATTATAAATAAAAATATAAAATAGCAAAATTAGGTAACAAACCATATTAAGTTACGGATTTATTTATTTATTAAATAATAAAATATTTTACAAATTGAAAAATATATATAGTATATATAGTAGTTTGAGAGGACCGTTGGTTTGATTTTGCCCCAGGGCCCATAACAGCTCTCCACGAGCCTAATCAAATAATTACAATTCATTATAAAAACAATCTCAACATTTTTTTAAATATTTTTCTGAATTTTTAAAGGGAAATTCATTTTCGGAATTATTTATATTTTTTTATTCAAGGTAGTCTCATCTCTAGGCTATTCTCTTTGACCACCTTGAGTTCTCCTGTCGTGCCACGTGCCATTTCAGACGGACTATCCGATCCACAACATCGGTGACCCCAGTGCGATTTCGGATGACGTCGTTGCAATTGCAATTTGAACCACGAAAGTTAAATAATATAATAAATAATTTCTTATGTTAATTCTACATTTAGAAAATTATTTTTTGATTTTTTGAAAAGAAAAAATAAATTGAGCATCCGACGGGACTCGAACCCATGTCTCTCTCCTTTACGCGAAGAGCGGCTTGCCAACTAGCCCACAGATCCTCCTTCCAGATAAGCTCTTTAGATTGAATGTCATTTTTCCTTTTCGCGGCTTTTTCTATTTAAAGTATAGTTACTATGTTTTTAGATAAATTAACTTTTAAACTTTATGTTTTAATTTTTTCTTAAAGCAATTTGAACCTCGAAAGTTATATAATATGATCAATAATTTCTTATGTTAATTCTACATTTAGAAAATTATTTTATTATTTTTTGATTTTTTCAATTTTTTGAAAAGGAAAAATAAATTGAGCATCCGACGAGACTCGAACCCGTGTCTCTCTCCTTTAGGCGAAGTGCGGCTTGCCATCTAGCCCACCGATCCTCCCGTCAGATAAACTCTTTTGATTGAATGTCATTTTTCATTTAATCATTCTCCTTGTTCTCAACAGCTTTGACTGCATTTTTCAAATTGTCTTCTGAGCATTCTTCTCTCCCAGATGTGCCTTTTCTTTTATAAAAAATAGTCAATTTGCTGTAACAGAAAAAAGTCCCAACTTATCAGGATACACCTTTGTATTTAAAATAATTTTTTTATAATTATTATTTCATTTATATAGAAAGTAAAGCCCTAATACGAGAGGTTTATTAAGTGGGCCAACTATCCCAAATTTCACTGGTCCATCTATCCCAATTGTCGGGGATAGATGAACCAGCTTCCCATTCAGGCAAACAAGATTACCGGCACGCCATTTTAGGTTTATATAGTACCCAAGTATACACTTAAGCATTGATCTTACGTCGAAATCATTTATACTAACTTAACCACATATCAAAGAAATCTAGTATAAAATATTTTTCAACTCACCAAAAGAAATAAACGAAGTTTTCTTCTATATACATTCTCAATGTTAAAAACTTCATAATTTAATTAATTTTCGTATTAGTCAATGTATGATGGTATTATTTATACATTTCTTATCTCTTTTTAACGTAGACATAATTTTTTTTGTAGATACTAAAAAGCTATTAAAAATGATATATCATGTTGTAATGTAGTTTAATGGCAGAATTATAAATTACTGGATTAAAATAATCATCGATCGGGGGGAGGGAAGGGAAATTAACTTGCAGGAGAAAGATGGATCATCATCTCGTTAACAAGCATGTATCTATCGTCCAATTCCTAAACGAGCCCACTTACGTTTGATTCAGCCTACACACACGGAACCCTCATTGACGCGTTTACCAATTGAAAACAGATAAATAGGAATATTTTCCTCATTTTATCGGCACCGGCCAGTGCTTTTTTTGATTGGATTTAAAAATGAGAGAAATAATTTTTTCATTCTCTCGATGGAATTCATCAAATATTTGTTGACTATGCTAGTAACAAAGATCTCCCTCGCCTATTGAGTGAGAACTTTGACCAGAGAGTGAGCGAACAGCTATATATCAGGTTAATTGCGGTTGGTTTATCCGTCAGATGATAATAATTAATGGGCATTTGTATAATAGAGGCTGCATCCTATTGATTGGGGGGTTGAGCGTGACGGGGGTCACCGCGTGCATCGGAAGTTTGAGACCCCGGCCTCAAAATATCCACCAAGGGTGGGAACATTAGTGGCCAAATGCCACCAAACTCTCGGGAACAGATTAACTCGTTCGCCACTCTGGGCTGGCGGCAACAACAAAAAAAAATAGATAAATCGTCATTTGGTCAGCAACACCCCAAGATATTGGTTCAAAAGGAACGTCATCCCTAGCCATATGATGCTCGTTGCGGAGGGTGGAACATGACAAACAAACTGGGGAAGTGAAAAAACAAAACAAAAAAACAAAAAAAAGAACCGATTTCATTTGGTATCCATTTCATTCGGCACATCCAGAGATAGGCGAGTTTCACTTTTTAGGTAATTTGAAAATGGTTTTTATTAGGAAAAAAAGGAGGTCTTAATAAATGATTGAAAAGATTTTGTTCTGCTGAGAATAGTAGAGTTGTTGATTCATAAAGAGAAATCACCGAGGTTGTCCTCCGCTTGATGCAAACAAACACATACATATGGTGTGAATTTATCAGGGGGGGGGTTTTAAAAAATATGTAAAAAACAAAGTAGAACTTCGGGACCATCGAACTCTTTTATATAAATCAATGCCTTTTTTTTCAAAAAAATAAAAAATTAATTAAAAAGGGCTGTTGATGAATGTTAAACTTCGAAACTTTAGTCTCAAACAAATAAATTATATATATATATGCTTATTTGCATTAAACAGAAGAAACCCTCATTGATTTCTCTTTATTAATAAAAAATATTCTATTAATTTATTATAAGTTTTAATTATGATATCTTATGTATGTAAAATTAAAATATAAATATTCGCCTTCTTATTTATATTCAGTAACGTTAACAGGGATGAGGCGATTAAAAATGGTATGTATAGTTCATTTGTTTCAAATAGTATCCCCACTCTCTCGCCCTGTTAGAATAAATATTCTCCCACCACGCACCCTTCCCAGGCAGTGGAATTAAATTCAGCCAAGAGGATAAGGCAAAAAATACTTTACTTATTCTATCTAATAAAAAGTGAAAAAACTAGAAAAATATTTTCTAGGAAATAGGCTAGAGACTAAAAGGGTATTATCTACTCTTATTAAACGAGCAAAAATTGTATATATATATATTTATTTATATATTTGTATCTTGGTTCTATTTTGAAAACGGCCCTACCGATTTTGATGAAACAAAATCTATTAACAAGTTTTGAAAATGAAAAAACGATCTGGCTAGGTCTGGACCTCATCAAAATTCATCTTAATTGATTTTTTCTTAATTAAAGTAATTATTGATAGATGAAAATCTCAATAAAAAAAATTGATTCGGCGGAAGTCGTATTAGAACCTGGGACCTCTTGCATATGAGGCCGACATTCTAGCATTAGACCAATGAACTATTTTAAAAATTCTTGCTTTTTACTTTTACTAAAATGAATATTTTTGAATTAGACTTTATTATAAGTGTGGAAATAATTGAATATATTATATATAGCTATGTATTTAATAAATATAATTTATTTGATATATTGCGGCGCGGCAAATTTGAAATATGTATAATTGAATTAAGCTGAAAGAAAGACAACAATTAATTTTAAATTCAAAAACATTAAATATATTAATAATCATTCCTTTGCCCCCCCCCCCCCACACTCTTCTAATTAAAATTAAATATTCAATTCTCTTTTCTCCGGGCAATTATCCTTGCAATTGTCTTCCTAAAAAAATACTTGGTTGGTGAAAGTTATCACTTCTGTCGCACGTCCCGAGACGCACACATTTTTTTTAATTTTATGTTTTTATTTCAGATCCTATACGATTATTTTTTTATTATTATTTTCTTATGTATTTTTTATAATGTTTATCAATATGAACGAATGTGGGCAAATTGGTGTACGAGTAAACAAATATACACATAATATGTGAACCATTAGGAAGATAGAAATGCAAAAACTTGGTCGGGGTGGGGATGGATGTGGGGGGTCCGGGGGTGGGAGGGGCGGTTAGGGTGGAGTGGGGGTGCAGTGTTGGGGGCGAGGTGTATGGTTTCGGGAGGGTGGTGTGGGGGTCAGTGGTTACCGAGCATCGCTCGGTGCCTCCAGGTACTTTTTATTATGTTAGAAGGGTTGTTTTACCACCTTGGGAAATGAACACCAAAAAATACAATCCGGGCACTTGGCTCGACACCGAAGTGTAACCCATCTGACAATAAAAATAATCCATAACACCTCGGATTTAGTAGTTGACCTTCTCTCTTGATTTTCTATTGAAATCTTGTAACTCTTAATATAATTCAGGTGTTTATATGAGTTATGACTTTTTATGTAATTGTTGTTTGATATCTCATTACTTAAAAAACTGTAGCTTTTTCCTATCCCTGTATGCAGGTATATATTGAAGTTTGTATTATATGTTATGTATCTTTGTCATATTTTAGGCTCTTTTGCTCTGTCATAAGATAATCCCTCTGTGTTCTCTGCCTTTTATATTAAATATAAAACGTTGATTTTTATCATATAAATGCGAGAAAGGGAATTCACATAAAATCCTAGCGCCCCCATATTACACCTGAACGGATGTGACACATTCGAATGTGACATGTTTTTATATTAGAACCCACAGGATGATAACACACAGACTTGGACCAATCAAATTACTCGTAACGATTCACTGAATCATTTTTATTCCATTTAATTACATAAATTGCTCCATTCTAAGCGATTACTGTGTTTTTTTTATTAGGGACTATGTAATACATTCACTCTGTCAGAATAGGAAGATATTTGGATTTAACATGTGACTGTGACACGCAGAGCAGCTAATCAGAGGGAAAAAACCACCCCGTAACAAGATATGATTTTATTTAATAAAAGCAATATTTAATTTTTTCAATTGTGAGTGTTTTTTCCTTTACTAAAGTTAAACATTAAGTCGAATTGCAAATTAATAGTAATTATTAATTAACAATTAAAGGATTATACAATATTTGAGTAGTAGCTACTTGTCACTTTTTTTGAATTACTAAATACTACTTATTTGTAAATATAAAATTTTAATCTTTTTGTTATGATTGATATCTGATTGTTTCTTTTACCAATCTGCCATAGCGAGTTCTATAATTATTGATTCTTATTATTGGAGGATTCACTGCACTTTTTCGTTTGACACATTTTTCATTGATGAGGAGGCTTAGGGGTCTTCGTTGATGTCGATTGATACCGTTGAGACATTGTCCTTGATGAGAATTTTGCTTTGCCTCTCTAAGACTTTGAATGGACTGTCATATGGCACTTTTTGACGCCCTTCTTTGAACTTACCACACCAGGCTTTCTCTCGTACCCATGAAAGTACATTCTTCCGGAACTGTGCACGCAATCGGTCTATAATTTCGGCTGGTTTATCGCTTTCGTTCGTTAAAATTTTTATTATGATGCGTTGCGAAACCGAAGGAAGGACGATCACTTTCTCTCTGAGCTCGCGAACAGCAGCAACATTGTCAGGCGTAATGCTGGAGCGGGGGAGTCTTCGGTGACTCACATTTTCAACTTTTTGAAATTTTTAATCTGCTGGTATCTGGATGCATTTATTTTTGCGTTTATTTGAGGAACACGAGTGGAGTTTTTCCTCTTTAAATTTAAATCAAATATGTTTTCGTATTACGAATTAGCAACTTTGTCGAATTTGAACCTATACGCTATCATTTATAATAAGCAAATTTCCATATTGAAATTTATGAATGAATCACCCTGTATACTGACCCGTTTAGATCTGCTCGGGAAATATTTGGTAGCAACACCTGAATCTTGACATTCCTATTTCATATCACGGTTCAATAATTGTTTAATATTTTCTAGGACAGCCCTCGATTCTAGGATATTCATTTCCATTTAATCTCAAATTTTACAAATAATATAATAACTGCAGAAAACAGAAGACATTCACATCAATTATTAATATATATATTATATCTTTTATTATATATATATATACTCGGAATACTAGTTTCTTAAGCCTAGAAACTACGTGCTAATTCTAGCTAAGACAAGCTCCTTTAATATATATTTTTCTAAATTACGAGAGAAGGCATCCCAGGTGGCGCAAGAGAGTTCAGGAATTCCACCGAGTAATTAATTAATGGCATGATCGGTGTCCACTGTAGAGTGCAAATGCTGGCACAGACTTTCACTTACAATAATTTCCCCGTCTGTGGATAAATAGGAAAATTACCACCTCCAATCTCAAACATTCTCGCCCTAAATTGCTGTGCATCTCTTTCATTATGAATATGAGAGGAGGTTGAAGCATTCCGCCATTTTTGTCGCATCGTCCAATTGGATGTATTTCATTGGAATCAATTAAACGCCAAAAATCATTTTTATTATCACTTTTAACCAATCTTAATCAAAGTCTCGGTTCGATAATTCCAACAACTGTTGCAATACAGGTTTTTTATGATATTTATTAATGCAATATGTACTACAAAAATCTTTAGTCTTCAAATTTGACAGGAGTGCCTCGAATTACATTATCACATTGAAGACAAGCTCCTTTAATATATACTTTTCTAAATTACGAGAGAAGGCATCCCAGGTGGCTCACGAGAGTTCAGGAATTCCATCGAGTAATTAATTAATGGCATGATCGGTGTCCACTGTAGAGTCAAATGACTTATATGTGATGACGCTGGCAGGTATTTGGTTCAGAATCGTTATTTTGATTCACGCTGTCATTTTTGGATTCTAGGATGGCTATCTCGCATAACTTATCGTGGCTTCTGAAGTTTTTGTTTGTAACTATATTTTATGAATCAGCTGCTCAATGGACGACCCTAAACTGGCACAGACTTTCAGTTACAATAATTTCGCCTGTCTGTGGATAAATAGGAAAATTACCACCTCCAATCTCAATCAATTTTGCCCTAAATTGCTTCTTTTTTCTTGGGGAGGGGATAATCTTCAAAAAGACACCCCTCGGCACGTGCCTCAGGGTAGTGTCAGATTCCTGTCATTTTCAGGGACTGACTAAACTCCCCTCGCTTTAATTCCCCGTCACCTGGGACCACAGTGTATTACTTCAGGTGACGAGAATATCATCTTTTCTATCCGGTACTTGGAGCGGCGTTTAACGTTTCTCTTTCATGGGATGTCTTCTCCTGGAGAATGGATTTCAGGAAGGCAGCGACTCCCATCCCTCTCCACTCTCAAGCATGATCAGGACCACGGTCTCTCTATTAAAAACAGCTGCCAAATCTTGGCAAAGCCTGTTCCTATTTTCTGCCCATCTCGGACAGTAAAACGCAGTGTTCTCCGCTGTGTCCTCCTCAGCGCAGAACCAGCAGACACCATCTTCCTTTCTCCTAATTCGTGATAAGAAGGAGCAGAAGCACCTGTGTCCGCTTAGGAAATTTGTGATATATAAGGTTGGCAACTAAGTAATTGCAGATTTCACTCATAGATGGCTTCAGTTGAATTTTTAGGTTTGCTGGCGTAGTCCAAATGTAAAACACATTTTATTATTTGATAGTTGGCAATTCAGCTGTCAATCAGTAAAAAAAGTTTTTTGATCGGTTGCGTAGTTTTCGTTTGGCGTTCGTTGAAAAATGGAAAATCAAAAGGAACATTTTCGTCATATTTTGCTTTTTTATTTCCGCAAAGGGAAAAACGCATCGCAAGCTCACAAAAAGTTATGTGCTGTTTATGGCGACGAAGCCTTAAAAGAACGGCAGTGTCAAAATTGGTTTGCCAAATTTCGTTCTGGTGATTTTTCACTCAAAGATGAAAAACGCTCTGGTCGTCCAGTTGAAGTTGATGACGACCTAATCAAAGCAATAATCGATTCGGATCGTCACAGTACAACACGTGAGATTGCAGAGAAGCTTCATGTATCACATACATGCATTGAAAATCACTTAAAACAACTTGGCTATGTTCAAAAACTCGATACATGGGTTCCTCACGAACTGAAAGAAACGCATTTAACGCAACGCAATAACAGCTGCGATTTGCTAAAGAAACGTAATGAAAATGAACCATTTTTAAAACGACTGATAACTGGAGATGAAAAATGGGTTGTTTACAACAATATCAAGCGGAAAAGATCGTGGAGCAGGCCAGGTGAACCAGCTCAAACAACATCAAAAGCTGGTATTCATCAAAAGAAGGTTTTGTTATCAGTTTGGTGAGATTACAAAGGAATTGTCTACTTTGAACTCTTACCACGCAACCGAACGATCAATTCTGTTGTCTACATTGAACAACTAATGAAATTAAACAATGCAGTTGAAGAAAAGCGGGCCGAATTGACAAATCGAAAAGCTGTTGTATTTCATCATGACAAATGCAAGGCCACACACATCTTTGGTCACTCGGCAAAAATTATTGAACTCTGGCTGGGATGTTTTGCCACATCCACCATATAGTCCTGACATTGCACCATCTGATTACTTTTTGTTTTGATCTTTACAAAACTCCTTGAATGGTAAAAATTTCAATAATGATGATGATGTCAAATCGTACCTGATTCAGTTTTTTGCTAATAAAAACCAGAAGTTTTATGAACGTGGGATTATGATGCTGCCTGAAAGATGGCAAAAGGTCATTGATCAAAATGGGCACGGCGATTACAGAATAAATTTATTTAGTTCCATGAAAAAAATTCGCAATTACTTAGTTGCCAATCCAATAGAAATCCACCTCGCCGTGCCTCCTGTCGACCCACGCTCCCAAGTTTGGGATCAGGATTCTCGTCCAGGGTGCTTTTTCTGCCCTGGGCTGCTCCCAGTTCTGGATCCAACTCTTTCGGGGAGCTTCCTCAGATTCTTGTTTTTTCATCCCCCCTTCAAAGACTCGGCTACCATAAGATGGATCGGCATCACCCCGGAAATCACCTGTAGGGCCTCTGTAGAGAATGTACGATAGGCGCTGGATACCCTAAGTAGGATTTTCCTTAACATAGCTCGATACGATTTGTTTTGTAGGCTTTTACACCATACAGGAACAGCATACAACAGTATGTAATGTACTACTACTGCTATAAGTCTTCTTTGCTAGCTCTTGGGCTCTTGATGTTAGACATTAGTCCACAAAGAGCCTTCGTTGCCTTTTCTGATTTTTAGCCACTCGTATCACATGATGTTTCATGCTCATGTTCCTTTCGAAAGCCACTCCCAGGAGCGTCATCACATACAAGTCATTTGACTCTACAGTGGACACCGATCATGCCATTAATTACCCGGTGGAATTCCTGAACTCCCTTGTTAATTTTTTTTTTATCATTAAATTTAAATACATGTCCCAGAGGTTGAAAGTGATTGTTCAAGCTCTTCTGATGGCTATTACCCTGAACCTGAAGAAAGTATTGAATATATTCTTCGAAGACATTTTCGATGCCTCGAATTACATTATCACATTGAAGACAAGCTCCTTTAATATATACTTTTCTAAATTACGAGAGAAGGCATCCCAGGTGGCTCACGAGAGTTCAGGAATTCCACCAAGTAATTAATTAATGGCATGATCGGTGTCCACTGTAGAGTCAAATGTCTTATATGTGATGACGCTGGCAGATATTTGGTTCAGAATCGTTATTTTGATTCACGCTGTCATTTTTGGGTTCTAGGATGGCTCTCTCGCATAACCAATCATGGCTTCTGAAGTTTTTGTTTATGTGTGAGTATATTTTCTAAATCAGCTGCTCAATGGACGACACTAACTGGCACAGACTTTCAGTTAAAATAATTTTGCCTGTCTGTGGATCAATAGGAAAATTACCACCTCCAATCTGAAACAATCTCCCCGCAAATTGCTGTGCATCTCTTTCATTATGAATACGAACCCGCATATTTGTTGACAATTTGACTTTTTGCACTTTTTCCCACAGAGCTGAAGCTTTGAGGCTTTCGTTAGGCTCACTGCGTTGACTGCGAAGATTTTGGCGAAAGTCAACAGCCAGGGCCATTAATGTTCCTCCCATTAGTTCACTACTCCCTTTTAGGTCTTGTAGTGTGCGGTTGAGAGCTTCTAATGATTTTTTGTGGGCCATTGTTTACTCGTTGAATACTAAAATTTTGAATAGTTTAAGTACTTGAGCTTGACCAGAACTCCTGCCTATATTTCAGACATGATTTTCATCTGTTGCAATATTGAGAGGTAACTTTAGGGCTGAGTGGGCTGTTCGTCCTTTAAATCTATAATTGATCATTAGTTCAAAATAGAGTCTATGGTAAATAATGACAAGTGATAATAAAAATTATTGAAATATCTATGCTACTAAGTTAAGGATGTGTTATGTATGTAACGTGACAAACTCTAAATCTTGAACGAAATTCTATTTATAAATGTGAAACTGTCCGGTTAATTTATCAAATAAATAATAATCATCTATAAACATTTTGTATTTATTTATCATATGGGACTAAAAAAACACTTTAATTTATAAAGTTTAGACAATTATTTAATTAATAGTCTTATTTTTTTAAGTTTTATTTATTACCTGAGAGTGTACTGAGTTTTGAAAAGATTTCACTTTTATGTAGGTACATATATACATCAAGCCAGGAAATGCTGAGCGATTATGCGTGGGTCTTTTTATTTATTCTTGTTAAAATCCTGCAGGAAACCATTCTTAGAATGGGCCTTCAGAGGCGGGTCCCCGGGGCTCTTGACGCCGCTGTATCAAGCTCACTCTTTTATTTATTCTTATAGATAATTTCTCGATTCATCGTTTTAATTTTATTTATTTATTTTCGAATTTGCAAAGAGATCTTTATAACCTGCTCTGCAACATATATTACAGATGCAAACGTGAAGTTTCGGATTTTGTAAATGGCAATTTTCACTTCTTTAAGCACGAGAACGGGCCACACCAGCGAGAAAGGAAGTAAGAAAAAGTCATCGTGGATAATAGATCACATTCATTAACACAAATACATAAAGATAAGGACAAAAAGTGAGCAAAGTCGGAGAATATACCTAACTTACTATATATATATATATCTGAGTGGGTGAGATTTGAGCTTCTTGGCAATTTCATGAATGATAATCACCTTTAACTAATTGAAGTTAGATAAATTGTTTATTAGCATTGTTCGGAAGTGCCTGAGATATGTGCAGTCGTTAAAGACGAGCCTCACCCGCTTTTAACTTTACTGCTTGGGGTTCACAATAGACAGAAGGGACCAGAATGCAAACCACACTGCCTGTTTAGGTTAGCGTACTGGAAATAGGCTTTGCTCTTAACCCCCCCCCCCCCATTAAAAAGTTGACGTCCGACTCCAAGACTGCAAATGAAAATCTGACAAGTTGGAAATGAATATCCAATAGTCGAGAGGATTTATCTATGACAGTCCAAAAGGAACTCAAATCAAACTGAAAAGAAGGGGATTAATGAAAATTTAGATTTGAAATTTTTTTACTCATTCGTTTTGTTTTCACAAACGAAAAGATTTATGAGGGATACAAACGCGTATATTACGGATAATGATGAACCGTCTAATCACAGCGAATTTAATACATTTCGGAATATTTGCCTGCGAGCGATGCACACCAGACAGACAGCTCTCGATTCTAGGATATTCATTTCCATTTAATCTCAAATTTTACAAATAATATAATAAAAGCAAAGAACAGAAGACATTCACACAATTATTAAAAAATATATATATATATACTCGGAATACTAGTTTCTAAGCCTAGAAACTACGTGCTAATTCTACGTAGGGCTTATTCCATGAATTCTTTCTTTCTCTTCTTACTTTTACTCTCACCTAAATTCTTATCAAATAATCAACTTCTTTTCCTTTCAAAAAACAATCATCATCTATATTTTCATGAATGAAATGTATAGATATACCGATGCATTATTTTTTGTATTGGATGCTATTCAAGTCGTTTAAGTATTCGTTGTTTCTTCAGATGACTCCATAATTGCTAATTTATTATCCATCAATATGTGAATGGACACAATCATTAAAAACTTGGCTCAAACTCTTTTGACTTGTTATAGGTTTAACGTTTTTTGAAATAAAAAATCGTTGTCTCCCTAGACAATTGGTGTATTATGAGAAGAATATGGATCTATACTTCCAGCACTGATTCCTGTTTTATTACTGATTTCTGCTACAGTGGAGCGACCATCTCTTTCTCTCTGAGCTCGCGAACAGCAGCAACATTGTCAGGCGTAATGCTGCAGTGGGGGAGTCTCTTTCAACTTTTTGAAATTTTTAATGTGCTGGTATCTGGATGCATTTATTTTTACGGTTCTTTGAGGAACACGAGTTGAGTTTTTCTTGTTTAAATTTAAACCAAATCTGTTTTCATATTAGAAATTCGCAACTTTGCCGAATTTGAACCTATACCCTATCATTTATAATAAGCAAAATTTCCATATTGAAATTTATGAATGAATCACCCTGTATACTAGCCGGTTAGATTTGCTCGGGAAATATTTGGTAACAAAAACTGAATCTTGACATTCCCATTCCATATCACGGTTCAATAATTGTTTAATATTTTTCTTATAGATATAGGCTCAATCTCTTTGACTTGTACATAAATAACGGACAAATCTTTGAATTTGGTTGGATTTATATGTGGGCCGCAAAAACAGGAATGATTTACATAGACAGTATATTTTTTGCCTGGGGGCTGTAAACGATCCCTGCTTTTTTCACACCACCCGGCCAGAAAATTATCCCTGGATTCATATTTTACACCAATATTAATCCCGGAAACTTTCGTCAAAAGCTTTCAAAAACGTAATAATAACAATTATGCTATTATTTAGTGAAAATTTTAATTTCAATTAACTATACGAAAATTTACAAACGCATGTTGTATTTTAATTTTGTTCAAAGTTCTACTTTTATCAACTCCACCCTCATTCCATTTCTTTCGGATTTCTCATTATTTAAAATATTGCAATGGCAAAAGATAATTGGCATATTCAATTATTCTTATTATTTCTAAAATACTATATTTTCGCTGTTGAGTATTTTAATCCATTTTAAAATTAATATAATAATTTTAATATTAATATAAACCATTTTAAATTACGTCTTCTGATTTCAAGATTTTTAGCATCCCCCCAAGTGTGTGGAATGATCTCGTCTCAGCTGACAAGACGAATCACCCAAGCTTCAGGGATGAGTTTCAACAGATCGCAGCATGGCAACTGCTCTACCGATTACAACTACCCGCCTGGTATTTGAGTCGTTTACAAACGATTCCTGAGTCCCGACATCGGATATACCATATCACCCATAGTATACCCGCTGTATTGTGACGTCATACAAGTCGTTTAAGTATTCGTCGTTTCTTCCGATGTCTCCATAATGGCTAATTTATTATCCATATTTTTGGGAACTATTGAATATTTGTCGAAAGGTCCCATCAACATGTGACTCGACACAATCATTTAAAACTCCGGCTCCAAATTCTTTGACTTGTACATAACAGACAAATCGTTGAATTTGGTTGGGCCGCAAGAACAGGAACGATTTACATTGACAGTATATTTTTTGCCCGGGGGCTGTAAAGGATGCCTTTTTTTTCACACCACCCGGCTGGTTATGTTTTGGAATGGCAAAGATACTTGTATATTCAATTATTCTTATTATTTCTAAAATACTATATTTTCGCTGTTGAGTATTTTAATCCATTTGGGGCAGTCCATAATCCGTCTCCTGAATTTGAAGATTTTTAGACCCCCCCCTGTGTCACATTTTCATTGAGCTCCCCACTCTATTGTGACGTCACATTAACTTTATACTCTATAATTTTATAAATTAAACTTTATTTATGATTTAATATATTTTAAGTTTAACTTTATTTTTATTCATATCATTTAACAAATTTTTTAATTTGACTTTTGTGACATCACAATTTTTAAGATCCCCTGTCACATTTTGTCACAAATCTAAGTTGCCCTCCTCTCTTACTGTGTGACGTAATTTATGGACGGCTACTTTCTTATCAACTTGAGGGTGTCATCTATTAGATCCAAGATGGAATGGATTATTTCTAATTATATAACAGAAGAGTTGTTTTTATTCCTTCAGAAACTGAACTCGAGAGCCAAATTTAGTAATTCAGGCCAATTGGCCCCTCTGACATGTGCAAATGCATCGCATTAAAAGATTAAAACCATGCCATATAGTTAAAAAATATAGGGGGGGGGTTTAATTAATAGATACTTATTTCTTAGAAAATTTAAAATCTATTTCACGGCAAATTTAACTCTTTTTTTTTACTGAAGTAAAAAATCAATTTCTTGAAATATTCTTATAAGTACTATAAAAAACATCTTATATTTTTTATTTACTTAACAATATTTTTAATTTTACTATAATTATTTGACAATTAATATTTCCCTGCAAGCTATGCAACCTGCTCACACCCCAGCTCAGTTTTTCCTTCATTTAATGTTCATTGAATCGAACATATTCCAAATATAATCACAGCGAAAGAACACACAGACACACCTAGCGATTATAAACGAATAATTTATTATTTTAAATAGGACATCAAGATAGATCAAAAAGTAATACTTTTTTCACTGGAGAGGCATAAATTTGATCTAAGATTATTTCTAATGTGTATAATAAGGTATAAATTTAAAATTCATTTTCTATCTATCTCCTTTATTCTGGAATTTAAATATTAACATATTAATCAGAGTTGGAACTATTTAGAAAAAAGATTGACAAATTTGATTAGAAATCACAACGATCAGATAATTTTAAATACAAAATGAAAGATATGTATATCAAGTACAAAAATTAATCTTTATTGGTTTTTAGATCTGCGATTTGCTTATGATAATTTAAATATTACAATCAAATACAGTACTGTAATGAAATAAACCCCATTCTCCTAAATATATGCAACCCTGTCTGCATTTCTTGTTGTCCCTTTCTGCCCCCTGTTGCAGATTCCATTGTTGAGTGGGGGACTTTCTTTATCTCTATTGCCAAGCTCAGAGGACGGAGGAGTGGGCTGCTTCTAATTTCTACATTCTACTCTCGTACATATTACTCAAAATTACTCAGATTTTAGGCTTGTATTGCAATCTTTGAATTCGGTGACGTTATTTAATTTTTTGTGTAAATGATGATTTTTTCTGTACGAGGAAAACGCTGAACGTAGTTCTGTTTTCGTGCCAATGCCTTTTAAATTGGGTAGAAGATCGAAGATAATAGTAATATGTGAATATGTCATATGTCGATATATTCAATTTTTAAGAGTCCATTTTGAACATCATTTTTGAGGAGGTGAAAATAATTTTTGAACAAAAATTGGTTAATTGCACAATTCTCGAAACACCCGCAGACATTTCAAAGTTGGCGTTTCTTTCAGAAATATTTTAAAGCAATTCGAACCGCGAAAGTTATGATCAACAATTTCTTATATTAATTCTACATTTAGAAAATTATTTTATTATTTTTTGAATATCTTTAGATTGAATGTCATTTTTTTAAAGTTTTCTATGCTCTCAAGTTCGATGAATAAATTTCTAATATCAACCGTTTCAATATTCGTACAATATATCCGTATTATTTTCAAAATGTCCGTGATTATGGTTTGAAGGGGAAGACCCAGATTAGAATATTTCAACCAAATAATTGGGGATATGGGATGCCAGACATTTAGAGAGGTCAAACAGCTGGCGGGGGACAGAGTCGAGGGAGACGATTTGTTGCATCAAACCAGTCTTAGGACTATATACTCAATGATGATGATATAAGATCTGAAACATAGAAGAATGTCCCCATAAATAAAAGCAATTAATTATTATGTTTTTTTCTTTGTTATAAAAAAATAAATATTGTAATTCCATATGCGTAGAAAAACTACGCATGCAGTAAGTAAGTTTTTAAATATATTAACTCCAGATGGAAATTTAAAATAATTAAAAGTTTATGATAAAAAAATAAAAGTCATGAAGTTTCATGAGCCTAAGTTAAGCGATTTAAATAAAAAAGTAAAATCAAAATCGGATCTGCGTACTTTTCTAGGTTAATAATAATTCAGTACGTCCTTAAATTTAGAAGAAAAATTCTTTAAATCCGAATAAGCCATTAATAAAAATAAAGTGTTTAACTACTTTGAAAAGTATTTTTTTCTCGTAGCATGCACTTATTATAAATTTATCCCTTCTTGTTTATGATATATGATGTTTCGGACTTCAATTATGGAGCCATTATCAAGTTTTGTGTGCATCATAAAGCAAGGGCTCTTTAATGATCTACAAGCCAAGGGCTAACCATGACAACGGGGGTATTTATTCAAATTTTTTATACTTGTTTAAAAATGTATATAACAGAAATTTTGAAGTATTTGCCTGATTTTAAAGAAATCAGGAGATGAAAGAATATAACAAATTAGAACCAAAGGTATGATAGAAGCATACTAATTAAAACAAATTTGATATTTCAGTAGAAAAAATTCACTAAGAAACTATACATTTTATTTTGGATTAATAAAAATATTACTTTTGAGTTTTCAAGATTGGAAGTTTTTCGAATTAGACCACACAAGATGTAAAAAGAAAATTAATCTTTCTTATAGGTGCACATTCGACACCAAAAGTGATGAATGAAGTCGAAGGCCCTTTTCAAATAGCTCGTCCAATCATTTTCTTTAAAAGCTCATATTATATTTCTATAGTAATAAATAGGTTTGATACTAAGCGCTACGAGAATTCTATTAGCCTATTTATTGATTTGGACGTTTTTCTTGATTATTTCCATAATGCCTGTATAGCATGCTCGTTAAATCACTCGACTTCTCACATTTGTCTATTAAATTTCAACCACACAATTTGAAAGATCAATTCCAACCCCGATTTATAATAAATGGATAAATATATAATATTGTATTTTACTACAAGATTATATATGTAGGAATAGTGTTCTTGTCTGTCTTCCTGGCTCTCTTAGACGACATTTTCAAAGGCTGGATGAAGATTTTTCGAGTCCCGAAACACACACACAAAAACAGAGACCAAATGCACACGCTGGAGTCACAGGAAGTAATGCCTTCCCCGGCGCGTCCCTGCCTCATTGCAGGGCTGGCCACCCTCGCCCTGTGGGCCATTCCAGAACCACTCCAGAGCCCCTGATTGTGTCCGCGCGTGTTTCGATTCACGAACACCAGCTTGATTGATAACCAAGCTGGCGGCTTCTTCCACCTTTAGTTGGGGTAGTATCCAACTTCCGACACGGCCTCCTGACGTTTCACACGTCCTCGTGTGAGGTAGATTCTGAACATCCTAAAAAAAAAGAAAATTAAATATCCGCTTATCCGTTCGGTCACTCCTGACCATCCGAAAACACCGATGCTTGCCCATCTGTGACACCACCGCAGTCGTGTCAACGGCGTCACCATGACGCCGCAAACACAGACCACGTGCCACTAGGACACCATCTATTGCATGCATCATGCACTGATATCTACTTTAGCTTCTAAATTTTAGCTTGACTCTACGTTACATGCGTCTAGGCCTAAGCTCCATCTACTTCATGCATAGATGTCTACTTTTCTCTTCTCGTAAAATGACTGGAAATACGATCTTCCGCTTCGAAGACAGACATCTAAAGTACTTAATCAACCTGAAAAACCTGAAACTTGATAATTTATTAACTCATCTCACCTGGTGAAAGCATTTCATTTGAACAGGAATCTAGCTCGGCTGGTATACGACAATCGGGTAACGGTCTCAAACGGTCGTGTGAATATTTATAAGTCCGGTTGCAACTCAACCCTTTAAGTAGATATCTGTCGTTCTCTAACACCTCGGTGATGGCAAACGGGCCTTTAAACTTAGGATCCAACTTAGTCTGATTCCGCTCATTGTTCTCAAGTAAAACGTAATCACCTACCGAAAACTTACGAATTTTAGCCTTATCTTTATCAAAATAATTTTTTTCGTACTCAGCATTATTTACTATAGACTTCGCCGCTCGGTCTCTGACTTCAGTCAAATCTATCTCGTTTTCTTCATTATCGACTGTCACTAGAGTTAATGGCCTTGCCACACGTCCTATCAGCAATTCTAAAGGGCTTGCATTAGTTACTCTACTCATGGTACTATTTATAGCTAACTGTACGTCACCTATTGATTCCCTCCATGATCTTTCTTTATCCGCTTCCACTACAGTGAACATATTTTTTAGTGTGCTCATTAAGCGCTCTACTTGTCCATTTGCGCGACTGGCACCCGTAGCTATCAGGTGAATTTTTATATTATGTTTAAAACAGAAATCGCGAAAATCTTTGCTAGTAAAACATCTGCCCTGATCTGCTATAACTCTAACCGGGGATCCAAAAAGACAAACACAGGATTTAATTGCATCAATAGCACTATGGGCATCTATCTTGAGTGAATGATGCAACAACACGAATTTTGAAAAAGCATCGATCATAACGAAAATATATTCCTTGGTGTTATTTTTCCCGCTTAGTCTTCCTGTGGCGTCAATATGTATAGTATGCCAGGGGACACTTAACTTTGGGATTGGGTGTAGTTCTATTTGTACCTTTCCAGAATTAGATTTAGAAACTTTACAGGTAAAACAATTATCAACAAATTTTCTAACATATTTGGACATACGAGGAAACCAATAGTGATTGTAAGTTTTCTCAAGTGTTTTATTCCAACCCAAATGCATTATTGATTCGTGAACGTGATTTATTACGGACCACTGGAAATGTTTAGGGATGACTGGTAACCAGTGGTTTCTTTTGTTTCTTTGTATCTTTCGATACAAAAGTCCTGCTCTGATTTCATAAACGTTATTTCCTAGCGAGTCTAGATCGTCATTCTCAATTTTTTCAATAATATCTAACAGTTCTCTATCTTGTCTCTGCTCGGCTTGAAGCCAGTTGGGGCTTAATTCTGCAAGATTTACCTGTTTTTTCACTAATGAATACTGGGAGTCTTTTTTACTTGAACCCTCAGTGTCTTGTACTTCCATTGTAGTTTCCTTGACAGCTCCCACCTGCAACGGATTTCTCGAAAGGAAATCAACATGACACATGCGCTTTCCTTCCCTATAGATAATATCAAAATCAAAAGATTGAAGATAAGCCCACCATCTATGAACTCTTGGCGTCAACTCTACTTTTGTGAGCGAAGCGCGGAGAGAGTTGCAGTCTGAAACGACACTAAAACTCCTACCATGCAAAAAGTGCCGAAAATATTTTATTGCATTAAATACAGCTAGAGTCTCGAGCTCATACGAATGATATTTCGATTCAGGGCTTGTAGTTCTTTTGCTGAAATATCCAACTGGGCGTGATTTTCCTTCTACCTTCTGTATAAGAATACCTCCATACCCGTCTAAACTTGCGTCTGTGTGAAGCTCAATAGGAAAATTTGGATCAAAAATCATTAGGACTGGTGAATTTGTCAGTAGTGAAATAATCTTTTGGCGAATTGTCTCATGGTTCTCTTTCCAAGCTAATTTACCTGTCCCCGAAGTGAGGCGATATAATGGAGCCATAATTTGGGAAAAACGTGGGAGAAACTGGCGAAAGTACGAGGCAAGACCAATAAATTGCCTTAGCTGAGTGACTGTTTCGGGAGGGGGAAGCTGAGTAAGAGCTACTACTTTCCCAGGATTTGGCCTGATTTCTCCGCAACTTACTTCATAGCCCAGAAACTCAACTCGAGTTTTAAGAAAAAAACATTTTTTTAAATTTAGAGAAAATCCGGCGTTTTTAAGAGCCTCGAGGACAGTTCGTAAATTTTCTAACCCTTCTTTGATAGTAGCCGATGGCACAATCAAATCATCCATATAAGCTATAGTAATCGTGTAAGCTAGATCTCCAAGTGCAGTATTTATAGCGCGTTGGTAAATTGAGGGCGCGTTTTTTAGCCCAAATGGCATAGAAAGATATTCATAATGTCCGTCGGGAGTTATGAATGCTGTACGTTCTATAGAATCGGGAGAGATGGGAATCTGGTGAAAGCCACTTGCCATGTCAAGACAAGTGAAATATTTGGCCCCGTGTAGGCGCTGTACCTGATCGGATATAAGGGGAAGTGGATACCTGTCAGATAAAGTGTTGCGATTTAGCTCGCGATAATCGACCACAATCCGATCAGTCCCATCCTTCTTTTTTACCAAAAGGATAGGGCTGGCAAATGGGGAGCTACTATGTCTAATAATTTCAGCATCAAGTAAATCTTTACACTTTTCACGAACAGTTTTACGCTCCTCAAGGCTAAGACGATAAGGGCGTCTTTGCACAGTAAGGTTTGGATCAATTAGCCTAATTCCACAATAACCTGTATTTACTCGCCCTGAAGGAGTCCCAATAACAAAAGATGTTAAAAATTCATTTAGAAGAGACATTAAGTCTTGTCTCATATCAACAGATAAGTCAGTATCTAAGTTATCAAAAGAAATTGCATTAGAGCCTATTTCACAAAGGTTAGTTATTTGGACCCTTTTCATTGAAAACCCGCTGCAAGATAATTCAACAATGAACCCCAGCTCGATCAAATCCCGCCCAATTAAAATGTCTTCATTCAAATATTCGTCTGGCAAGGTATGAAATAAAATCTCAGCCGAACATCCCTCAATGAATACCTGAGACAGGATTTGTAGAGAACTATGCACATCGGACTTTCCAATGCCTAATAAAGTGACTAAGGCATGTTTTCTTTTACCAGAAAATTTATTAGCTAAGCTTTCTTTTAACAGTGAACATTCTGAACCGGAATCAAAACAAAATGGATATTGCTCACCCGAGTGTGTTAGTCGACCAGAAATAGGTTTGATGCTGCAGCTGTTTACACGCCTCTCTCTACGTGCTGAGTCACTGGGGGTGCTGCTGGCTGCTGTTGATGACGTCACACAGCGCGCTGCAATGTGTCCCTCCCCTCCGCACCTGAAGCAGACGATGTGCTTTGATGAGGAAGTGAACTTGTCCGAAGTACCGCTACTTGATGCTTGAGTTCTTGCTTGATGAACACGGCTAGGACAGTCAGCTGATCGGTGAACGGGAGAAGCACAAAAAAAACAACTCTTATTTCGGGGTCTCTTGGCAACCGCTGTAGGGCCGGCATCATTACAAGGAGAAGCTGCTCTTTTCCGATAAGCAAAGGCCATCAGCTCTTGCTGCATTTTTTCTCTAGAACTAATATTCGAGGTGAAAGCGAGGCGTTTTAAATTTGGTTCTATTTGCACTGTATGAGCCAATACAGTGGCGACGGCTATCTCTTCCATACTCATATTTTGCCATCTAGTCATTAGAGAAGTCGCTAGCCTATTTGCATATGCTGGTAGGCATTCGTTCTCCATTGGGCTTCCATTATTAAGCCGAATCAATGTAGCCGCGGATGTTTCTATTATTCCAAACCGCGCGATAAAAATTTCTTTAAATTGACTCCAGGTCATTCCCGCGAACGTCACCTGCGCGAACCATGCCGCTGCCGTTCCTTTCATTGCTTTGCTCAAGGCGATGATAAGCGAACTACCTTCGAGGGGCCGGTCGCACAAGCACAAATCGACTGTTGTTGCCCAAGCTCTGGCATCATTTCCTGCTCCTTCCGGAATGAATTCGGGCAATGACACGATTGGTGTTGGGGGTAAGGAAGACTGCTTGAGTGTATTAATTAGTTCCACCATACCTTTTGTATGCGCTTGTAAAATGGCTTGAAAACGGTCTTCATCGTTTGGGCTATTAACCTGTTGGCGTGGTTCAGATAACACTTCTGATGTAGGAATAGTGTTCTTGTCTGTCTTCCTGGCTCTCTTAGACGACACTAAACCTAGATCCAAAGTTGTTTTTAAATTTTTAATGGTGTAGCGGCCCGCTCTCGCTCATGGCGACAAGCCTTGAGACACGGCCGCTAGATGACTCAGTCGGATCGTTGCGTCGTTTTTGCATGAGTGAAATATTATCACCCATGCTATAATTAAAGCGACTCGGATTCGACTGGAGAAGTGAATTGGATTCAAACAAGCGAATCTGGAGGGGCCACCGCCATCCAGCAGCCCCCTCCCCTGCACACACCCTATATGAGCACGCAACCTACAACCTGCATACGCAAGATTGTTAGGACCTCATCGACTTGATGGGGGGCGCGGCACATAGCGCCACACAGCACTCACCTCACGAGAGCCCTAACAAAAATCTTAGAAATTTTGACCTTAAATTATTTTTTAAATATAATGTTCATTGAGGTTTCCGCCTATGGGTATTAGAGATTTTTCGGGTTTCTCTGCGGGATAGAGAGATATCTCTAATGACATATATACATATGTATATATATATATATATATATATATATATATATATAATTCTGTTATATAAAAAAATAGTAAATTTTACTCCCGTTAGCGTCTTAACATTCCACGCTCCGACTCGTAGAAAGTCATTACTTATTTTTCCCTTTATGATGGTCTCTCCTCGGGTAGCCCCTTCCCGAAGATCCGAACGCGGGGCTAGTTTACTTCCGGAATTTTTTACTCGAAGAGAAATCGTCATGATGCATATTCTCGGGATTTGTAATGTGGTGGTTTCCCGTTGCCTTCCACATGGGGTGTAAATGAGGATCTGATATACATGGAGTAAAGAAAGGTTGGGACATACTTCTCCCGGTAGTATAATGGGAGAGGTAAGAGCTCGCGGAACTGGGGTCGCTTCCCCTCTTTAGCAAAACTCCCTTTACCGGGATCGAAGAAGAGTATCTGCAAATTTTGATGTTGGCGCGAAAATTATATAACTGTATAAATTTATAAAAAAATTCAAAAATAATGCTTCAAAGATAGTGTTTCTTGTATTGTTCATTATGTGGTTTAATGTAAGATTTTTTTGGTTAAAACTCAATTATTGTTTATTTTACACCCGTTAAGCTTTACTGGTTTCTAGTGTAATATACATACAATTAAAAATATTACTTAATTCAATATTTAAACTATATTTTAGTCAAGTGCTATAATTATTTATTTACCCCCTTAAAATTATATAAAGAAACTCTGTCTTTCATATACTTATAGAAAAATTAAACTAGTCTGGACTTGTCCTTGTATTCCTTCAATTTTTCAGGTAACCAGACGGATTCTTCTATCAGCGGCCTTTTTACAAAATACATTCCCAATTTATTCTTTCATCACATTCAAATTAAAAATCGATCTTGAAAATGTTTTAAATGTTTCCAAAAAAATAAAAAAAAAATAATCTAAAAATCTAACAAGAGAACTCACGGGTTACAAGATATTATATAAATTAAAAGAGTATTTTCTATAAATTTTTTGTTTCTACATATAGGTTTCCGCGTATGGGTTCTATGTCATTAGAGATTTTGTATACAATTGTAAACTAACTTAAAACATTGAGATTTCTTTGTACATATTATTATTCTTTTTTGTCTTTAAAATTATAAATTGGATTTGTGAGATTTCGGACTTAATTCCACAATAAACGTCGTTCAAGGCCCTAGCCAGAATTTTTTTTCGGGGGGTTAATTTTGTATTGATAAATTGCTTCTCTCTATCAAGTTTTAACATTTTAACTTGAGGGAGATCGGGACAGCCCTTATCTATCTGGCTACTAACACTTTACTGATGTGCTGTCTAAATGGGCTATGTTCCTGATGACAATAAATAAATAAAAATAAATAAATAAATAAATAAAAAATAAATAAATAAATAAATAAAAAGAATATTGAGATAAATTTTTTCTCATAAAAACATTTATTTAATAGAGTTGGAATTCTACACTAGTGTTTTGTTATATTCTGTTGGCTGAAAATAACTTTTGATTTTTACATTTATGAACAACTAATTAACTAGACCAGGGGACACCGAAAGAGCCGCATGAGGCGCTCGCGAGCCGCAGGTTGCCGACCCCTGAACTAGACTATCAAATCTATTGAAAAATATATCATTCGATTCATAAAAGTTGAATTATTGATCTGTATAAATTTGTTGAAAATTTATGAAAAACCTTTTGAATATTTTTTTGCGTTTGGACCCTTGGGATCTCGCAAAGCTTGATGTCTCTTTCTTGGTTGGACCTTCCACGCCTCTATCTTTTCCGAACGTGTTATCGAGTTCAGGTCAGGCTATGTAATTTTCTAGACCAGATGAGTGTGTTGATGTTAAAGGTGCCCAGGTATCTATGGATTTTTGGCGTTATTCTTCCATTGTTTCTTCCTTGACTTCGTGATGGTCCGGGTCCCCCAGAATCTGAATGCCCGGTTGCCACTCGAGGGTGGGTGGATTGGTTACCACCTGGGGTAATCTTAATTTTGCCTCTCACGATTCATGATTGCTTGTTACGAAATTTTGTCCTTCGCATGCGCGAGGTTTTGTAGAACCAGAGATTGTCAGTTTCTGGAGCCGAGGGGCCGGTTTTTTATTATTTTCAAATAAATTCACTTTGCTGGGATCGAACTGATGAAGTCTAGGTTGATGTTCTCCTAATCGGATTAGAAAAGTTGGTGATTTAACCGATTGCGCTACCTACCCCTGAATATTTTATTATTTTATAATGAAAAATTTTCATACATTTATTTTTGTGATTAATTTGATTAAAATTAAAATTTGCTGAAAATTGTATAATGGAAAATGGTATAATTTGTGTAGAAGTTCTAGCCTTTTTAAAAGCTCGGTCCATTTACTTCCATGGTAAAAGGACAATTTTCAATAATTTATTTCTCGGTAATGGGAGAGATGATCAACTTCAAATTTCGGGAATAAATATTTAAATACATCAATGATTTGATGGGTAAAAATTTGGAGAATTTTCTTATAAAAGTGATAAACAGTCCCGTTGAGTCTTGAAGAATCAAAAGCGAAAGTAAAAATTGCCAAATCACTAATAATAATATTTTTTCCCCACGAAGTTGTAAACTTTTCATCTTCATTTAGAATTTTATTATGAAAACAATTTAATTTTTTTAGAAAATAATCTAATTATTTATGATAAAGTAGTGGAACGAAATGAGATGAAACAAAATAAATATATAGACAAACAATAAATAATATTAACATCTAATGTTATTTATTTGCATAAAACAATAATATATCATGTGTTTAATTTATTATAATTATCATTATTATTATTATTAGTTATATATGTTTAGAAAGGTTTAAGTGAAATAAATTACATTTATAGTATTAATTCTTATTAAAAATAAAAGAAGTAAAACAGGAAATTAGATTTTTCTCCCCTTTTCGCGAGTTTAATTGGATTAGTTTGAATAATCCTTGCTAGAAAACTTCCTAGTTATCTTATTGATGGCGACAACTTTTTTATTTTATTTTTTTCACAAAAAATATAAAAAAGGCATGAGAAATGAATTTTTAGGAAATCGAAATCTCATTTGAAAGGGGTTTTCAATTAGGAGTTAAATCTGGTCAACCAAATTTTTTTGTTATTGACAAACCGCGAGCGGTTATTTCGGGATGAATTCATTAAACTTTTTCGGAAACTTTCTCTTACTTATTTCTTCGCTTCCTTTCCAGATGATTTAGATAAACTGTAATGGAGATATTATGATAAAGTTTTATTTTTTTTATACTACATCGATAACCTTCCCTTAAGATTAAAATAAAAAATAAAAAAACAATTCTTCATAGATCGTAATTAGATTTTATTTCGAATCGCTTAAGTTTTAATGAAATCTTACTCCTCGATCTCTACCAGTGCTGGTTTGCTTTTCGTTTGAATTTATTTTTCCCCTTTTTTTTATTGACGTAGAATACGTCTTTGTCCGCGAGTAGGTATGGGTTGTAAATCGAGAAAAATCGATCGTTGTGCTGCACATAGTGCTTGAGCGCATTGTATAGTGTTCTTTTGACATTAATAAATTTAAAAATAACATAACATAAATATATATCTAACATACTCCAAAAATTAATTAAAAGTCTTCATCAAAAAAATAAAAAAATAAAAGCTTTCTAAGATATTTTAACCTCCTTTAAATGACTATCTCCGTTGGAGCTTTTTTATTTATTCATTTATTTTTATGGGTAAATCAGGCAATAAACAGGCCCTTGGAAGATTTAAAAGCGGCGATAGAGCATCTTAAAAGACAACAACACTTTCCAAGATATCAGGTCTTGGTTGCATAAGGTTTACGAGCAGGATCTATCAGTATTATCAAGAGGAACTCGGGCATTTAAGTCCTCATATCTATAGGATCATTTCTTTATCTGTCTCAGGACGAACATGGGGTAAACTTGAAAGACTTCTGCACAGTTTCCAGATATGCATCTGGACTGTTATTTTTCAAGGGGAAGAAATTTTTTGGCCCCGAGACGCTGCCCACCAGAGACACCAGCCCGGAGGACCGAGATTCGAAGGCACGCCCTCTAAGCTAGTAACATTATAAAGTTATAACCTCTCGATAAAGCATAATGGTTGATTCTGAAGAATTTGCAGGATCAAAACATATTCGTACACCATATATATATACTAACTCGTCTGGGTCAAAATATTTTGAAACACAGAATACATAGAAAAGGAATGGTACACGGGTATATATATATATATATATATATACCTGTGTACCAGCTTTCTATGTTTTCTGTGTTTCAAAATATTTTGACCCAGACAGTTGGCCATAAGACAGAATCATTAAAGCAGGCACTTATTTAACGCATCTAAACACGTCCACACTTTGGTCAATCAGTATTAATATTATAAGAATAGATTAATTTTGGTATTTTGTTAAGGGAGAATTAATGGTGTAGGTTCTAGGTGAAACATATTAATAAAATAAAAATAAATTTAAAAAATATAAATCCCTTGGTAGAATTCACAAATATGGTAAAAGACAAAATGCTTATTAGCAAAACTCTTGTATTATATATTTCGGGTTACGAGCCAATCTTCAGGAGTTCACATAAGAAAACACTCTTTCACTCAGTTTTGCTAATAAGCATTTGTCTTTTATTTGGGAATCCTACCTAGAAATTCATATTTTTAATTAAATTGTCTTTTTAAGAAAACTGATGGAATTTTTTCGAAAAATCAACTCACTGGCGGAACCATATATATTGAAAAAACCCCACAATTCTATAATAGTCACAATATATAAGATTTTAGTAAAATAATTTTATATTTCCATGTCAAAGGGGCACCGGGGGGGGGGAGCTCCTCAGGCATGCAATATAAAAATGTTTTCTACTAAAATCTTAGATATTGTGACCATAGAATTGTGTTTTTTTTTTTAATTTGAATTTAAGGACGCGGCGACTACGAAGGCCATTAGCGTCAGCAGATTTATTCTCTTTGTGCCATTCTCGATGGATTTAAATTAATTTATATAAATGCAAAAATCCCTATTGCTTTTAAAAATATGAATAAATTATCAAACCCTTCAGGGTCGAGCAATATTTTCTAAAAGCTACCCTGAATTTTAACCTCCTTCTATCGTTGTCCTATAAGGGGCATTCCAACAAAACATGGCTTACATTCATTTGTTTATTACAATCCATACAATACAAAGCACTAGAGACTGGTAAAGAGACTTTCGTAATAGGCTTAGACATTTCAAAGGCCTTCGATCAAGTCTGGTACAAAATCTTCTTGCCAAATTACCTACATTTGGACTCCCCCGAGGCTCTGCAAGTTGCTTGCGAGCTTTCTCTCAAACCGCTCTATTAAAGTCGAGGTTGACGGAATATCATCCTCGTCCTTTAATACTAATGCTGGAGTTCCTCAGGGCTCAGTCATCCACAGATACCATCGACCAGTACCCAATCCCTAAATCTCCCCTTATCTTCACGTTACAAGGGTCCACCACGGACTACAGAGGTTGTACCTTCTTGGTGCAACTTCTTCTTGTATCAGTATCATTATAAAAAAAATACGGTGAAGTCTGTTTTTAATTATTTAATGATGGACTTTAATGAATCACACTCGAAAATTTTCTCTTCATTAAATGACCATATTTTAAATAATCCCCCAATGGAAAACCATATAGTATTACTAATTAAAAGTATTTCACAATATTATTTTAAAATAAGATTACACTATATAACAAAAAGAGTTATGTAGGCAAAGTAAATCGAAAAGAATATTTTCTTACAATCGTACCTGATTTAAAAACTATATTTTAGTTATTTTTATAATATACTAGCTGTGAGAGCCCGCCTTCGGCGGGCCCTTGCTGGCCAGGGGCTTTGCCCCCTGGACCCCCACGCAACTTGTTTATTGAAGTTTTATTAGTACTGTTATTCTATAATAAAGTCTTGAATAGATATATTTGAAGATTCTATTTTACTGGCCCAAATGTATATTGTTCTATTATGATTGTTGCTAAATTTGCTGGGGGGGGGGGCGCAAAAATATAAATTTTCTCTTAGCCCGGCCCTGTTTATACCTTTAACTTATATGTATACTATATACCTCTACATGTATATTGTTCTATTATGATTGTTGCTAAATTAGCTGGGGGGGGGGGGGCGCAAAAATATAAATTTTCTCTTAGCCCGGCCCTGTTTATACCTTTAACTTATATGTATACTATATACCTCTACATGTATATTGTTCTATTATGATTGTTGCTAAATTTGCTGGGGGGGGGCGCAAAAATATAAATTTTCTCTTAGCCCGGCCCTGTTTATACCTTTAACTTATATGTATACTATATACCTCTACATGTATATTGTTCTATTATGATTGTTGCTAAATTTGCTGGGGGGGGGGCGCAAAAATATAAATTTTCTCTTAACCCGGCCCTGTTTATACCTTTAACTTATATGTATACTATATACCTCTACATGTATATTGTTCTATTATGATTGTTGCTAAATTTGCTGGGGGGGGGGCGCAAAAATATAAATTTTCTCTTAGCCCGGCCCTGTTTATACCTTTAACTTATATGTATACTATATACCTCTACATGTATATTGTTCTATTATGATTGTTGCTAAATTTGCTGGGGGGGGCGCAAAAATATTTCATGCTTGTAGTAAAATTTTCTCTTAGCCCGGCCCTGTTTATACCTTTAACTTATATGTATACTATATTGCTATACATTTATAACGTGTGTCATTTTTTTATGAGTAATCTCTCTATAAATATTTTCAAACTTTAAAAAAAAGAAAATGAAAAAAAAAATGCCAACTTCCTTTGTGAAGAGGGGTTCTTTGTTTGTCGGCCTGACCATTTTAACCTTTTTCATTATTTCATGACCCTTTTAGAGCTTTGAATAAAATTTATGGCATTTAAATAAAATTGAAAAATGAAATTAATTTTAAATTGATGAAACTATATCATCATCATCCTATAGACTGTGATAAATATGTGTTCAAAATTTCATCTCAATCGGATAAACGGTTTCGAAGTTCATTGGAACCAACCAACCAACGAACACAGATTGATTTTTATATATATATATATAATATATATATATATATATATATCTCTCTATGATATTTTCAAACTTTAAAAAAAAAGAAAATGAAAAAAAAATGCTAACTTCCTTTGTGAAGAGGGGTTCTTTGTTTGTCGACCTGACCATTTTAACCTTTTTCATTATTTCATGACCCTTTTAGAGCTTTGAATAAAATTTATGGCCTTTAAATAAAATTCAAAAATGAAATTAATTTTAAATTGATGAAACTATATCATCATCATCCTATAGACTGTGATAAATATGTGTTCAAAATTTCATCTCAATCGGATAAACGGTGTCGAAGTTCATTGAACCAACCAACCAACGAACACAGATTGATTTTTATATATATAGATATATATATATATATATCTCTCTATGATATTTTCAAACTTTAAAAAAAAAGAAAATGAAAAAAAAATGCTAACTTCCTTTGTGAAGAGGGGTTCTTTGTTTGTCGACCTGACCATTTTAACCTTTTTTCATTATTTCATGACCCTTTTAGAGCTTTGAATAAAATTTATGGCCTTTAAATAAAATTCAAAAATGAAATTAATTTTAAATTGATGAAACTATATCATCATCATCCTATAGACTGTGATAAATATGTGTTCAAAATTTCATCTCAATCGGATAAACGGTGTCGAAGTTCATTGAACCAACCAACCAACGAACACAGATTGATTTTTATATATATAGATATCTCTCTATGATATTTTCAAACTTTAAAAAAAAAGAAAATGAAAAAAAAATGCTAACTTCCTTTGTGAAGAGGGGTTCTTTGTTTGTCGACCTGACCATTTTAACCTTTTTCATTATTTCATGACCCTTTTAGAGCTTTGAATAAAATTTATGGCCTTTAAATAAAATTCAAAAATGAAATTAATTTTAAATTGATGAAACTATATCATCATCATCCTATAGACTGTGATAAATATGTGTTCAAAATTTCATCTCAATCGGATAAACGGTGTCGAAGTTCATTGAACCAACCAACCAACGAACACAGATTGATTTTTATATATATAGATATATATATCTCTCTATGATATTTTCAAACTTTAAAAAAAAGAAAATGAAAAAAAAATGCTAACTTCCTTTGTGAAGAGGGGTTCTTTGTTTGTCGACCTGACCATTTTAACCTTTTTCATTATTTCATGACCCTTTTAGAGCTTTGAATAAAATTTATGGCCTTTAAATAAAATTCAAAAATGAAATTAATTTTAAATTGATGAAACTATATCATCATCATCCTATAGACTGTGATAAATATGTGTTCAAAATTTCATCTCAATCGGATAAACGGTGTCGAAGTTCATTGAACCAACCAACCAACGAACACAGATTGATTTTTATATATATAGATATCTCTCTATGATATTTTCAAACTTTAAAAAAAAAGAAAATGAAAAAAAAATGCTAACTTCCTTTGTGAAGAGGGGTTCTTTGTTTGTCGACCTGACCATTTTAACCTTTTTCATTATTTCATGACCCTTTTAGAGCTTTGAATAAAATTTATGGCCTTTAAATAAAATTCAAAAATGAAATTAATTTTAAATTGATGAAACTATATCATCATCATCCTATAGACTGTGATAAATATGTGTTCAAAATTTCATCTCAATCGGATAAACGGTGTCGAAGTTCATTGAACCAACCAACCAACGAACACAGATTGATTTTTATATATATAGATATATAATATATATATATATATATATATCTCTCTATGATATTTTCAAACTTTAAAAAAAAAGAAAATGAAAAAAAAATGCTAACTTCCTTTGTGAAGAGGGGTTCTTTGTTTGTCGACCTGACCATTTTAACCTTTTTCATTATTTCATGACCCTTTTAGAGCTTTGAATAAAATTTATGGCCTTTAAATAAAATTCAAAAATGAAATTAATTTTAAATTGATGAAACTATATCATCATCATCCTATAGACTGTGATAAATATGTGTTCAAAATTTCATCTCAATCGGATAAACGGTGTCGAAGTTCATTGAACCAACCAACCAACGAACACAGATTGATTTTTATATATATAGATATATATATATATATATCTCTCTATGATATTTTCAAACTTTAAAAAAAAAGAAAATGAAAAAAAATGCTAACTTCCTTTGTGAAGAGGGGTTCTTTGTTTGTCGACCTGACCATTTTAACCTTTTTCATTATTTCATGACCCTTTTAGAGCTTTGAATAAAATTTATGGCCTTTAAATAAAATTCAAAAATGAAATTAATTTTAAATTGATGAAACTATATCATCATCATCCTATAGACTGTGATAAATATGTGTTCAAAATTTCATCTCAATCGGATAAACGGTGTCGAAGTTCATTGAACCAACCAACCAACGAACACAGATTGATTTTTATATATATAGATATCTCTCTATGATATTTTCAAACTTTAAAAAAAAGAAAATGAAAAAAAAATGCTAACTTCCTTTGTGAAGAGGGGTTCTTTGTTTGTCGACCTGACCATTTTAACCTTTTTCATTATTTCATGACCCTTTTAGAGCTTTGAATAAAATTTATGGCCTTTAAATAAAATTCAAAAATGAAATTAATTTTAAATTGATGAAACTATATCATCATCATCCTATAGACTGTGATAAATATGTGTTCAAAATTTCATCTCAATCGGATAAACGGTGTCGAAGTTCATTGAACCAACCAACCAACGAACACAGATTGATTTTTATATATATAGATATAATATATATCTCTCTATGATATTTTCAAACTTTAAAAAAAAAGAAAATGAAAAAAAAATGCTAACTTCCTTTGTGAAGAGGGGTTCTTTGTTTGTCGACCTGACCATTTTAACCTTTTTCATTATTTCATGACCCTTTTAGAGCTTTGAATAAAATTTATGGCCTTTAAATAAAATTCAAAAATGAAATTAATTTTAAATTGATGAAACTATATCATCATCATCCTATAGACTGTGATAAATATGTGTTCAAAATTTCATCTCAATCGGATAAACGGTGTCGAAGTTCATTGAACCAACCAACCAACGAACACAGATTGATTTTTATATATATAGATATCTCTCTATGATATTTTCAAACTTTAAAAAAAAAGAAAATGAAAAAAAAATGCTAACTTCCTTTGTGAAGAGGGGTTCTTTGTTTGTCGACCTGACCATTTTAACCTTTTTCATTATTTCATGACCCTTTTAGAGCTTTGAATAAAATTTATGGCCTTTAAATAAAATTCAAAAATGAAATTAATTTTAAATTGATGAAACTATATCATCATCATCCTATAGACTGTGATAAATATGTGTTCAAAATTTCATCTCAATCGGATAAACGGTGTCGAAGTTCATTGAACCAACCAACCAACGAACACAGATTGATTTTTATATATATAGATATCTCTCTATGATATTTTCAAACTTTAAAAAAAAGAAAATGAAAAAAAATGCTAACTTCCTTTGTGAAGAGGGGTTCTTTGTTTGTCGACCTGACCATTTTAACCTTTTTCATTATTTCATGACCCTTTTAGAGCTTTGAATAAAATTTATGGCCTTTAAATAAAATTCAAAAATGAAATTAATTTTAAATTGATGAAACTATATCATCATCATCCTATAGACTGTGATAAATATGTGTTCAAAATTTCATCTCAATCGGATAAACGGTGTCGAAGTTCATTGAACCAACCAACCAACGAACACAGATTGATTTTTATATATATAGATATTTAAAAATTGTTAAAAAACCCATTCATGTGTTTAATTGTTTTCGCTTTTTCTTACAATCGTACCTGATTTAAAAACTATATTTTAGTTATTTTTAAAATATATATTTAAAAATTGTTAAATAACCCATTCATGTGTTTAATTGTTTTCGCTTTTTCTTACAATTGTACCTGATTTAAAAACTATGTTTTAGCTATTTTTATAATATATATTTAAAAATTGTTAAATAACCCATTCAGGTGTTTAATTGTTTTCGCTTTTTCTTACAATTGTACCTGATTTAAAAACTATATTTTAGTTATTTTTATAGTATATATTTAAAAATTGTTAAATAACCCATTCATGTGTTTAATTGTTTTCGCTTTTTCTTACAATTGTACCTGATTTAAAAACTATATTTTAGTTATTTTTATAATATATATTTAAAAATTGTTAAATAACCCATTCATGTGTTTAATTGTTTTCGCTTTTTCTTACAATTGTACCTGATTTAAAAACTATATTTTAGTTATTTTTATAATATATATTTAAAAATTGTTAAATAACCCATTCATGTGTTTAATTGTTTTCGCTTTTTCTTACAATTGTACCTGATTTAAAAACTATATTTTAGTTATTTTTATAATATATATTTAAAAATTGTTAAATAACCCATTCATGTGTTTAATTGTTTTCGCTTTTTCTTACAATTGTACCTGATTTAAAAACTATATTTTAGTTATTTTTATAATATATATTTAAAAATTGTTAAATAACCCATTCATGTGTTTAATTGTTTTCGCTTTTTCTTACAATTGTACCTGATTTAAAAACTATATTTTAGTTATTTTTATAATATATATTTAAAAATTGTTAAATAACCCATTCATGTGTTTAATTGTTTTCGCTTTTTCTTACAATTGTACCTGATTTAAAAACTATATTTTAGTTATTTTTATAATATATATTTAAAAATTGTTAAATAACCCATTCATGTGTTTAATTGTTTTCGCTTTTTCTTACAATTGTACCTGATTTAAAAACTATATTTTAGTTATTTTTATAATATATATTTAAAAATTGTTAAATTACCCATTCATGTGTTTAATTGTTTTCGCTTTTTCTTACAATCGTACCTGATTTAAAAACTATATTTTTGTTATTTTTATAATATATATTTAAAAATTGTTAAATAACCCATTCATGTGTTTAATTGTTTTCACTTTTTCTTACAATTGTACCTGATTTAAAAACTATATTTTAGTTATTTTTATAGTATATATTTAAAAATTGTTAAATTACCCATTCATGTGTTTAATTGTTTTCGCTTTTTCTTACAATCGTACCTGATTTAAAAACTATATTTTTAGTTATTTTTATAATATATATTTAAAAATTGTTAAATAACCCATTCATGTGTTTAATTGTTTTCGCTTTTTCTTACAATTGTACCTGATTTAAAAACTATATTTTTGGTATTTCTATAATATATATTTAAATTTTTTTATTTGTTTTATAACTTAATTAATTCTTAATCTTTGAATTGTGTAAAAAACATTGGTTTAATAAATAAATAAAAATCATTTGCTCATCCACATAACTTTACAATACACATATTTCCTCCCTTATATTTAGTATTTAATAAAAAAATGTTTAATCTTTTACGAAGGAACCCTCCCTTCAGTTTAGATTAGATTTCGAACCCTATTGTTCTACCCCCTTTTAGATTGTTCTTATAAAAAAAAATTCAGACAAAAGTTGTAGAGGTTAATTATCAGAATATTAGGCATCTGCAACCAAACTGGTATCAGGCATATTAACGTTGTCATGAATTTTTTAAGATTTCAATCACCCACCATTTCCACCCCTTTGGGGCTGAAGTCACCAAAAACTACTCCGTTCTTGTTTACATCAAGACTGAATTTAGTGCCAAATTTTATTGCAATCGGTTGAATGTTGCGGCCTGCAGCGCACATACAAAATTGGGATACATACACACATATACATATACATAATAAACTTTTGAACGGAGGGTGGTTTTGGGGTCTAGGGACCATGATCGGAGAAACTATAATGGTATTTTCCGGAAGTTGCACATGAGAGTGAGCCCAATAGGTATATTTCTTCGAAATCTACCTAATAATGGGTACGAGTGCGCTCTTTGTTTTATCAAATTTTTACTGAAAGTAGCTATTTAAATTCATTGCAGATCTAAGAAATAACATTTTTGAATATTTATTTATATATATATATGTTCTATTTAAGAACCTTTTTATTTAAAAATATATAGTTTAAACCAGCGATGTCCAACCCAAATTACTATTCGGGCCAAAATTTAGGAATATACAAGGTACTGGGCCGCCACTCACCTGAACAAAAAAATTTCAATTCTAGCGCACACTCAAGGGCGGATCCAGGAATTTTTTATGGGGGGGGGGGTGAATGTATATAAGGTGCCCGATTTATATAAGATCTACTTTTTATCTCGGAAGTGTGTCGCGATCGAATTGTCCAAGCGGGGGGGGGGGGGGTCAGAGACGCCGCCCCACACACACACACACATATATACAACTTTATTTTAAATTTTTAAATTTTTTTTTTTACAAATTTTTTTGCCAGGCACGGGCATCTATGGGGGGGCGGTCGCCCCCTCCCCCCTGATCCGCCCTTGCGCACACTGCGCTCAAATGAATATTAATTTGTGCGATTTCCTTTTTTTGTTATCGGGCCGCACAAAAATCGCAATCGGGCCGCCAGTTGGACATGGCTGGTTTAAACTATATAAATATTAGCATTGCTCTTATGGGCATTCTTATTCTTACCAGCTACAAGATGGCGGCTGGTGACGTCAGGTGGAGACACTTTCTCGAGCTAGCCTTCCCTCCCTACCTCCCTGGATTTTTCAAAAGATGTTGGTGTGAGAAGAAATAATGTCCTATTCTTAAGGCCGGTTCACACGGGGCATTTTCTCTTACTTGTTTGTTCCTTGCTTGTTCGAGAAACTGTAAATTTGAAGCTAGTTCAGTCAGGCTGATTTTTCGCGTGTTGGCTTCACACTGCTTTTTCAGAAAAGTTGGCCGTCTAGGTTGCGCGGGCTAGTGTCAGCCCAGACAATGGACCTCTGAGCCAAACAGCTGTGCTGTCATCTCTCAGTTACCCTCTGATGCAAACAAAAATGGTTGACAATAATATATATTTTTGGAATTTGGCAGGCATATTCTCTTTATTCATTGCAGTAAAGAGTTGAACAGTGAGAAACAAAATTTCAGCTGTTCTGTGATATCAGTTGATATATTGTGCCGATGGCCATGTCGCCCACTGATAAAATAATGCTTTCCGATTGGCCGGCTACTGCCAGCTTCAAGTAGGTTAACTTTTTTGTTAGAACATGGTCTTTCTTTTGAACCAAGCAAGAAAAGTTACAAGTCACCGGCCTTTAGTCTATTATATCTTTAGTTTGTTGTTTTCTTGACATTGAAACTATATTTTCAAATTTCTGTTTCGCTGGCATTATTTTTTCAAGTGGTTGCTTTGATTTGATTCCATTCATCTTTCCAATTTTCTCTGAAGGTTCGTGTGATATATTTCTTTAGATCATGATAATATTCCATCGTGAAGTCGGTGGTTCGTTTTGTAGCCCCCTTTTTGCTAGCTGGTCTACAGTTTCGTTTCCTGTATTTTTATTTTAATTTGGTTATGTTAAAAATGCAGAATAAATTAAAGCCATTTGGTGAACTCTTTAACTTTTTTGTTATTTTTATTGGTTTTAAATTCTTCCTAACCAGCTGCTGCTTAAGGGTTGGTGTTGGTGATGGCCTGGCTTGTCTGTGGCCAGTGGCCACGTGGTTGCAGAAATGGATCGCGTGGCTTGGTCAACAACCGCACCAGATTTTCTCTGGCCCTTCGTCTTCTCTCACTCCAACCTCAATGGGGCTCCTAAGACATCTATCTAGCGATTTATTATCCGGGTCTGGCTTGGTTACATTTCCGCCCCCTTTGCCCTCTTGCCACCCCCGAAAAGTTGGCCTCCTTCGTCGTCGGCTATCCGTTGCAGGCACAATTCCCTCCCCTGCCAAATCGCTGAAATGGATATATATATAGATATATACTACACCAAAGAATTGAAATTACCTTCCCTTTATGAACCATAATTTTCAACTTTTCATCGAATAACCAATCTAATTAACTTCCAACTCGATGCAAACTAGGATCAAATAAATTAATTTTTTATCACTTTATTTATCAGGTTATAAAATTTTTATTTATATTATTTTTTTTCATATATAAATTTAGGATAAGTGATTTTTAATTTCACTTACCTACATCGAAATATAGTAATTACAGGGGTGGCCTTGGAGGGGAAAGTTTTGGTTTTGAGTGGAGCTCTTAAAAATGTTCTGCTTCTATTGGAGGTTTAGGTTTGGATATTGAGCCGATGCTATTTATGCAGGAATTTCTAACATTACCTCGTATATTATAATTTATATTACGAGATATAAAGGGAGTACCTGAAGGTTAGCTGTGTTCCAGATTTGGTACGCTGAATGTTTCTGGGTTTTTATTCAGAGAGAATGGTCACATACAAGTTACTGCTTCAAATTCAATTATGAATAAACTCGTGTGCTTTCGTGAAAAGAAGGTAGCAGAATATTTATTGTTCTTTCTAAAAAAGATGATAGCAGAATAAACGGTATAAACCACTGGTTGAGACTGTGAGGGTTGGAAGAAATTTAATGTTCTTTCTAAAAAAGATGATATCAGAATAAACTGTATAAACCACTGGTTGAGACTGAGGGTTGGAAGAAATTTCTTCTTCTTTCTAAAAAAGATGATAGTAGAATATACTGTATAAACCATTGGTTGAGACTGTGAGGGTTGGAAGAAATTCCTTGTTCTTTTTAAAAAAGATGATAGCAGAATAAACTGTATAAACCACTGGTTGAGACTGAGGGTTGGAAGAAATTTCTTCTTCTTTCTAAAAAAGATGATAGTAGAATATACTGTATAAACCATTGGTTGAGACTGTGAGGGTTGGAAGAAATTCCTTGTTCTTTTTAAAAAAGATGATAGCAGAATAAACTGTATAAACCACTGGTTGAGACTGAGGGTTGGAAGAAATTTCTTCTTCTTTCTAAAAAAGATGATAGTAGAATATACTGTATAAACCATTGGTTGAGACTGTGAGGGTTGGAAGAAATTCCTTGTTCTTTTTAAAAAAGATGATAGCAGAATAAACTGTATAAACCACTGGTTGAGACTGAGGGTTGGAAGAAATTTCTTCTTCTTTCTAAAAAAGATGATAGTAGAATATACTGTATAAACCATTGGTTGAGACTGTGAGGGTTGGAAGAAATTCCTTGTTCTTTCTAAAAAAGATGATAGCAGAATAAACTGTATAAACCACTGGTTTAGACCCTTACATCCCCTATGTCGAAGGTGTCAAAACTTTTGAGCCCAGAGAAATTTTTCGCCCAAGCTTTTTTTCTTTAAAATTAGAAATGAAAAATTATATGAATTTTCTCAAATTTTTTTTTATTTCTTTATTTATTTACTTATTTTGTCGTCATATGATTATTTTTTAATTTTTTAAAAGGAATTGCCGGTGAAAAACTGACCTTTAAAAGATATAGAATTTGTTTAAGTGTTGCGTTCATTTTAACCGACAGATCTGAGTAGTATAGTATACATTCTTAAGATAAGGTTGACGCAACCACTCAACTTTATCACATACCAACTCTTTCATAAAGAGAAATCAATGGGGTTGTATATATTTATTACTCATCTATAATTCATCCATATGAATAAATAAGCAAAAATACATTTTGCGTTTTTTTACCTGGGAATGTATTTTACTTGACTAGTTTCGAATTCGTAATTGACCGCTAACACTTCCGAGGATCTTCGAACCACGGGTTTAGAAACCCTTATTGCAAATTAAAATATATATTGGTCGATTATCGATATCAATAAAAAGTTTAAATTGGAAATATATTAGAAAAAAGGTAATAATAAAATTAATAAACAATATCCAAAATATCTATCGAATTTTCCAGAAATAATTAAATTGTTATCTGTTTGTTTTTGAATGAATACTTGAAAATCCAAATAATTCGCTCCTAAGCTGAGTATAGCTCTTTCAAATAACAATAGCTATCTTTGAATCTTGGACCACAAGGCTTTAGAATTGTCTCCTTAACAAAGAATATGTGAATTTAAAGGGTGGCCGAATTTTCTTGTCTAAAAGCCTAGTTTTACATTTAAGGGAAAACGCAATACCAACTAACTTTTTAGATACAGTCGACTCTCGATAATTCGAACTCTTCAGCTGTTAACTTCGGTAAATCGAAAAAATGCTGTGTATTTTGATACGCTCGATAACTCGTAATCCTTTTCGTAACAAGAGGGAGAGAGAACGTTCTATAATTCGAATTTTTCCTAGCAATGTTTTCTCTTCATTTTTATAATTAGGTATTTAATTATCTATTGCAATGTTAATACATATGTAATTTTTTGTTCTTTTTTATCGTTTTTATTATTTTTACTTTTTTACATGAGGCTATATATAAAATTTATGTAAATTCATACATATTTTCAAAAATATAATAAAAACTCTTAAAAATTCGAAATCTCGATAATTCGAATTTTTCTTGTAGTCCTTTGGATTTCGAATTATCTAGAGTCGTCTGTATTTCTATTAATTGAAAAGATTTTGTTTTGCCGAGAGTAGCAGAGTCGTTGATTCATTTAGAGAAATCAATGAGGTTGTCCTCATGAAAATAAAAATTTCAAGACCGGTATCCACAGATACCTTCGACTTCTACGCAATCCCTGAATCTCTTCTTTTCTTTACGTTACAAGAGTCCACCACGGACTATAGAGGTTGTACCTCCTTTGTGCAACTTCTTCTTGTATCAATATCATTATAAAAAAAATAATAATAATAAATAAGTAATACATACACATATTTAGCTTAAATTAAATTTTGGTTTAAAATCATATATACAATTTTATTTATTTTATTTTATTCGATATACTCCGATATACGGGAGTTATCCCAGTTACAATATACATTTTTATACAATAAATCAACAATTTAACAAAACTAAAATACTAATTTATAGTCTTAATTATTTTTATAGAGAAATTTAACAGACAAAAGTCACATTAATAGATAGATAAATAGTACACAGATAGATACATACAAGTGAAGCTAATATAAAGCATGTAATAATATAATACAATCTATTAGACATTTAATCGTAGTGTGAGCAATATCTTTTGATATCCCTCACACCACATGAAAAGAAGTCCAATTGTGAGGAGTTTGCCTTTAGCATCACTCTATTCAGCCCTGTATTTTTTGAATAATTAGTATTACAAATGGGGATAAAAAAGGTTTCGACAATGCGACTGTAATATTGAGGTACTTTGAAATTAATATATTGGAGAATTTCACTACAATCAATCAGACCATTCAACAGTTTGCGAAGGAATATCAAGTCATTTTGTAGTCTACGGGATGACAAACTTTGGATATTTAGTTCGGTTCTTAAGAGTCTAGAAGAGGGATAGTTATATGGGGTAAGAGAGTTACTAGTTGATGAGAATTTATATGATATAATTTTTAAAAATTTATTTTGCCACTCTTTCAATTTGGTCAATTTGATGTTGGACATGCGGTGACCAAATTAAACTACAGTATTCCAGCTTGCTTCTTACTAGGGAGTTAAATAGTATTTTTAGGCAGTTGGAATTTTTGAAATTTTTTGTATTTCTATATATAAATCCCAGAAGTTTAAAAGACTGACACAAATATTTTTTATATGAAGAGAAAAGGAGAGAGAAGACTCGAAGGTAACTCCCAAATCGCATATGTGATCAACCTGAGAAAGAAAGCTACCGCCTATTGAATATGATAGTATAGGTCGAATCGCATGTCTGTGAAAAGATACAACATAGCACTTATCAATGTTAAGTTCCATGCCATTATTCTCACACCATTCATATAGTCTATTAAGATTTGATTGTAGACAAGTAGTATCAATATTATCGGTTATTCTTTTATATATTTTTAGATCATCCGCAAATAGAAGAAATTCAACATCAGTAAACACTGAAAATATATCGTTGATAAATAGTAGATATATATTATTTGAATTATACGTAGCAAATCTTAAAGATGGTGTTTGTAAAACAACAAATAATGCAATTGATTCTTTAATTTATTATATTGTAAGGGTTTAAGCCCCTTTTCTGCTTTTTGCTGGCCTCCTTTTTTCTTGCATGTTGCAGAACCAGCCCTTTTGGGCTCGATTATACCTTTGTATACATTCTGAGGTTGGCAGCAATGGTGGGACCGGCTCTCCGTTACAGGAGACGAGCGCATCCACACATCCACACTGATGGACAGACATTCAAACCGACTACATCTATTTATCATATACTCGGCCAACCTGGATCATCATTCACCATTGTTTGGTTCTGCTTTTCTCAATTGCTACTGAAGTGCCACACTGAAGTTTGACCAGAGGACCCACCATCAAATCTTGACAATATCAATTTACATTTGTTTAGTTTATATAAATTCAACTTCATAAAAACATCTTTCTTTAAATTAATTTTATAATATTCACCTTAGGGATCTCTCTCAATTCAAACCTTTTTCTTTAATTATATTCAATACAACATCTATCTATTTTTTGTCATTTAATTCCGGTTAAATAAAATAGATAAAAACAAATATTTTTCTTTTCTTTAATTTTTTCTATTTTAAATTATTAAGACATCATCCAGAGTGCTAACTACCATCAAAAAAATGTGTTTATGTGGGAACCAAATATTACATTTTCAACTTAGGGCCCTTAAGGTAGTTGTTCCGCCAAATGGGGTTTCTTACGATTTTTTTGAAATTTAGACAGCTTATTATTTAAATATTTCTTCATCGATTGGTAGCAAAACGAAATTTATTAACAATATAGTTCCGGAGATATTAAATTTCAAAAAAGAGTTTTTCAGACTCTTATACACTATACGGGATATCGAAAAATTTACATACATATTTAATTATAATTAAGAAACCGTTCTTACCATTTTTGTAAAAAAATAAACCAACATTAAACAATAACTAATACATATTTAAGACAATTTTGATTCAAAGTTACAACACAGTTTCTGAGATAATAATGAATAAATAATGAAAAATGTATAAAAAAAAAATTTACACTAAAAACAATTTGGCAACAGCGCATTTTATTTAACCAGCGAAAGTTATATAAAGCGCGCATGCGCTAGATTTTTTTCAAAATTTTAATTTTCATAAGGGGTAACGTAGGCGTTGATTACATTAGTTAATAAAAATTTTTAAGAAAAAAATAAAAAACCGACTTCAAAAATTAAATGCAACAAATAAAAATACACTAAAAGGTATAAAATAATTATTATCTTATTTAGTTACAACTAAACGACGAAATATTAACACGAAATTACTTTTTAAAGTCGGTGCCAAACAAACTATACCTATAAGCGAGCGTACCCGACAAAAGTACTAAGTAAGATCCGTCGAGTGCGATTCATAAAAGGTATATGTTTGGCACCAACTTCAAAAAGTAATTTCGTGTTAATATTTCGTCGTTTAGTTGTAACTAAATAAGATAATAATTATTTTATACCTTTTAGTGTATTTTATTTGTTGCATTTAATTTTTTGAAGTCGGTTTTTATTTTTTTCTTAAAAATTTTTATTTTTTCTTTTTAGTGATGTTATTAATAGTGATTATATCATCAGAACTTGACCAAATTAATATGACACCATCCCTAAGACACCCTCTTTCGGATAAAAAAAGAACCATCGAAATCGGTTCATAAACAAAGAGGTTAGGTCTAAACAAACATAATAAAAAAGGTCTAATACCAATGAAAAAAAATCGAAAAAAAATGGGACCAATCGGAAGCTAGACTGGATCAAATGCAAAAAAAATTTCAAAATCGGTTGACAATTGGCGGAGATATGAGGTAACATAGGCACAAAAAAAAAAAAAAAAAAAAATTCAGTCGAATAGAGAACCTCCTCCTTTTTTGAAGTCGGTTAAAAAATAACAAAACGATTTTTATAGAAATAAATCCACCTTGAAAATGTATTTTATCTGTCATTTTAATATAAAAATATTCAATCTCTTACAATGGTGCCAGATTTGTCAAACGAGCACGGGATTGGCTAGAATCGGTACATGAACAGCAAAAAGTTTTGGGCTTATGAATTATGAATCCTTATTGTCTGTTCTAAATACTCTGGCATTAACTTTTTGCTAGTATTGTCGCGAAACAACTACCTTAAACCCTTATAATATTATGTTGATTTATAATATATATAATCTAAAATATTTTTAATATTTATTATCATTTGTGTAATTTAAATAAAATTTGCTTGAATTTTTATTTAATTTCAAAATTTAAATGTTTAAAAAATAATGATTTGAACATAATATAGCGAAAGTATATAATCCTAAATGGAATGAATACAAACATTCTTTGTCTAATATACTTTAATTGAATAATTTAAACACCCACCTTAATTTCTTTGTACAAATATTTCTGCTAATACTAATTTGGATGATAAAAGGAAAAATCAAGTCCGTTTAAAAAAATATTACCTTTTGAAAATTACCCTCCTTCTATTTACTTTCTATTAATTCTTTTCAAAGACAAAGAGAGCCATTTTTTTTGCTTTTTCTGTAAGAAATTAATTTTCACCTGAGCATTTTTCATTTTATATAGCTATGTATTTAAAAACTTGAATTGATTTAGCAACGTTTTAACAATTTTTAATAAAGAGATAGAGAAAAAAGCGGCTCCCCTTAAACCATAGCTTTAATTCTTGAAAATCAGCCCCTGTTTCTACCCAGAAGAAAATAAATTGGAGTTTCTTCCTTTGACTCGGTCTCGCCGGAAGCTTGGGCTAGCTCTCTGCTTGATTGAATCCAATCAACCATTTAGAATGAGAGTAAATTTTTGACCAAAACGAAATTCACTTGTGCGTAAGAGTCTAAGCGAATTTATTAACAATAATTTTTTCCAAAAATTCCATTCTCGCGCATTTTCACTTGAATGTCACTTTTGTTTCTTCATTTTATGACTATTTCTTCTTCAAATTTCCTTTTAAAAAGTAAAACAGGACCCCTATTAATCTCCATACGATGTCTGTCAAAACATGTAGATTGTAAACTAAATAAATATACATAAATAAAAACTTGAAATAAAGAGAGGAATCAATGAGGTTGTCCTCTGCTTGATTCAAATAAACATATAATATACATAGTATAGGTATACTCTATATACCCAAATATATATATATGTATATATATATTAGGGTGCCCATTATTTTGGGTATTTTCGAATTTTTACACTCGCAGAAGCTCATATGGCTCGAAATAAATAAAAAAAAATATCCCCAAAGTTTCAACCCCCTATCTCAATTTTAACCTGTGCCTCAGAGCGATTAAGTTTTCCATCTAAATAACATGGGGTTTTTGGCATTGAACGATCAATTTTTTATTCGGACCAAAGCAATAGTTTAAAAAATTTGAAAATCTGTAGACTTTATCCTTATAATAGTAGCTACCCTTCAGAATCTTTACAGATTTGTAGCTATTATAATTTTGGAGTCTATAACTTATTAACACTAAGATATTTATCTAGATCAGTGGTGCCCAACCCTTTTTTGTCTGCGGGCCGGATTCAACATGACATAGGATCTCGCGGGCCGGATTCTTTATAATTGTATATCTTAGGGGCACCTTTAATTAAAAAAACGCAACATTTTCAATGAATTCATGAATATTTTTGTGCTGATTCAATTTTTTTTTTCAAAATATTTGTAAATTTAATGAAAATATTACGTTTTTAAATTAATGGTGCGGCTAAAATATACAATCCTTTTTATTAGGATATCATTAAGATATCTAGTTGTTTTTTAATCATTGTAATTTGAATACATTTAAAAGATTGCTGATACCTGAATTAAACGAAATCATAAATTTGGGTTAAGATTAAAAAAAGACAAAATCTGTACTCACGATTTATTAATGTGAAGTCTGATGTTGCTTTTCAGAAACTAATTTTTGAATATTTGGCACAAGTTGGGTAACATTTCTCCTTAATATAGAATGAAGGTGATCATCTGAAAGCCGAGCGCGAGACGATGGTTTAGCTCTTTTTAAAGTAGAAAATGTTTGTTCACAAATATATGTACTTCCAAACGCCGTCGTCATTTTCATTTCAAATTTCCTCAAATTAGGATAAGTGTCTAACGCTGCATAAAAATCTGGTAAAGATTTTTCGCGAAAAAGATCTTTAAATGGCGTTTGGCATTGTAATTCTATTAATTTTATTTGTAAATCATCTGGGGCCGTAGAAACGTCCACTGAAAAAGGAATTTCAATCAAGTGTATTTCATTTTTAATCCGGTGAAAATCTGTAAATCTATCTTCGAAATTTTTGCTGAGTAATTGCATCATCTTGGTAATTTTTTCTTTTGGAAAACGATAATATGATTTATAATTTTTTTAGATATTTTACAAAAAATACATATTTAGTGTCAACTCGCTCGGGGGCCGGATTGAGCCTCTTCGTGGGCCGGATCCGGCCCGCGGGCCGTAGGTTGGGCACCGCTGATCTAGATGTAACTCTAAAATTATAATAACTAAAAATCTGAAAAAACTCTGAAGGATAGCTGCTATTATAAGGGTAAAGTCTACAGAGTTTTAAATTTTTTGAAATATTACTTTGTCCGGAATAAAAAATTGATCGTTCAATGCCAAAAACCCCATGTTATTTAGATGGGAAACTTGCATCGCTCTGAGGCACAGGTTAAAATTGAGATAGGGGCTTGAAACTTGGAAGATAATTTTTTTATTTATTTCGAACCATATGAGCCTCTGCCAGCGTAAAAATTCCAAAATACCCAAAATAAGGGCCACACTAATATATATATATATATATATATTTATATATATATTGTGACAAATTGGACTTACAAAACTTAAATAAGTAAGTTTTGTTTCGTCCGATTTGCGCTCTAACTTACCAATTGCCACACTCTCCCTCAATATTGACTATTCGACAACATTGAGCAAGTTGTAGCAACTGATTAGTTTACGAGCAGGTGTAACTCAGGGAGGTTATCGAAAATAAAGACAAGATTAGTCCTCTAAAAGGGGACTAATCTTATTAAAGTCGCAATGCTGAAATTTAAGGTGTTAAATTGGTAATCTGCTTCGCTAATAGTTACGACTTTAATCGCCTGAGCTGTTGTTTTCCGACCTGACCTATTCGCTGGTTAAACTTCCTATTGTATGGGAGGATGCTGTCCTGAAATGGATTAAGCTAAAATCTAGTTGTTGTGGTTGTGTCAAAGAAGTAATAAGACAAACACCTCAACTTTTACTGAAAATTCGCCCGAATGGGAGTGACAAATTACCTGTGTTCGGATGCTGAAAGAAAATCTTAATTGTAACGGAATTTGGTTTATTTTCAATAAAAACAAATCAGATAAGTTAACTAAAATTTATGAAATGAGTTTTATTGATATTACTAAAAGGATTCCTTTTGTTTGTTTATAATTAATTGAATTTAAATCCTTTTTTGCAAAATTAAAATTAAACAAAAGGTTAAACCTTATGAAATTATGATAAATTGGTTTGATTGTTATAATTCAATTGTATTTAATTTTTCTTAAATAAAATGAAAACTTATTTTGAAATTAATAATAAAATTTAAAGTTCAAATTTCCTCTATTAAGTTTGCCAAATTTTAATACAATGTTTATTTATTTTTTACGTCTAATTTTTATATCAACACAATTTGAATTAATTATTTTCCTTTATAAACAAATCACATCAATCATTTTATATTTATCAAATTAAATAAATTATAATGACTTATTTCTTTTAATTAGACTTATTTATACTTTTAGTCGTTATATTTACTTATATTCTATTTTAATTTATAACAATTCAGGTTCATATATTTGTCTTATTATTATTAATTCTTATTGGTTTGTTTAATTAAAGAAACATAAAATATATTGGTCATCTGACTTGATTTGTTATTTTCAAGTTCCGAGAAATTTGATTATAATGTTTACTTATTATAGGCTAAAAATTATTTTTTATACAATTAATTTCATATCAATAATTAGCTGAAATGGGCTTGTCGCACTACACATATGTAGAGTAATTAATTTATCCCCTTTAATAAGGGTTGGTTATACTAAATATTAAGTTATTTTATTATTGATTTCTTTTATGGAAAATATTAAATAAATTATTTTATATTTGAATATCTCTTCGATACAGATGTTTTCTTCGGCTCCTTCAATATTACTGGGTCATCCGTCTGTCCCATGCGCGATTGTGACTATATTTCTAATCTAGCCGATCAGCTGATTTCGGGAGAGCTTCCTTATCCCTCTTTAGGGGAACCGTGCACTTCACTGAAATCAAATGTTCAGGAGTGGGCGGTATCAGTGACGCTAATTTATAATTACTATTTAGCAATCCGCTGGTTAATTAGATCAGATACACTAAATTATTAATGGTGGACGCCATTTTGACTCTGTTCTAGGATTTCAAATTTTTTGTATTAATAAAATTAAGATAAAATTTACTGAGTTTAAGTTATTAATTAAATAGACAAAATTAATTATGTGTTTTGACTCGACACCCATCCAATCTAATATATTGTATTAATATTTATTTTTTCTTTATTTAAAGTTACTTCCGGTGACCAACATACTTATATTAATTTCTTTAATTATACATCCAATTATAGGCTATTAATTGACATATCATTTACAAATTAGTAATTAATTTCAAATTTATCATTGAAGTGAACCTCTTTTACTTTCAATTGTTTGTTTTATTCAATCCGACTCTAGGCCCATTTTATGGTATATTAGTACCTTGGGTCAAGATTGTGCTCTATGCCTATTATAATTTAATAGTTAATTCAGTTCATTCATTATAGAATGGACCAAGTACTTATCTGGTCAATTCATCAAGTCTGGTACCCTTAATAGCACTTCCACGTGGCCGGCAGTCTTGAATTTTGGATAACTCCCAGATCACAGCTATTTTCTTGAAAATATCAATAGCACGTAATATAGAATCACTGGATGTTTTCACAGAACACTTAAGATCACGATAAAACGTTAGATTGATCGAGATATACTTGGATTTTCAAATATCACAGATGGGTTTTTTAAGTAGGTCAGCAGCCCACGTGCGTTACATATGAAGGTCACAGGCAAAGAGAGCGAGTTCATTCTCCGGGCACGCTAATTGCTGGCTCCCTGGTTGACCTAATTACCCAATTAGCCACTGAGGGCGACTCCATTCAGACTTGGATTTTAATTAGTACTTCTCTCTCGCTAGATGTCCGTCAAGTTCACTTTTTCGATATAATTTCAAATAATAAATCATACATCACTTTGAATTGTCATTCAAATGCAAAAAAAATATTACAATTATATGAATTCAATTAATAACAAAGCCTGATTCGTCACATTATATATAAATTTACTACAATGCCCATCTGTCTGATTCTTTGGGGAATCGAAAGAGATGAATTTTGTTTAGATATTGAATAATAAATTTTATTTAGAATGTTTATATATTAACATTAGATGAACGCGAAAGTTAAAACTTTTATCCGGTCAATCTGCCCTATTTGAGTGCAATTGGGACCAGATTCGTTTTGATACTGAACCAAGAGTTGAAAAAAGAATCGAATCTGTTCCAATTGCACCAAAATAGGGCAGTGATCGGATAAAAGTTTTAATTTCCGCGTTCATCTAACGTTAACATAATTATATGTGTATATATATATTGCTTGGGGCTATAGTTTCGAAGGTTTGACTATCATCATCAGTCTTTTAATTTTAAATATTTTATCTGTTAATTCGCAATTAGGATCTAGGTCTAGAATCTTCATTTTTGACCTTCCGCCTCATTTTTGGGTGGTTTTCAAAATTTTTTAACTAAAATGTCAAAAATTACATCCTTTACAACTTTGCTTCTAATGAGGATGTAATTTTTGACATTTTCGTTTAAAATTTTGAGGCGGAAGGTCAAAAATGAAGATTCTAGACCTAGACCTTTAGACCAAACTCAACCAACATCAGTAAATTATAATTGCCACAAAGGTATTCAGTAAAACGCGTTTTAACTAATAAGAACCCATTCATACTAAAAACGGGTTTTCACTACAACATATACACATATACACACAATTATGTTTAATCATGAGTTTCCTATATTTGATTTAATCGCGAATCGAATGCAGGTGATTTTTGTCAGATATTAAGTAATAATAATTTCTGAATTTATATATTTCTGTGTAAGAAATAATGAATTTAAATAGTTTTAAAATTAATATATTAAAGAATAACTAATGTATCAAAGAGAGTTGCTTTTGACCGCGCTTTTTAAACAAGATGATATATATTTATATATCGGTAGGACTACTGCTAGTTGAGGCTATTAGAGTCTGCTGAATCTTAAGCCTGAACCAAGGGAGAATGAAAAAGATGTGATCCATCTAGGTATGATCCAGCATCATTTCGCTATTAAAAATCCTCTAGGTGATCCAAATCAGTGTTTGGTAAAAAGCGTCTTGCGGGCTAATCGCGAAATAATGCTGGATCACATCTTTTTCATTCTCTCTTGGTCCAGACTTAAGATTCAACTGACTCTAATAGCCTCAACCAACAGTAGTCTAGCGATATATATATCTTGTTTAAAAACGCAGTAAAAAACAACTCTCTTTGATATATTAATTAGTCTTTAATATATTAATTAGAAAACTATTTACATATAAGTTTATTTGCATCAATCATAGGACAACCTCATCGATTTCTCTTTATCAAAAAAATTTAAAATATTTAAAAATGATTTTTCTAGCAATAATTTATTTTTAGTTTTCATTAAATTAATTTTTTAAATAAAATGTTTAACTTTAATTAAAGTGTGGTATGTCACGTGGTGGGCTCAATTTAATCCCGAATATTTCCGTGTCTAATTGAATAAGAAGAAAAATCGTTCTGCAATGTTGATTTATTTCTGTTTACCCTTTCGGAATAATTTTCTCCCTCAATATCATCTCACATCTCCAAGTAGCTTGACGATTAGTCTGAAAATAGGCAAATTTAACTTGACGAGATGGATATATATATATATATATGTATAATGTATATACGTGATTAAAGTTGGTTCTCTTGGCTCTTGGGGAATTCTCGCAAAGGTTGCGCGAGTTACGAGGAGTTAAAGTGAAATATCAACTAATAATTTCGTCAATTTATTTAAAGAATCATCAGTTGGAGTTAAATCTTGGTGCCGTCTTGAGATTTCATTAGCGCTTGCAATTTTATTAGTTAATTTCTATTCGATTCGCAACACATAATTTGTTTTAAATCCTCCATCGTATATCAAATTTAGCTTGTAAACATATATTCACGTTCCACATTACATTTTTCATTAAATAATCAAAAAGGAATTTCTTTTTCAAGCCGTTTAATTTATTTTTAAAAAAGTGACATTCTAGATTCTAGCCTGGGATTTTCTTATCATTTGTGGCTCTTCAGAAAATGAACGTGACATTTGTTTTATAATTATTTGCGGTCAACGGTCTTTTATTAAAGCATCTGACCGAAGGTTGAACCGCGACCTAAAATCGTGTACACCTACTTCCACTTCCACTTTCATTTCCAAGTAGAAGACAATAGATTATCTAATGAATTCCAAGGACGGTGTACACCTAATTCCAATCGCGGTTCACCCCTCGCATCTGACCCTCTAAGTATAGCTAGGAATTTCGGACTCTAATGCAAATGTGGCCCATATAATTTATTTGTTAGAGAATATAGGTTTGACTTTCATCATCAGTATTTTTAATTATAAATATTTTATATCCTATTTCTCATGGGTTCAATCAGCTGTTTGGATATAGATAAATTCGTTATATTGTTATAGCAAGCTGGTCACAAAAATCGTTTGTTAGGTGACTTGCTTGTCTGATATATATATATATATATATATATATATATATATATATAATTTATTTGTTAGAGAATATAGGTTTGACTTTCATCATCAGTATATTTAATTATAAATATTGTATTTCTTTTTTCTCATGGGTTCAATCAGCTGTTTGGATATAGATAAATTCGTTAGTATTGTTATAGCAAGCTGATCACAATAATCGTTTTTTATGTGACTTGCTTGCTAAAACAACAAAATGATTTTATCTATTTCCAATCGGATAGGTAAACACATGAGAAATAACAGATTTCGAAACTATAGTTACTAACAAATAAATTATATATATACATTAGTAATGAAGCTGTTCAAACTTTTATTTTTGTGATTAATTTTATTAAGATTTGAATTTTTAGTGAAATCACACATAATTAATTATAATTATTTATTGGACACGAATAAATAATACAATTTTAACTTTGACAGTATAAACAATATCTTAATACGAATAAGAAAAAACTATTTGGCATTTTTGAGTAAATTCAATATTCCGGCCGCCTGGAGAACTTCAACCATTGGTCAGCGTAAAGAGTAATAATTTTTCAATTCATTTTATCCTCCAATAGTCAATTCTTTTATTTTTTACAATCACGAGTGAAAAAATAATTGAACATTTTAGCTCTTGACCGAAATCGAAGTTGAATTTGAATTATTTTTTCATTTAAATCTTTTAACTAAATCAATTATTTTTTTGAACGTATAAGAAAAATATTGAATTATAAAATATAAATAAATAACTGTATTAATTAAAATCATCAAAATGTAGTTCTGAATTTGAACTTGATTATCAAGTTGGTGCGCCTGTATTTAGGCAAAAATATGCATCAGAAGAAAGATAGCTGCGTATGAGCTAGGCGAGTCCAGTCGTTGATGGAATGATTTTCTAATTAATATATTAAAGAGAATTGTTTTTGATCGCGTTTTTAAACAAGATATATATATCGCGAGACTACTGCTGGTTGAGGCTATTGAGTCTGAATTAATCTGGACCAAGAGAGAATGAAAAGATGTGATCCATCTAGCTATGATCCAGCATGATCCTGCGTTTTATATCAAACACTGATATGGATCACCAAATGGATTTGTAATCTGAGATGTTATATATTCAATCCTCTAGTCCAGCGCGCTCGATCTGTTAACACGTGTGTAAGGTGTTTGCTATCAATTAATCATAAGTTTCCTATATTTGATTCAATCGCGAATCGAATGCAGGTGATTTTTGTCAGATATAGGGGGATTGAATATATAACATCTCAGATTACAAATCCATTTGGTGATCCATATCAGTGTTTGGTATAAAAGCGTCTTGCGGGCTAATCGCGAAATGATGCTGGATCATAGCTAGATGGATCACATCTTTTTCAATCTCTCTTGGTCCAGACTTAAGATTCAGCAGACTCCAATAGCCTCAACCAGCAGTAGTCTCGCGATATATATATACATATATATATATATATATATATATATATATATCTTGTTTAAAAACGCGATCAAAAACAGTTCTCTTTAATATGTTAATTATTCTTGAATATATTAATTAGAAAATCATTTAAATTCATTATTTCAACCCAGAAGTATATAAATTCGGATATTATTATTACTTAATATCTGACAAAAATCACCTGCATTCGATTCGCGATTGAATCAAATATAGGAAACTTATGATTAGTTGATGGAATGCTCTAGAGCAGGGCTGTCCAACCAGCGGCCCAGCACTGCAATGAATGCGGCCCGACATAAAATCATAAACTTATTTAAAACATTATATGTACTTACTAGAAATTGTATCTGAAACAATTTGCGCTGGGGATTTTTTTTCTCTAAAATAAGAAATCAACTGAAAAGTTTTAGAAAAATAAAAGTGCTAATTTTAAATTTTGAATCTGGAACTAGATTTCAAGATTTTTGGAAAAATAATCACAATTTTGGTCTATTTTCGATAATTTTTTTACTTGCATACTTTCTGATTGAATGTATAGAAATACAATTAGATACTGATCTGAAGAAAAATTTAATAATGTGTCTTTATTCGAATTTTATATTAATTATCTACCCAGAAATAAAAATTACAGGCTACATAATATTTATGATATAATTTTTGGTACTTAAGTAATTAAAACTTCTACAATAAAACCTCGTATATTGAAGATTTATATTTTTAAAGATATTAATTATTTAGTCAAAATGTCTGTTAGTTGATTGGTTGGGTAGTGTTAATTTTTAACCAATAATAATAATTGGTCATAACACCTGTAATATAGTATTTGATTTTGTAATTTTGTGATAGAATTTATTACAATATTAGATGATTATTTGTTATTTTATTTTTTAAATATTTATTTAAAATTTTATTCCTCTTACAATTTTGATTTTTAAATAATGACGTAAAGTTAAGTGAAAATAACTTGACGCACACACTAGTTTTTTTTAAATCAATTGGGCATGTTTTGAATTCGTTTTTATTTTATCTAAAATTATTATTTTCATTTCTGATATCTAATCAAGTAACGGGATTCTTTTCCCTTGTGCTCTGATTTTTGCATTGAAATGCATTGATTTCATTTCGAGTCCAGCAGCCAGAGGGTCAAGTGCTTAATATTTTTGTTTTATGGGTGTCCCGTTTTGTGTATTTCTTTTGACAACTGCTTTTTTGAGAATTGTTCAAACCTTCATGATAGACTAAGGTAAACATTCACATACAATTTTTAAAATCTTTTGGATGATTTAATTATTCCAAAAATACAAAAAACACCTCATATCTACATAATGTATTCTTTGTTATGGCGGATATCATTATTCTAAACTATTTCTCTTATCTTTTTTGATTAACAAATATTAATAGTATTAATATATTTTATCTGCGGCCCGAGAATTTTTTTTCTTCAAATGTGGCCTGAGTAAGCCGCCAAGTGGGCGATTTGGGTTATCAGGGGGGCAATAAATAAGTGGGGTCGATTTGGGGGCGATGAGTATTCAAAGGGGGGAAATTAAAATAGTACTGTACAGTAGAAGTAGAAGTTATTAATTTTTCCAGATTCCAATTTAAAAATGAAAACATGTTTTTTAAATGTACTTCAATGATCTTAGTTAATTATTTCACTTCTTTGTTCTTAAAAAAATCTGTAAAAAATGTACATTTTAAATTTTTTTCTATTTTATTTAAGAGTGATAAAAATGCATTGGTTGTTTTTATATACGGTAATAAAGTTGTTTGTGATAATAAAACTGATTTATTATTTACATTTTACTTCAAATTAAAATTAGGCATACAATGAAAATGAAAAGGGGCGATAGGTGTTAGTCAACCTCGAGAAAAGGGAGATGAGTCACAAAAGGTTGGGAACCACTGACCTAGAGCTTATGGCATATAAGTTGTTTATAGAGGACACTCTGATTGATTTAATGAAATTATATCAAATACATCGTGTTAGGGGCCATAAGTATTATAACAGAAAATAGGGATAATTAATTCAGTATTCTAAAAATAAATGAGCTTTTAACAGTGAGTAAACAAACATCACTAATTGATGTAAATTCCTACTACCAACAATAAGATTAACTATCAGGTAGTCAGGATTAGGATTTACTGTGTGTTTTCTTTTAATCCTCTCTGCGTCTACATGTGTGTGTTTATACCAGTCATGGATTAGAAAGATTCACTTGATTTCTTATTAGTTAGGTATGCATACAATTAGCTGAACTAGTCAGTAGGCTTTGCGGGTATGTTGTGATATGCCTTGTCGACATGTTTTGATGGTCAATGGTCATGGCACGAGGCTTGCGTAATGCTTACTTTACAGAGCTTGACCGGAACATGAGTGTACTTAAGCAGGAAGTCTCGGATGATAAAAGACACATGCGAGGTGGTTGACATATCGATCGTAAGGCTGTCACTCGCCTTGCCGCCCTCCCATTGTAACTATTCAATTAAACCCAATGTTATAAATATATATTACTTCTGTTATTTCGCAATATACCCTTAACTATAAACCAATCCAAATATATTATAACATTTTGGCGCCCGAATATACCCAGAACACCCCCCTGAAACCCATTCCATATTACAACAATGTGCGTCAGCTATATTATTCGCAACCCCTAAAACAATATTATAACAATAACAGTTATAACAATGCCTGACAGACCTCGAACAGACCCTTAGAACAATTGCAATGAAAAATCGAACCAGCTTTTCCGAAGGACATCACCAAAGGACCATCCGCCATCGTCACTCCGAAAAATCAAAGTAAGCCTTTTTCTCATTTTCTTTCTTTTTCTCGTATATTTTTTGTTTTTGAAAAATTATTTTATTGTTTTGAAAAATATGAACTCTTCTGATCCTCCCGAACAAACCAACAAACCCACCATTTCATTCCAGACCCCTCTGTGAGATTTGATTAATTTTGAAAACAAAAGCAAAATGCAAGGACAAGACGGTTACGAACACACAGATAGGAGCGAGGATAGAATAAATTTTCTTAGTAAATTATCAATAGAAGATTTAAGAAAAATCAAAAATTATATAAATAACAACAAATTAAACACCTCTCGAGAAACAAATATAAAATTAAAAGATGCACAAAATTCGATACCTGTATTTGACGGTACAAATACTGATGACCTAGAAAATTTTATAAATTGTTGTCAATATTCTTTAAAATATGTCGATCCAAATTATAAACATATTCTTTTTGCATCAATTATAAATCTGAAATTAAAGGGTAGAGCAAGAAGGTACGTGGAGGACCGATCTTTCGAAACAATCAATGATTTAAAAATATTTTTAGAAAAGTCTTTTGGTGAAAAAATTTCAGAGTTAGATATCATAAACCAACTTCAAAATTGTAAACAAAAATCGGGAGAGAACGCAAGAGAATTCGGGCATAGAGTACGCGATTTGATAAAAAAATTAAATACATCCATTTTAAATAAAGTAGACAACCAACAGACTAGAAATATAATTAGGGATCTCAATAATGAAAAGGGGCTAAAATCACTGGTAAACGGCTTGCATGGTAAATTAAGAATAATCATCGACGCCCGTAACTACACAAATATAGAGGATGCGATTGATGCAGCCTATTTAAAGGAGCAAGATTATTTAGATGATCCCGTAGAGGCGCAAAATTTAGTAGAATATTGTAGATATTGCAAACGTGTAGGACACGACATTTCGGTTTGTAGATCAAAAAATAATAACTATAATCGCCAAAATCAAGGGAATAATTTTAATAGACAGAGACTCCAAAATTACAATCAATCTCATTCAAATAGAGAAAATTTTTTTAACGAAAATACCCACCACAATGAAAATTCACAAACAAACCCACGACTCCAGCCAAATAATTATGAAACCCACCCAAATAATACCCAACTAAATTTTTCTCACGTTCAAACTTTAGATGTCTTGCCAACCCGCACCACCCGCCCAATTTCGGATTGATTCCCAATATATACCTCAAATAGTAGTACCCCACCCCGCGGATACAGTAACAGTTGGCACCATTAAATGTATACCTCAAGTAGTACCACCACACCCCTCAGGTACAGTATCAGTTGGCACTATTCAAAAACATTGTACCGTAAGAGATGACGGAATAAGTTTCATCGGGAATTGTAAACAGGACTTGTTAGAGCATCAACCATGTACCCAGATAAATTTAGGCGGCACCCAATTCCCAAATAATAGCAATAATTCAATAAATATTAAATTAATTAATAAAAAAATCTCGCAATCGTTAGAAGAGGATAATTCTTTGTCTAAATATTCTGCTAATGCGAAAAAAAATTCCGAGGAGCTTGCGAAAGATAAGGTGAATAGAGACGATTCAGGTAATATTCCAATCAGTGTTCATGATAGTTTAGTAAATCAAAACATAAATCCTAGGTCAAAGGAAAATAGCTCGTATAGTGAACCTATTAAGCAAGAGACAAAATATAAAGAAAAATATTTTAAATCAAAGCCAAAAAACATTCAAATAATTGAGGGCCGAGAAATTATAAAGAAAAAAAGAGAGCGAAATATAAATAAAAATATAAAAAAAGAGTTAAATAAGGGCGTAAATCCCCAAAATGAAAACAGAAAAAGAAAGCACGAATCAAAAGACTATAATATAAATGAATATATAAAGAAAAGTTCAAAGAAACCAAAAATTATTGTTAAAGATAGTTTTAAAGTAGCAGAAAGAAAGGGAGAATTAAAGGGATACAGCGATCAAGAAATAAATAATAATGATTTAATAAATAAAAATGATAAAAAAATAATGGGTACTAATAAATATTTAATAAGGGAAGAAAATATAACTGAGATGAACCAAAATATTATGAATATTATGAAAATAGACAGAGAGATAGTTATTGAAAGAATATGTAGAGATAAGTTTAATATTAAGAACAAGGGACAATTATTTGAAATAAGAGCGAAGACAGGTCTTGAGGGTGGAAAATGGAAAAATCCAGTAGACAAAACTTTGGGTCAAGGAACTTTGAGAGAAAATAGGCCTAAATCGTATAATGAAAATTTATTAATACATGGATATTTTACCAAAAAGAAAGTAAAAATAAAAAAAAACAATTAATTTAAAATATACTCGGATGAAAAAGAACAAAAATCACAGGGAATCATCTAAATTTTTATAAGTGCCAGAATAAATTAATTTCATCATTTTTTTTTAATAAAATCGAAAAGAGATTAAGAACAATTACGAAATAAAACATTATTATTGTACAAAAGAAATGATTTCAATTTTTATTCACTAGAGGAAGGAAAATATAGGTTCAAGAAGTAAATCAAAGAAAAATGATTACGATTACAAGTTTGCAAATATAGTAGAAAATATAATCCTTGAAAATTTCAGAGAAGAAAGGAAAGAAAAAACTGATGACTGCGCTGTCTTGAAATATCATGTTGAAAGAAGTACGAATAAATAATTAATGATTTGGTAAAAAAAAAAAAAAACTGAGCCAAAGATATGGACCGAGGCCCATAATTTCGGACGAAATATTTTCTTTTGGCCCAGGGAGTAGCTTAAATCATCTAGTTATATGAACGAACAAATAAATAAGAAAGGAAGTAGGGTCATTATTAGGGCCGTGTGTCTAGAGGAGATGTTTTTCTTCAACAGAGATTGAGGTCTCTGAGAATTGAGATTCTATTTTTGGGAAAAGCATTCTCAGATATTTTAGCCTTATAGGGATCCCAAATAATATAACAAATAAACATTATAGCAAATGAAACACTCGTAGCTATTTTATTTCACTACTAAGCAGTATCAGCACCTGGGACGCACGAGCATGTTATTAGAAGGAAAGCTCATCATATTTTCTACAACCTCACATATTTTGTGCGGTTCATTCACTGTAAATGTCGCTATTGTTATTATTAATCAGTTCTTTTTGTACACTAATATAATTTCTTTCGATATGAAGTAAAAGTATTCTATTGTTTAAGAAAATAATACTGGGGTCATTTTTCGATATTAATTAAAAACCTAGGCTAAGCATTTCGATGTACCAACAGAGGTGAGCAGCAGGTTTGAAACACGAAATTCCACCCCAGAACATATGCCTTTTATTCCTAAGAAGAGCTCATTATTAAAATATATATAAAAAAAAATCCATTCCAAACCTCCTTAAGTCAAAGAGTTCATAATTAAATTCAGGGTAAATCTAGGTAATTATTAATTAAAGAGAGAAAGAGAGACAATGGAGGTGAGGTTTATTTTGATTTTAGAACGGTCAGGAACCCATAAAACCACGAAGTGAACCAAAAAAAAAAAAAAAAAAACAATAAAATAAACAATAATAATAATAATAATAATAATGTATAATAGGTATATAATTTTACAATTAAGGCATGCTAGCACAAAGACTTTAGTGACAAAGTGATAAAAACATTATTCCCCCTCCACAAGTAAACATTTAACTAAATCCCTAAATAAAAACATTGAACTAAACTAAAGATTCCAAATTAACCATTTCAATAATAGTGGCCTGAACAAAAAAAAAGGATGTTAAAATATTAAGTCGAAAAAAAAAAGAAAACTTAATTTTAGCAATACAAGAATATCACATTTCATATACCTCCACAAAATGCAACATATACAACACAATAAATACGAAATTAATATATATAAATCAAATTCTTTCAGATTTCAGATGCTCAAATCAGTATATTTTAATTTGCTTACTATAGAACACACAAAAAAAAAAAAGAGAAATCGATGAAAGGCAATATTTACTACTAATTCGTCACTATAGACTCATTCAAAAATGTACGAAATTTATATAATTCTTAGCACAGGGTACAAAACCCATAATAGAGGCACAGACCCTCACTATTTTATGATTATATAAGTACAAAAGGAATGTTATTGCTGACTCCACATAAATATTGACCTCGAAGCTATTCTCCAAACCTTTTCAAATAATTAAACAACTATCAAAATAATAATTAAATAAATGAATACTGATTTTTGTCACAACTGTGAACTATTTAAGAAAGACAAAAGAAAACAATTAACACCTTATATAAACTAAAGTAACACCAAACAACATGATAAACACACATTTAGTATACACATTTGATTGCTATTTTAACCTACTTTTTAGACTTAATCATATCTTAACAATTATGTTAATTCAAAAAAAAAGCCTTCTGCTAAAAAACTTTGTTCATAAATCTATGTACCAAATTATGTTTTAACAATTATATATTAAGTATTATAAAAGCCTTCTGTTAGTAACTTAATTAAAAAATATATGTATCTAACTATTTCATAATAATATCTTCTTAAGAAAATGCGAACTCAGTATCCACTAGTTCTAATTGTATATTTGTAAAAGAAAAAAAAGATGAAAAGAAAAAATGAAAAGTTTTATAATAATTGTATGTTGAAGATTTTCGGGACGAAAATCCCAAAATAGGGGGTCAGGTGTTGTGATATGCCTTGTCGACATGTTTTGATGGTCAATGGTCATGACACGAGGCTTGCGTAATGCTTACTTTACAGAGCTTGACCGGAACATGAGTGTACTTAAGCAGGAAGTCTCGGATGATAAAAGACACATGCGAGGTGGTTGACATATCGATCGTAAGGCTGTCACTCGCCTTGCCGCCCTCCCATTGTAACTATTCAATTAAACCCAATGTTATAAATATATATTACTTCTGTTATTTCGCAATAAACCCTTAACTATAAACCAATCCAAATATATTATAACAGGTAGGCAGCCTGCCACACGGGGGACTATAGTATTGTTTTCACTATTTTTTTAACAGTGTGTTTTAAAATATCTAAAATGTGAAGAAAAAACATTTTTACACATGATTATTTTCTATCTGTGTTTCTGTCTGGATTCCGATACCCATGAATAGGCAAGAACGGAAAGTCGAATAATTCTATCATTAAAAATACAACCCTCTGAAAATCTTTAATAGTTATTTTATATAATAGAAAAAAGGAGGAGCAACTCTTCGGTACTTGTGCCCAAAAAAGCATTGAAATTAATTATTTTTAGATTTTTGTTTTTAATTAATAATTCTATCATTTAGGGTAGTTCTTTCGCGACAATCCACACAAAAAGTTTTAGCCTCGTAACCACTCTATACATATGAACGGTGCTAAAATTTTAGGTTATGTTTTTTAACGTGACTGTACTTCCCACACTACTATATCCTGTTTATGAATGGATCGTTTCCAAGCCATTGAACTTATATCCCCTCCACTAAAAATAATCGCCCAAATATGTTGTTTTTTTTATCAAAACTACGAGGTAAATAATTTCTATTTTGTTATAAGTTACTCCGAATATATGTATTCTAACAAATATTAGTTTTTCATCAAGATGGTGAAAGTCCTTCAATGAAAAAAAATAAAATAATGTTAATTTTCCCACCCTTTCCCAATCTACCCTATGTAAAAAATTTCATTTTTAATTGCAATTATTTCATGTTTGTTGTGGTAAATCGTCTTCAAATTTTAACAGTGTGTTTATTATGCTTTTAATCACTTATATTCGAAGGTTTCGAAGACTTCTTGAATTTTTGCATTTGTGAAAGAACTACCTTAAAACAAATTCGGTTGTCTGCTTAAGACCATTCGACAGAAATGATAATTTATACGGCATTTATAATTCTACGTAATATATAAAATTATATTAATATTTTATCATTGGATATAATATATATAATAGGTATATTTATGTTTTTTGTGGAAGTAACTTGCTTTGAAATTGTATATATAATTTTCGGGATTTATTCATTCATATACGTTTTTTTATATATTAATTATTTATATTTATTAAATCAGATGTATTTTTTTTTATTTTCTCTCCTCTTAATAGCCTGTGAATGAATTCCATTGTAGCTAGTCTACCATAAATCTAAAATTTTCACAGCCAAATATAAATTATGCATAACAATTACAAAACTGTGTACAAACTGTGTAATCAACAAATAAACAATAAATAAATAAATAATTATAAACAAATAAATAGTATCACAGATAATGGAAATAATAAATAATGAATAAAAATAATAAATAAATAAAACAATAAAATAATAAATAAATAAATAATAAACAAATAAATAAATTAATAAATAGATAATGAAAAAAATGTCACAAATAATAAAATTTTCGCAGCCAAATATAAATTAGGTATAATAACTATATATGTAGTTGTCAATTGTACTAAAGCTTGATCTTATTTGCTAGGATAAACCTAATCAATGATTTGTATATATCCGCTCTCTCGAAAGACAAAAGATGTGCCAAATTCCATGGCCTTTGCACATCATTGGCAAACTCAGTAACTCAGATGTAAAAAAACAACCAAAATTTTAAAATCATTTTTAATTTTTTTTTTTGGATTTATTAATTGTTCTTCACCTAAAGATAAGCATATAATTTATGTTGATTTTATTTTATTAGTTATTCTCTCTAAATACTCTTGTATTAGAAACGATTCTGAACTTATAATTTAAATTTACATAATTTGTATTAAGTTTATTTATGTTTTTTTATATTTATGTTTACTTATATTATATGTATATTTATATTGAATTTACATATTTATTATTTGTATATATATGTGTAATCTGAGTATATATATATATATATATATATATATATATATATATATATATATATATATATTGATTTTAAATTCATATGGGCTATTTTACACTATAAATTGTAAATAATCATATATGCTGCATAAATTTATATTTGTTCTTAGGTTTTGTCTTTAAGTTTATTTATATAATTCTATTGAAATATGTCTAATAATCTATAAGTTTTTTTCCTATTCATTTATCATTGGACTTTGTTTTCTAATTATAATATGTTTATGTTATCATCTATCTTTTCCTATTGTCTTTGTCATATGTTTACTTTATTTTTATGTTATTTTTTCATACTTTACTGTTTATATAAATATACATGTACTTATGATTTGTAAAAAAGGGTGTGACTGCCCATTAAATAAATAAATAAATAAAAAATCTTGAAAATTATGAAATTCAAAAATTCAGATCACAAGGGGGGACCCTTTGGATATATTTCAGATTTTTTCGAGGCTTTCAAAGTTAAATTTTTTCGGTTTATATATCTCTAATCGCAAGTAAGAGTTAAAAACTAATAATAAATACGTTTTTAGCTTCTCATTTTGTTTGTTGTCTAAATAGGCCAAATGTCTTGCTTCAATTAATTGTGAAGCTTCGCGGTGCAGAGTTTGGGAACCTCTGGGTTAATATTCTCTGTGGTGCAAAAAAAAGTGCATCACTTAGGGCCAGTTGTATGTCGGTTAGTAAACTCTTTTTAAACGTTGACAAAGGGTAAAACCTTATAATTCACCTTGCGGCCGGCGAGATAGCCAACCAGATGACAGGCACTTTCATCTGATTGGCCATCCCGTCAGGCACAATATGAAAATAGGGCCTGTCGCTGGTCTCCTTGACATCAACCCTAATTCCCGGAGACGTCTTCTGATAGTCCAAACATTTAGGTTGACTTGTCGAGTTTGTAGAAGGCGCTGTTGAATTGGAGCTGTTGTATGCAGTATGCCGGTCCCTCAATATCTCCAATAGCATGAATCGGTCATCTCTCTCATTTGAAGCTCTATTTCGACAGGATCCAGAGTTTGTTTCTCTATATCGTTTTCCAGCTCTGTGGATACTTCCGACCGATGCTTTAAGTCGTTGATCGACATACCGATACGATCGTCCATCATTTATTAGAGCTACAGCTTGAGCTTCTTCCTCGGTCTTTAGAGGCATTATGTTTGGACAATATTTCAAATGAAATTAAATTAAAAGATGAGATATTTACACTCTTTTATTGTCTCCTTCAATATATAAAAATTCTGCTACTCTCGGCAAAAACTTTCAATTTAATGAGATATTCAAATCGAACTGATAAACATTAAAATATTCAATTTAATTCCATATTAGATGATAATTATTTAATACAATTCAATAAAGGGATCAGATTTCAAACCTGAAAATTTATGCTAGTTTAAATAAATTTAATTTTAAAGGGCTTAAATTAAAGTAATACATTGTTTTCACTAGAAAAATGTTTAAAAATATTTGTACAATGACAAAATGTATTAAAAGTTTAAATAAAATATGTATTACAAAGAGAAACAAAGAGGTTGCCCTCTGCTTGATGCAAATAAACATACACACATATATATCGAAATGATATATCTGTATATATATATATATTATTTATTTGTTTGAGACTATAGTTTCTGGCTCCCAGCTAAGTAAAGATCAAAAATTTTCAATATCCATACGGTATTGACTCCATGAAAAACAATATTTATAATTAAAAAGACTGATGATGAAGTCCAAGTCTCCGAAACTATAGTCTTAACACTAAACCTACCAGCATTGCATGTATAACTATTCCTACCGTGACCGGTCAAAGGACCGGTCTTTAAAATTACTTATATCTCTTAATATAAAATGAATATAATAATTATTTAGGCTGATATAGGCACAGAAATAATGAAATAAAAACTAAAAAAATGTGGTTCGTTGAAAGAATAATTTAGAACACTAAATTTATAAAATATAATAGGCCGCAACTGTTTGTTCAAGTTACAAGATTATACTGAAGTCTGCTCTGCAATCATTTCTAGATATGCCATAGTAGATAATCCGATGAAAGAGACCGACATAAATACATTTTATTTTTTCTTTCGTATTATCTTTTATTTGTAACTATTTTATAATTTCAGAATTGAGTTTTCGAGAGTATTCTATTATAAAAACAAATAAATCGTTCAGCCGGTCAAATGACCGGTCGTGGTAGTTAAAACAAACTTCATATTTTTCTCAAAAATCAAATAATCGGAAAAAACGTAAATATTAAAAAAACAATTGTATGTATATTTTAAGAAAAGTCATGAAGTTTAATGGCTGTATAATAAGGTGGTGTTTAGAAAATTTTAAACAAAATTTAAAAACGGTCATTTGACCGGTCGTGGTAGGTTTAGTGTTAAACAAATAAATAATATATATACAGATATCATTTCGATATATGAGCCGTTTATTTTGAAAGTGGCCTAAGTCCATTATTTGTTATTTTGAGATATTTGTATTTATATTTTTATAAATACATTTATATATATTTTGATGTATTTATTTTGACGAATTCATGTTGTTATTGTACTCCTTTGGCTATGATATTATAAATTTGAAAAGAAGACCTCTATGTCTAACTAAATCTGTCATTAACTCATTTTTTTCAAAATTGGAGTTAGGCCACTTTCAAAATAAACGGCTCATATATGTATGTGTGTATGTTTATTTGCATCAAGCAGACGACAACCTCTTTGTTTCTCTTTGTGAATCAACAACTCTGCTACTCTCGACAAAACAAAAACTTTTCAATTAAAATATGTTTTTTCTGAAAATTATTTGAAAAAACTAAATTTTTCTAAATGTTCCACTTTTTTAGTGTATATAAATAAATTAGCCCAAATATTTATTGGAATAATCAAAAAACGTTTATTAAAAATCCAGAGGTTCCAGTAGACATTATCTCTTTAACAATTGAAAAATCGGAATTCTTAAAGGTGTTTATTTAAATTTTAAAATTTTGATAAAGCTATCTTATGATTGCAATCGAAATTAAAGCTTGAGTTGTTTATCATAAAAGAATTTAGTCTTTTTGATTTTAAGTCGATTCCTCCACGTTTTCAGTAGAGGTTGCCATTAATAGTCAAAATATCAAAAATGGAATGCAATAAGGTTATTCCTCTAGTATTAGATGAGAATCGATGGCTATTTTTGATTTTAAGTCGATTCCTCCATGTCTTCAGCAATGGTTATTAATAATAATCGAAACGTCAAAAATGCAATGTAGAATGGTTATTCCTCGAGTATTAAATGAGAATCGATCATTATTTTTGAATTAAAGTCAACATGAACTGCAAATTGCAAGTAATATTTGATTAATAATAAAGGAATAAACATATTAATATTTCAAATGAATTTGGATAAAGTTTAGCAACGATCCGTTGCAGTTTATTTTTATTTTGTAAGTGCAAGATTTAATAAAATCCTTGACCCCATTATTATTGCTAATCGAATAGAAACGACGCAAACTTTATTAATTCTATTACGAATAATATAATTTCGATTGCTATTCCAAACCTTTTTTGCAAGTCTAATAAATATCGTGAAAATGCCTAAGCTGTTCCAATCCGAATTCCCATTCATCTCCATTCTCGGCCTCTGACTTTCCCACCTTTTCTAATTTCGCTTTTTTATTTGATTAATCTTTTTGCCACATCCAACTATTCGAATCTTCTCAACTTAATCGTATTTCTTCTTTTCCACATTTAATTGTTTATTAACTCTCGTCGCAGACGTTTCTTCTTCATTCCGAAACTATTTCCTCAGCTTGTTAATGTGCATTTCAATCAGCTTCATCCTGGGGGCTGATGAGTTTTCAACCCCCAGTTCTTGCCTCCCCCAGGGAGTAAATATAAAAGACAGAATAATACTAACCAAGGGAACAAAGAAAATAGGATATGGCAATAGTTTAGAAGAGCGCAGGTGCGGGATCGGGTAATACCCCTGGAAAATAATCCTAGGAAACAAAAAGGGTGGTGAGATATTGCAAAATACAATGCGGTAGGTATTTAATAACTCATTGATTATTACTCGTGTCTACATTCGGCTTCATTTTATTAGGGTTCCGTACAATCGTAAAAACAAGACCCTATTAGTCTCGCCGTCTGTCAATCCATCTATCAGAGTTTTTTAAATCGTATACATAATAAGATAAGACTTGAAATTTACATGTAATACTAATAATTTTTTATTTATATATATATCTATATAGATACATATATCTAAATTTTTTGAGGATACAAATTCTCTTTTAAATAGGTGTTAGTTTTATTCTTTTTGACAAAAAACACATTTTTATCTTTTATTTTTTCTTTATTTATTGTCACCCAGGAACGTTTCGACATTTACAAATATGTCATCATCAGCCTAAAACATTTCAATCATTACACAATATATACAATGACAATTTCTCATCACAAAACAACAACTCTCAATTTTTCCCATCTTAAGATTGTTCCAAGGTATGTCATTTTGATGTAATTTTTGAGAGTTGTTGTTTTGTGATGAGAAATTGTTATTGTATACCTATATTGTGTAATGATTGAAATGTTTTAGGCTGATGATGACATATTTGTAAATGTCGAAACGTTCCTGGGTGACAATAAAATAAAGAAAAATAAAAGATAAAAATGTGTTTTTTGTCAAAAAAGAATAAAACTAACACCTATTTAAAAGAGAATTTGTATCCTCAAAAAATTTAGATATACCTACCTATAGAGATATATATATATAAATAAAAAATTCTCAAAATTAATTAAGAAATTAATATTATTTTTGAATAGACTGTCAATACAAATACAGTATACAAAAGGTTTTAGAATCACAAAATTGTGATTCTCATGCATTAGAAATACATCAAAGAATAGACATCAAAAGCACACAAATATACAAATATATCTTAAGCTTATAAATTATAAATTTCTCCAAAAATTCTTCCAGTGTATAAAGATTAAAAGTTAAAAATTAACATTTCATCATTTTTTTTGTCTTTTCTTTAACATTAAAAAGAAAAAAAGAAAACAAAAGAACAACACACAAAAAATATATCTTAATTCACAAATTATAAATTATAAATTATGCCTACAACTCGTCCAATCTATAGAGATTAGCAAGTAGCATTTTAGTTTTCTCTTCAAAAGAAAGAGCTTTGGCAAATTCTTAATTTCCAAAGGTACTTTATTATAAATTTTTATGACGTTATTAACTGGGCTTTTTAATGTCACAGACAAACAACTGGCATTTATCCTCAGATCATTCATCATTCTTGCATCTAGTATAATATTCGTGTCTAAAAATATTTTTATGAAATAGTTCTGGGTGTTTTTTTTAAAATAAAATACTTTTCATAACGCAGACGTCATATATAGTTAAAATGTTCAACTCTTGGAAGATACTTTTGCAGTGGGTTCTCGGTCCCGCATTGATACATTGATAAAACTGTAATTATTCAATAATTTATATAACTTTAGAAATAAACCACATTAAAAACACTGTTAAATATCTTTTTTTCTTATCTTATCTTATATTATTTAATGAGCAATTTTTGTATAAATATATAGAATCGGTTTCTCGAAAACGGCTCTAACGATTTCGCTAAAAATTGGTGAACTTATCAAGTCTCGTGAGTTATTAGTCCTGTATAAATTTTAATCCGATTGAAATAAAGGAAGGGGGTGTAAATTTAGAGTGGGGTCGATAATTGAAAATATCTTTTGTTTTGGGATATCAGGATAAACAATAATGTTTTTTTTAAATATGATTTGACTTTAAAATTACACTGTGCGGGTGCGACAAAGTTGATAGTTACTAGAAGGGATTTTAGTAGTATAATGAGTAGTCAATGAGGTTGTCCTCTGTTTAATGCAAATCAACATATACATATTATATATAAAGAATTTATTATAAATATATGTAAAATTTATTTGTTAATTTCGATAGCTTGCCCTTTGTCATCAGTCTTTTTAATTATAAATATTCTATTTGTTATTTCTTATGGGTTCAAATACCCGATTGGATGCAGGTAAAATTCTATAGTCACTCAACCCAAATGATGATTAAGGTCTAACCTTCGAAACTAATTCTCTAACATATAAATTATATATAATATATTCATTATACATATTTATATTTGTTATATACCTATGTGTACGAATATGTTTCTTTGCATCATGCAGAGGAGAACTTCATTAAATGATAATTTTTTTATGAATCAACAACCCTACTACTCTCATCAAAACAAAATCTTTTCAATTAGATTTTAGTAGTGGCTACCTGTTTTTTTCAGGTTCTCATTCTACTAAAATTGTGAAAAAATACTAGAAAATAATTCTTAGTCTACTTATAAACGACAAAAAAATACTATTTTTGTATAGGATTTATTCCAGAAAGGCTAATATCATTATTTTAAGTTTCTAGTAAATAAAAAAAGTAAATAAAGAAAATACTTTTACTTTTATTTAAGTTGTAAGTTACAATTAAACACATTTCTTCTGGATCTATAAATAACATTTGCCCTTATTGCACTAAAAATATACCACTAGATAATATGCATGCGCTATATATCCCTTTTTTTAAAAACATGACATTGCCCTACATATAATCAATCCACTAACCCAGAATCAGAATTTTATAAAATGAATGTAGATGTTTATTAATATATAAATAAAATAAAATAAGTTAAAATTTATATATATAGGGTGGGCCATCTAACGTTTGGAATTTGAATCGGCTATAAAAAAAATTAATCGATATTTTTTCAAAATTATAAGTTTATTAGAAAGATTGGACATTTTCATTTAAATATGAAACACATCATTCAAATGACTGCCACGGCTGGCTTGACAGTACCCCATCCGACCAACCCAATTTTTCAGTACATTTTCAATTGGGTTGATCGGATGGTGTACTGTCAAGCCAGCAGTGGCAGTCATTTGAATGATGTTGTGTTTCATTCTTAAATGAAAATGTCCAATCTTTCTAATAAACTTGTAACTTTGAAAAAATATTTATCAGTTTTTTTATAGCCGATTCAAATTCCACACGTTAGATATATAGGTTGGGCCATCTAACTTTTGGAATTTGAATCGGCTATAAAAAAAACTAATAAATATTTATTCAAAATTATGAGTTTAGACATTTTCATTTAAGAATGAAAAGCAACATATTTGTTTCCAAAAATTGAAAAGTATGACATGTGTGGCATTTGGTTTGGTTTCAATAGGTCGGGGCCACTTGCCACACAGCCAACGTAACAATCGATCTTTTGCGCATTGTTTTTGGAAATCGAATAATGATTTTGTTTCATTCATAAATGAAAATGTCCAATCTTTCTAATAAACTCATAATTTTGAATAAATATTCATTGGGATTTTTTTTATCATCATCATCATTGAGTATACAGTCCTAAGACTGGTTTGATGCAACAATCCGTCTCCACTCGACTCTGTCCCCCGCCAGCTGTTTAACCTCTCTAAATGTCTGGCATCCCATATCCCCAATTATTTGGTTGAAATATTCTAATCTGGTTCTTCCCCTTCCCCTTTTCTTTCCCACCTCCCCCTCCAAGATATCCCTAAGCAGTCCCCCATGTCTCAGTGTGTGCCCCATCATCTGACCTCTTCTCTTCTTCAGACTCTTCCACAAGGTTCTTCTTTCTCCGATTCTTCCAAGAACTTCTTCATTTGTGATTTTATCCATCCATTTGATATTCATCATTCTTCTGTAGCACCACATTTCGAAAGCCTCCAATCTCTTTCTCTCCGCTTTTCCAATTGTCCAGGTTTCACACCCGTACATGGCTATGCTCCATACATATGTCTTCAATAGCAACTTCCTGTTTGCTAAGCTTTTTTTTATAGCCGATTCAAATTTTAAAAGTTAAATGACCCACCCTATATTAACTTGCTCTCGATGTTATCTTTGAGACACTATAATATCTTCTAGACATCTCAAAAACACTAAGACCTGAATAGGACATTTTCTAGATAGAGCGTTCTATCTATGAACAAGTAGGAGAAAATAAATATTTCGAAAAATGAGGAAAACTAGCAAATTTTTATTTTTCCATTTCATTACAATTTCGAAAGGCCTTTCTTTTTCTCCTTTCTCATATACATATTTCACACGCCTGTATACAATATAGTTTTAGTTAGAATTCAATTCATTCAGGCTAGATTTTTGAAACTATAGTCTCAAATAAATGACCGTGCAATCACTCATGTACTACTTGGAATCTTTAGCGTACACGTACCATCATTTGAGGACTGCTAAGGCAATAGTTTTTGGAAAAGCAAAGGTTAGCATTTCGTCAGCTGAGAACTGGGGTGATCCAAGTCCAAGTTGGTTATATTAGAGTCTCGGCAATCACCATTTTGACATATGTAACAGAATTGCTGCGATTTAGGCCAATAGAACGTTTAAGAAGCAAATCTACACGACTTTTAAGCAGATGGTTATATAATGGTTGTATAGACATTTTTTAAGCTACTTATCTTCTATTTTGAATTAACCTCTCTTTCCATAAAAATTGGTTGCAAAACTGATTTAAAAATTTATTATAATGCTGGTTCTATCCGAGGGCTTTTGAGTCTTAAAAAGTTTTTTATATTTCCTTTTATAGGCGATGAGCTCATATTTTTGTAAATATATTTTATATATATTAGGCTCTTTGCAACCAGTGACATTTATTTTAAAAATCTCTAAACGTGCAGCGCCCTCTCATCTTGTTTTCCCGCAATATGCTTTTCTAAAAATGACATTCCCTATATTCCAATCATCATATTTAGGTATTTTCAAGTCAAACTGTTTAAAACAAGAAGATTCAAAAAAGATGACGTACACCACAGCTGATATTAAGTGCAAAATATTATTATATTTATAAATAGGTTAGTACCTTTATCAAAATTTTATATAAAAATATATTAACTTTAAAAAAATAAATTATTGTTTGGTTCTTTTTAGCAGACGACACCAACAAATAACGATATGTCATCTTTTCTAACCCAATTAAAAATCATCGTAGAAAATCAAAATGCAATAATGCTTAGAAGAGGAAGGCTATATAGCCTTGTTAAATAATGATAAAGAGAAGAAGGCCTCTTAAAACTGGATGATAAATCTAGAAATAGTTCAATAAATTGGTTAGTATAGGAATTGTATTTTTACAGGTATTAAATGAAAGGCTTATTTTTCAGCAGTTTGTCAAATATTTCGGAAATTTTTACAATATTCCTTCTTCAGTGGACCTGTTTTTGTGCAATTACTATAATAAATGGTTAGTTTTGGTTAGTTATTATAATAAATTCAGTTCAAGAACTTTTTTTATAAATATATTACATGTTTTGATATTTGTTATAATTACTTCACCCAAAAAATTACCGTGCTTGGTCAGTCTTCACAAAAATTAGAATACAGAGCCACAGAGACATTTCAATTTATTTATTTCTAATTCTGCCCTTTAAAACAATAACAATTTTATTTTTCATATATAATTTTATTTTTGATTCTCTAAAGAACATGTCAATTAGTACATTAATGGAATAATGCAAATCACATTTAAAATTTAATCATTTTATTTTTAAATTAACAGAGGACATTCCGAAATATTTGGATAAATCTTTAAAAAAACCACCATTTAAAATTAAAAAACTTTTGAAAAATAAGCCTTTCATTTAATATCTATAAGAATCCTCAGCACTACCGTTAACCTAGATGTATTTTTACAGTTTTCAAAACTGCAAAATAATCCGACATATATATATATATATGCGATCAGAGCTATTATATTTACTTCTAAAACTTCTGTTTCAGGTGAAAAGCTAAAGGGGGGATAACAAAAAGCACACCCCTACCACAGCACGCACTAGGAAGAAGACTATGCAGAATGAAATGAAATATATTAGAAGCTAATAAATTAATCGAGACTTTTTCTCGAATTAGATTATTTGTATTTTATCTGCAACTACAAATTATATGTAAAATAATGTTTGTTTGATTTTATATGTTTATTAAATACATTTAATAAATTTTATTGTATTTTTTCAAATTAATATTAATTATTTTTTTATTTTTCTAGATAAATTGGATGAATAAATATTTTGTTGGTCATCAGCTTGGAGAGAACTATTATAGTTGACCTGGAAGATTACTTTTGGTATGAATATTTCCCATTAAGTAAAACTTTAGTTTAGTTTTACATAATTGGAAAATTTTTTTCAAAAGAAACTTATATTCCGAATGAACTATTAGTTCATCAAGCTGGCAGCCAACAACATTTATTTAATTATAAATTGAATTTACATAACCTCAATCCTTACAGCAATTATAAGACCTCTAAAGAAATGTTTTATAATGGTATTCTTTTACTTGGATTAAGCCTGTATAACAGCTAGCTAATACCCTTACATAGCTTTTATACAACTAACAAACCTCAATCCTTGCAGCAATTATAAAACCTCTAAAGAACAGTTTTATAATGGTATTCTTTTACTTGGATTAAGCCTGTATAACAGCTACCCAATACCCTTACACAAGCTTTTATACAACTATTATGTTTTATAAAGTGGCCCCATTGTTCGTTGTATAAGCGTTCTTAAAAGGTTCTTGAGACTATTTTTATGTTTTATTAAATCGCCGTGTTAACATTCTCTCAACTCTTATAAAACATGAAATTGCTAGTTGGGCACATATCCTTATTTTGAGAAATTTAAATTCAAAGTTTTCAGATCCATTGTTTTTAAATCGCCATAGTACATTTACGAGTATTACACTGAGTTTTAGAAGATACACAGCTAAAAATACTATCGGACCAAGTGGACTTAGTTCATTTTGTAAAAAGAAAGTCTAAGGGCCGGTTGTATGTCGCAAAGTAAATGCTTTTTACCACTAACAAACGGTAGATGGTAAATGGAGTCACTGGGATGGCCAATCAGATGACAGGCACTGAAAGTAAAAATGGACTTGGTTCACTCTAATTCTCCTCCAAAGATTTGGGTGATCTCTCCTCCTGGAAAATAATTCTAGGAAACTATGGATGGCCAAGATATTGCAAAATACAGTGGAAAATATTTAATAAACAAGAGATTATTACTCGTCTCTACATTGAAATTAATTTTAGTGTTCATTATAACCTAAGTCCAGAACCCAAAGGATCTCCTTTAGTAATAAAATAACGCAGGTTATTAAATAATGGCAATATTACAATATAATGTTCGGTAGACAATAGATTCAGTTCGAAGGGGAACGAACAACCATTCCAAAGAGACAGACTAACGATTCACCAGACTTCATTGAAAGCAAACATCAGCAAATGGATAAGCTGTTTATAGTCTACAATACTCCCAAATATTATACAATCCCTGATTCAACATAAATTAAAGGTTCTAATTGTATAAACATTTTTAAGGTTCCATAGTTACTAGAATTTACTACTACAATTTAGGATCGGTTTCACAAATCATGATTAATTTGATTAAACTGGACTAACTTTTTAAGATGTGATCAAAGAGGGTGTTCCCCCTTCTTTATCCAAATAAACATGTACCTCTATTATATATATACATATAAGTTATTAACAAACGGATTTTCATTCAATCGGCTATTTGAGCCTATGAGAAAGAACATATAAGAAATAGTAGCTGGGACCCCCCCCCCCCCCCCCCGAAACCACGCATCTCGCCTCACACCACTGCACCCCCACTCCGCCCCGCCCCACCCCCCGATCCCCCACAACTGCACCCCCCACCTCCTTCACCTCCCACATCCATCCCCACCCCGCATCCAGTTTTTGCATTTCTAGTTTTCTAGTGGTCCACATATTATGTGTATATTTGTTTACTAGTACACCAATTTGCCCACATTCGTTCATATTGATAAACATTATAAAAAAATAAATAGGAAAATAATAATAGTATAGGATCTGAAATAAAAACATAAAATTAAATAAGATTTGTTTCCAAGTTATATAAAAAAGCCACTTCAACCACTTTATTTATAAACACACGTGTTTTGTTATTAATCCACCTGTAATATTATGATTTAGACACCTGTTAATTAAAAAAAAATCCTAATTTTAATATAATATAATATTTGTTATAACCTATTAGTAGGTTTTAAAATTAAAAAACCAATTAATAAATAAAAGATAATTGAAAAAAATGTAAACAAACTTTTTTATTGAGATTTTCATCTATAAATAATTACTTTAATTAAGAAAAGATCAATTAAGATGAAATTTGTCGAAGTCCAGACTTAGCCAGATTGTTTTCTCATCCTCAAAACTTGTTAATAGAGTTGATTTCATCAAAATCGGTAGAGCCGTTTTCAAAATAGAACAAAGATACAAATATATATACAAACAAACAAATATATATATATATACAATTTTTGCTTGTTTAATAAGAGTAGATTAATAAAAAAGCTACAAAACTATAGTCTAACGAATAAATTATATTTATATAACATATATAATTGAATGAAAACAATTCTTTTATAAAAACAAACGTTTATATATATATTATATATATATTTATTTATTCATTTATATATACCTAGGTATATATGTTCATTTGTATTAAGCCCAGGACAACAGCATTAAAAAAATATATTCCTTCCTCTTAAAAATAATAACACGTTACTTTTAAACACGTTTAATTTAGCTATACGATTGACTATACCTACTTGTTTGGTGAGACATCAAGAAAAGGCATAGGTATTATTTGTTTATGTATTTATCGATTTCGAAAGCTATGATAACTCACAACGGATATTTATAGAAGAAAGTTCATTTTTGGAGTCAAAATGTTGGCATTTTCAAAAGAAAGAACTGATTAGATTTTGGGCTTTCTTACTTCAAAACTTACTTCTTAATGTGAAACCTACCAAGTATTTTTTATCCAATAATTTAAAAAGATGTTTCACCGAGTACCAACACCAAATTCCTTAAAAACTATCAAAACTTACGATTTAATAATGGAGAAAACCGAAAAAAATCATGCTATCAAACGATTGTAAGTAAGACTTCCAATATGGCACATAATGTTTGTAACTTTTAAGGAGTTAGGTGTTGGTTCTAGGTGAAACATTTTAATATAATAATAAAACTTGAGCAAGATGCGTGGTAGGTTTCACAAAAAGAAATAAAACAAAATTGAGTTTTGAATTCGATATATTTCTGGGGTGAGCCCATCATCAGGAGTCAAAGTAAACTGATTATACAATGGAAATATAATTTTACAAAAAAATTTATTTTTTATTTTTTTGAAATGTATGTGGTGAGGGGAAAGTAGGTGAAAGAGGAGAAGGTGTTCTAAGAATTAATATTTTCAACAAATGGAAAAATTGAGTTTTTAACCAGCTGATGGGAAACTATACCTTTTATTATAAGAAGGAATGGGAAAGTACCTGAAGGTTGAGCCGCACATTGAATAGTGATATAAAGGTAATTGTGCCCTTTCAGGTACTTTCCCCATTCCTTCTTATAATAGCAGGTATACTTTCCCATCAGCTTTGTTGAAAATATTAATTCTTAGAACACCTTCTCCTCTTCTGTCGTGTCCTTATGATATGATTATTATCTTATCTCTGCCAATGCCAGCTATCTGGATCTATGTTAAGGTTATACAGACACATGTATACATATAGATTTAGATAGTCGATAATAAAGGAATATAAAACATACACAAGCGCACATTATTTATACTATTAATACATAATCAAGATACAATATCTTCCCCCTACATTTAAAAAAAATTGTTATTTGTAAAATTATTTTTCCAATGCATAATCAGTTTTCTTTGACTCCTGATGTGGGTTCACCCCGAAATATATCGAATTCAAAACTCAATTTTGTTATATTTCTTTTTGTGAAACCAACCTCGCATCTTGCTCAAGTTATGTTATTATACATAATGTTTGTAGTATTGTTCGCTTCTCTGCCAAGTTTCAACTTTCTAGCAGACAATTTGTAAAAAACAATTTTTTGAGCTCGGGGGCCCTTGAAACGTAAAAATATATATAAATCTCAACTTGACATTTTTTCTTGAAAACATTCGTTACTATTTATTTTATATTAATTAAAATAAAAAAAATTCTTTGACAGACAAACGAACGTCTAAAAATAAATCTGACCATTTCTCGTTACATTGATTCTTGCGCGGACGATCATGTCTGCGTGTATGATTCTAATTTTACTACTGTATGTATGTATGTATGTATGTACGAAGCGAGTACGAAGCGAGTACATGGCAGATGATAGGAGTTGAAACACGCTCTGTTCCAATCGATCTCTGATTTCTCATTTACATGCTAGTATGACATTTGGTAATGGCTACGGAAATACGAAAATAGATTCCGAATTCGCATATGCTTTAAGAAAACTTTTCCTAGTAATTTTTTTTTGACTTTACCATACAGGGTATGGTCAAGTATTGTAATCGTGCATGAAAAAAGTGTTTTTTTTTCCTTCTTTTGTTCGAAATATCTCAAAAACGACTGAAACAATTTTGATTAAAAAAATTGAGCAAAACCATGTCATTTCGGTCTACAAAAAGCCCTTAAAAGTGAACATCGAAAAAATTATAGTTTTTGAGATAATAAATCTAAGCCATTTGAGCAAACTCAACCAAATTTTGTATACATAATCAGTGGGACCCCAGAAGTCAAAAAATGTAAAAACTAAACGCCCAAAATGGGGGGGGGGGGTGTAGGGTCAAAAAATGAAAATCTAGACCCTTGTATCAAACTCAACCAAATTTTGTATACATAATCAGTAGGCCACAGTAATCTAAAAATGCAAAAACTAACCGCCCAAAAGTAAGATCAAAAAATGAAAATATAGGCTCTTGTACCAAACTCAACCAAATTTTGTATGCATAAAACTACGGCATCTTACCCCTCAAAAATGTCGTCGTCTTCCCCAAAAGCATTGGACAAGACGCCGGCCTGCCTAGCACCGCGCAGCAGTGGCATACGGGGGTCTTTACGTGACTAATAGAAAGCCCACATTTCAAACACAGTAAACCTAATCGAGTTATTTCTCTTCTATCAAAACTACGGCTAATATGACTAAGGGCCGGTTGTATGTCGCAAAGTAAATGCTTTTTAGCACTAACACAGGGTAGATGGTAAATGGAGGGACTGGATGGCCAATCAGATGCCAGGCACCGTCAGTCGCTGGCATCTGATTGGCCATCCCAATCCCTCCATTTACCATCTACCCTGTGTTAGTGGTAGAAAGCATTTACTTTTCTACATACAACCGGCCCTAAGTAAAGTATGTTTGGATATGATTTCGGCTACTTACCAGAGCAATCGGAATGACAAAATCATTTGCCATTTCAAACTCTGATTAATTAACAAAAACTATTTCTATACTCTCACTGGACACGCGCCTTCATTCCAACTTACTGGCAAGCTGTTTTCTCGCATGCGTGTAGGTGAACCACGTGATAGGGCATCTTGTACAATAAGTCGTCTCACCCCAATCTACCCTATGTAATTTCATGAGGCAGAATCAATTAGATTGCGGGGGTTTAAGCTTTGAAAACTTAGGGTTAAAAAATGCAACAAATCAGAAATAGGCGAATTTTTATATTAGGAGTCATCAAGTCGTTGTAGTCAAGTTTAAAGTTTTTAATAATGAACAACACTTTTGAAAAATGTAAGTTAAATACTTGTACAAAATATTTTTATTTTTTTGTTGCTCTGAAGCTTGCAGTGTCAGAGTTCTTGTAGCCACATCTTATTTGCTGCTGATTTCTTGCAAAATAAATCAACCTGGAATGAAACTGATTTAATCATAATTATTTAATTTTTTTCTTTTAAAATTTTATAAGTATTAAAATTAAAAAGCATTCCTTTCAAATAAATAAAGTTTTGCCTATTCCTTTAGAAGAATACACACTGCTTTATCGAGGGGTGCTCCCCCCCCCCCCCAGTATATCTATCTATATATGTCATTAGAGATTTTTCGGGTTTCTCCGCGTGTGTTTTTGAGATTTACTCGACGTTTCGGCTTTCCTTTTGGATCCATTTTCAAGAGAGGGGGGTGGGTTTTCTTCATGGTCTTAGCCTGGTCGTCCATTGTTGTCTAAGAAAATGGCTCCAAAAGGAGAGCCGAAACGTCGAGTAAATCTCCAAAACCCACGCGGAGAAACCAGAAAAATCTCTAATGACATAGAACCTATCCGCGGAAACCTCTATGAACATTCCGCTCCGTTTAAATTTAAAAATAATGTGCCAAAAACTTATTTACTATACACTATTTGTTAGTGTTATGTAATTTAATAACTGTTAATTCTAGTATCTATAAAATAAGATACATTTTTACTGATATATTATTATTTTGGCTTTGATTATATGTATATATTTCTTTAACTTGAGACCCTTAGAATTTTCCCTCCCGGGTCCGGATTTTCTCCTCATGGTCCTATATACCATATAATATAGCCACGTAGGTATAGATTTGGTATCTGGGAATTTGTTGAGGTATTTTATTTCCACACCATGCATAGGTAAAAAAATTGAAATTATTTTCTAATATAAGTACATAATTTAGAAACAGCTATCTTATAATAGGAAGTGTTTCGGGAAAAATAGACTTTTACATGTATGGGGGGGGGGTTGAACCTCTTGAACCCCTTACTCACAAGCATGTATAACTATATAGTACCTGGAGGCACCGAGCGATGCTCGGTAACTTCTTTCTTCAGTTTAAAACCTTTATTTTAAAATTATTTTTAATTTAAAATTCTGATAAAAAAGGTCGATTTTTATTTGAGAGCCTTTTTCAAATTAAAAAAATACAAATATATATAGTATTCGCCCAATGTACCCCGCCCTCCCACCCCGCTTGACCCCACCCCCGAAACCTCGCCCTAGCCCCGGATCCCCCACCACTGCACCCCACCTCCTGCACCTGTTTTTATTCAACCAAATGATTCATTTTTATTCATCCAATTGTTAATAAATAAAACTATAAATGTGTTGTTTTTTCAGAAAATTGAGACCTGCTTATGCGAAATATATTTTTAAATAAATTCTTGATTATTTTTTATTCTATTAAATAAATAAAGTTCATTATAAAAAGAATTATAAAATGTTTATTAATATTTCTAACGTTTATTGAGAACAAAATATGTTAAAATCCACAATCACAATACTTCTTCAAGGCCTTTGAGAAAAAAGGATTAACCCGACCCATTGTCTGCCTGGGCACAAAAGGAAAAGAATAACCTTTTTAAAACCCTAAGAATGGAATGTGTCTACCTGAGAATAATTAATTTGATTACGAAAAAACCCAACAAAAACAATTTTGTCGAAGATGAGACCGTGACAGATCGAATTGTCACCCCAAAAACCCCTAACCCATGAATTTCATCAAAATCGGTAGAGTCGTTTTCAAAATATAACCAAGATACAAATATACAAACAAAAAATATATATATAAACAAATAAATATATATATAAACAAATAAATATATATATAAACAAATAAATATATATATAAACAAATAAATATACAATTTTTGCTCGTTTAATAAGAGTAGATATACACAGGGGCACTCAAGGCAGACCTGGGTCCGAAGCATAACATTTATAGAGATATAGACAGATGTGACATGAAAAGTAGTATTCATTAATATAAAAAATAAATAAAGAAGATTTAAAATAAGCCCGACTTGGTGGCACCTTGTGAACCCCCTCCACTCCTTCATCGGGCCAATATGTATATATCTTAATATATATAGATAGATAGATAGAACACTAAAAAATAGTGTATAGTAAATAAGTTCTAGGCACATTATTTTTAAATTTAAACGGACGAAAAACCTGGACCCTGGGGGATATCCATCCTTTCCCACCCTCTCTTATCTGGGCTGATTATAATCTATATAGATAGATAGATAGATATCAGGGGCGGTGACAATTCAACCAGGAGTTTTGTTGAAAAAGAACGCTTCAATTATTAAAATTTTATTTTATTTTTCCCTCCTGTTTGTAAAATTCATCGATAAACGAAGCATATTTCTGTTATTTTTCAAATTTAATTTTTTTATAAGACGGTATGAAAATACTCTTGAGGTTTTGAAATTTTAGGGATTGCCAGCAAATATGCATCCATAGAAGGCACGCCACTGATACCTATATATAGGGGGGAAGCTGCGGGGGCACTCCTGATATATATATATATATATACATAATGATATATCAAATGAAATGTTATAAATTATTTATCATTAAAAATAATAAACATTTTTCAAAAGTAATTCAAAAAAATATATTATAAAATGTAGAGAATATAAAATATATATATAAGTATATAAGTATATATATTTTATATTCGACAAGGAGTTATTCTTATTTCAAGGTATTTTTCAAATCAGAACTTAGTCTCCAATTATTTTTTTGCCCCTACTTAATTTTCATTCCTCTTTTTCTCATAAATTTACAAGTTCAATAAATATAAAACATGAAATATTATACCTTTAGTATATTATTATAATATGGGCTGCTTTATTATTATTATTAATTACTTCAAAAATTATTTTTTATACTTATATAGCCTTGACTAGAATGTAAAATAAATATAAAAACATGAACTATTATACTTTTAGTAATATGGGCTGCTTTTATTTTAAAATTTTATGAATAAATATTATTTCGTTATTGAAACCTTTCATTTTATTAATTAAATTAATCTTTAAGAAATTCAAAGATGTTTTATAAAGCGAAATTTTAGAGAATACTTAGCCAGACTACCGTTTTATAAGAACCTTTGAGGTCCAGCTGATTCTCCATCCTGAACCAAGAGAGCGAAAAAAGATATGGTCCATCTAGGTGTTACCCGGTATCAATCCGCGTATAGCCCGCATGATACCCCACCACGGACCATACTAGAAAAACAAATTTACTTATAATTTGTTAAAAATTCCGTTGAGTGGATTTGCTCGCGAATTTACTCCGCGGAATTCTAAATTAATTTGTTTCATTTTATTGTTTACCACCAAACTCAAAGCTTTGGAAACATCACTTTTCTGTAAATAAAGAGAAATGACTGAGGTTGTCCTCTGCTTGATTCAATTAAACATATAATATATCAAATTTATTTATTGGAGAATTGTTTCTAAGGAATGACTTTCATTATAACACTTTTTAATTAGAAACATTCTTATGTATCAAATTCAAATTTAGAGAACGAAGAAAAGTTTATTTTTATTACAGACAAAAGGATCAGCCGGGGCTCGAACCCGGGATCTTTGCATGTGTACTGCAATGCTTTGTCATAAGAGTTTTAACTCCTATATCCACTAAGCTACTGATCCCTGATCCCAAACTAATACCTTTTGTCTATATGAATTATGGAATTTCTTTTAATCCTCTCCTCGTTCATTTTTCGCAGCCTAGGCCTTGATTCATTAATTAAACAATTCTTATGTATGTTATTTCTCATCCTTGCTCAGATATGAATAGCTGAACTCTTATAAAGAATCTATGTCATCTCTTTTCTATATTCTGGATCATAGCATTCATTAATTCTGATCGCGGAAATCGTTTTTGTCTCAAGAAATAAAAACTTTTTTAACATCCGGAATTGCTACAAATAGGACTACTCTTTACAATCCACAAGTCAAATTGAACGAAGCAATAGGCATGATGACAGATTTTGAAACTCCCTTATATAATGTAGGGACAGGTATACTACTTCATAAAAAACATTATTCCAGCAAAAAACCAAGTTTTAACGCAAATTATTGCATTTTTTTCTATCTACTTTTAATTAGGCTCATAGCTGTCAAGGCGCCGCGCCGCTTGTGACGTCTGTTTATGAAATCTATGCTCAACGAAGAAAGTCAACCAAATATTACATATTTCTGGGGTTAAAAATGAATTACAAAGTTTACAAGTGGTGTGCGGTCCCTATGTGCAAAAACACATCAATAAAAACACCTAACAAATTGTTTATGTTCCATCCAAGAAAATATTGAGAGATAAATGGCTAAAGCTCGCACGGCAGATGTAGCTACGAAATAACCACTTTATTTTTGTGAAGACCAATTTGATGCACTGGCGCAACCACGCGGGGGTAGTCGGCAGGGCTGAAGCCCCCCCCCCCAAGGACGACCAAAAAAATGAAAGTAAAAGCAAAATGAAAAAAATATTTGATAAATTTTATAGCCCAGGCAAATTAGACTTCTGCTGGCCAATAAATATGCACAAGCTCGAAATAATTTTAATCGACGTTAGGCATCCCAAATAAGAGTTATATGAGTTAGCGACGGTTTTTGGCCGGTGCTAAATTTTTGAGGGCCTAAAAACCACGAAAATTTTGAACTTTTAATAAATTTTTGTGATAACTCGAAAATCATGCGTCCAAAAGAAAATTTCATTCTTCCCAAAATAAAATAGCACAAAATTTCGTGTCTGTTGGACGCATGGTTTTCGAGTTCTAAACAAAAATTTGTTAAAAATTCAAAATTTTGGTGGTTTTTAGGCCCTCAAAAATTTAGCACCAGCCAGAAACCGTCACTAACTCATATAACTCTTATTTGGGATCCCTAACGTCGATTAAAATTATTTCCAGCGTGTGTATATTAATTGGCCAGCCCGGCCTTTCTTCGGTCTTGTTCCTCCCAACATAATCAAATCAATTCTGGGCAATTTAAAGCTATTTGCCTTAATATAACCTGCTTGCTCCCTCGTTATTGATTCTTGTATTTTTTTTTATCACAATAAACAACAAAATAACCAATAAAATGATGGAGAAAGGCATAATCATACGAAAAATTCAGCTAGACGAGGAAGAATGAATAAAAATGACGTCATTCGCTTCTATTGGTGTTTCAAACAAAATGCCCGATTGCAGTTTTTATAGTTTTATTTAATTGAATATTTTATTAATCTCAATGTTTAAATTAAAAGTGGGCCATTTTTTTAGAATTCTTTCTACATATTCTAAAACCATTTATTATCTGATTCTTTAATACTGTCATCATGCCTATTCTCTCTTGAGCTCAATTCTTATCTTTCCATTTGGCTGTTTCACACGTCGTGCTCTTGTCACTTTCTATATCTTAATTTCAATATAAGGTTAATTTGAATAACAGATCCGTATTAAATGTTACCTTGGAATCGCAGATGAGTCTCTGCGATTGTTTAATTATGTTGATTTTGCTATCAGCTCGCCTCGAGGACTTGTTTTGCTGTCAGCTTTTCCTTCTGACGGCTCAGCTCACGCAAACTTGTTACTCTTGATGCCAACTTCCTACCAACAGCATTTTCCGGATCGAGAGACCAACCGGCTCAGCTTCTGCACCTCTTTCACTGTTTCTAGCAATCTTCGGCTTTATTCAGCTTTTCTAATATTTGTTCTTGTTTCGGGAATAATACATTTGCATTTCCTTCTGCGCAGCACCGCAGCGAGTGGGGAAATTTTCATTCTTAATAATTTATTGAATAAATAGAAGCAACCGAGTAGAGAACGTGTACGTGCTCTTAACCGCAATCCACCCCCGCACCCATCAACTAAATAATATCTTCATTAAACTTTTTTATTTTTTGTTTTCTTAAGAAACCATTTCTAGTTCCTCCGAATCACCCACACACTTACACGCCATCAACATTATTTATTTTTATTTTCTTGGTATTTGATATATATCTTTTTTGTTTGATCTTGTTTTACTGATACTAATAGGATTGTAACAAATCTATTAAATGGCTTATTTAAACCAGTGCATTGAATTAGTTTCTTTTTTATTATTTCATTTCAATGCAGATCAGAATTTTATTAAAACCAATCAAAAAGGAAGAAAAAAGTAAAATTCATTGTCAATAAATATACATAGCGAGCAAATAAACCGGACTAATCTTAAAACTGATTTTCGACAAGGAGTTATTGTTATTTCAAGGTATGACCGAGAGAAATCAGATGTTTGGGCTCTCTAGCTTTAGTACTTCCTATTTAAAAATGCACAAAATATAATTTTTTCTCAAGATAATTTAAATAAAAAATAAATTTTTAATAGTATATTGTATTTACGTTATGATTAGGGATGCACTAGCTGGAGAGTATACGAAATTTTCTATCTATTTATAGTTTTGAGTGTTAGTTTATTAATTACTTCAAAAATTATTTTTTATACTTACAGCCATGACTAGAATGCAAAATTATTCTAATTATTTAAGTAATTATATTATAGGAGTTTCGTATATTTCGATACAGCCTAATTACTGTCTCTTTTCCCTGATGCCCCCATTTGTACAAAATATACGATTTTCAAATATTCAAACTCTTTCCCCATCATTTTTTTTATTGATACAAGAAGAATACTTGAAAAGGTACAACCTCTGTAGTCTTGGGTAGACCCTTACATCCTGTAAAGAAGCAATTTCAGGGATTGGGTTGGGGGGGTTGAAGTTATATCTGTGGACTGTGAATGAGTGGTCTTGAATGAGTTTATATACCATGTGTCACCGGGAAGACCGATGGGGAACCTTCGGCGGCCCTCTTGCTAGCCAGGGGGCTCACCCTGCACCCCCGAAATCCCCCCAGCATCCCCACCCACACCACCACCCCAATGTACAGACAAAACCTTAATTTTATATATATATATATAGATAATTTCATTTAAATTGGTAACCATGACGCCTGTTTTTGTTGGGAGACGGACATACATAGGTACATACTATAGACACATACAGAGTCAGGCACAAATGCCTTTTAGTAGTATGTGATATAGGTACAGATACAGAGAGAAATGCCCATTAGTACCCCTGGACCGCCACATCCCTGACCCCCCACACCCTGGACCCCACCTTCAAACCCCCGCCCCTGGACCCCATCCCCCACCCCCTGGGGACGGACAAACATGGTATAAATACAGGCACAAATGCCTTTTAGTAGCCCCCCGGATATAGGTACAGACACAGAAAGAAATACCCTTTAGTAGCTGCAAACCCCCAACCCTGGATCCCCCTCCTGGACCCCACCCCCTGGGGGACGGACATAAGTAGGTCCAGAGGCAGACACAAATGCTCTTTAGTAGTATAGCCCCCTGGACATAGGGACAGACACAGAAAGAAATACCCTTTAGTACTTGCCAACCCCAACCCTGTATCCCCCCCTGGGGGACGGACATAGGTACAGAGGCAGGCACAAATGCGCTTTAGTAGTATAGGATTTAATCGGGAAGGGGCGTTGAATGTTTGAAAATCGTGTATTTGGCTCAAATGGGTCTTTATGGGGATTATTGAAGTGACACTCAACATTGATATTTAGTTTTTTGTTTACTTCGCCTGCCTCCCGTGTGTACTGAGTAATGATTTTTACTTTCAGTTATATAACGAAGCATCATATCTAAGTAAAGTATTGCATTTGGTTTTCAGGAGATTTAATTTTTTCAGACCTATTTGACGAGAGAAATTAGATAGTTGTAAATCGTACTAATCTCAGTCGTGTAGTTTGCATTCCAGTGGAAATATTTGTTGAGAAATCCTAGGATCTTCACCTCTTTTTGACCCCAGCGCGGAGGCTTAGCGCGGATATCAATTGCGGCGTTGTGGCCCTCTTTATGTTTGGTGTTCATATGTACGCCGAGACTCTTATTTTTACGAAATGCCCTGTTGCAGTGCGGGCCCACAGACTTAGGGGCTCGGGGCTTTAAATGTAGGTAAATTTTTAAATATGACCTGTCTTTGAAGGCCGATTGACTTTCCGGACTGAGTCCCATTCAGTCCGTCCTTAATAACTTAAAATCTAGAGTTCTAGACGACACACTTGACCGGAGGTGGGGACTGTAGAAAACAGGTTTCTTCACACCGCTGCGGCCCTTCAGGGTGACTAAATTGGAGAGAGCCCCATAGGGTGGAATTGGAATGTGCCCAGCACGTGTGCGCCTCGTCCCTATTTGCGTTTTTCGTCTTCCTTTAAAAGTTAAAAAATTACTAGTCTCGCAACGCTGTCGTCATGAAATGGAAATGATATGATTAAATAAATAATGTGAATGAATAAATAGGTGATTAAATAAATAATGGATGATAAAATATATGGCTCCCATTTTTTTTCCTAATCAAACACACATTGAAAAACCGAACAGCCAATCGTCGGATATAAATAATAGTGAAAAAACCACTTTGGACTCTTGTATTTCAGTAAAGAGAAAAATGAGTGCATCTGATTTCCAGTTCAACCAAAGGTATAGTATATCTTATAAAAGCAGTTATTACTTACTTTTCAAAAAAATTTCTAAACACAACTAACTTTTTTTAAAATCGAACCTGTTAGTAGTTACTTTTCAAATAATTCAATTATATACTCTTTGTATTTATTAGATTAATCATGTTAAATATATTTTTACTTTACGATACAGGGTGGACACGCCACGGCGGTCCTAAGTTAATGGTGGACTTACTCTTGGTGAAGCGAAGTCTAACTCTAATTGCTATCTCTCTGACATCGGTCACATGATCCCAATAATACTTAATTAATAATTTATTCTTTCTAATTATTTAATAAATCAGTTGTTAGTTGTTTATTAACAAGCAAACAAGCAACATCGAAACGATTCACGTTGAACCTTTCCACACATATTACTTGAGTTAATCTCATCCCTGATTGCTGGAGACCAGTTTACAAGTTTTCAAGTGATTTAGTTAATTAATTGAGTTCACTGTCTACGAAGATTTCGCCTAGGAATTTCGTTCAAGCGGTCAATCATCGGATTGAACACAAACCGCTACCATTTTGAAGAACCATTAATTGCTATTATCTCTTCCCAAGATTAATTCCAGCCAGCAGCGACCGACCAGGGACTCAAACCATTGTTTCAAGGTTCACACTTTTTCTTTTCCTAACAAATCAATTCGTTTCGAACTAATTTCACCCACGCTAATTCTATTAACAAGAGTAAAATCTCCCTTAACGTTAAACAGCTCATCTTATTTAAAAGACACATTCCATCACATTAAACAAACAATCCATACAACAACTTATGCAAAGCTAATATTATTGACTCTCTTTTAAATAAGAAATCTTTTGTTTTCTAAACTATGTACCAAATCTATTATTAAGAATATCTAATATTTATTTTAATATTTTAATAACATTTTAACAAACAAATAATTAGTGATTGTTAATTAATAAACTCACATACAAGCCCACACAAATTAATTAAAATAATTGATATTTTAATTGAATTCCTGTTATTCATATTATTAATTATAATTGACTAATTGTTAACAAAATATTATTTGTAATATTATTTTTCAAAACAAAAACAAAACATAAGATTCAAATCTATATGTAAGAATCTATTTCATAAACAATCTTATTATTTTTTTGTAACTATTTAATCGAACTCAAATTATAACTAAACATTAACTTGTACATATTTGTTGACTGAATAACATCTGATTATTTTTCAATAAAATAATAAAACTTGTCATATTACAACCTGAATATTTGGCTTTATCAAATCTGGTCCAACTTATTTATTGGTTAACATTTCAGCACCTCTTTTTTTGTGAATAAGACCTTCTGCTTTAGATCACACAAACTTAACACTATTTATAACTAACTAACTTATCAATCGTACATACAGTAAAAGTTTGTATCTGGTAGACCGACTGTAAGACGGAGTCACAACTGGCGAATTAATTTTTGTTACAGTATTTTAAATTTTGTAAAGTTTTTCAAGCACTATTGCAGTTGGCCTAACTACAGGGTATTTTAAATAAGTATTAAAAAGATTGATAAAATTTATTATTTTGATATTTAAAATGTACTTTTTATCTTAAATAGGTTAATATAATCAAATACATATAGATAGTATACTAGTATAAATTTTTGCAAATATCAAAAAGGTTAATAAAATATCAAAATTAAGCCAGAATTTCACGTCTGGATTTTCGGCGCCACCCAAAATGTATATGTATGAAAATGTAATGATTAAATAAATAGTGGAATTATGAGTATGAAGTTATGTTGTGATTTAATAAATAGATAACTTAAGAACGAAAAGTCGTAAAAATTTCCTTTTTATGCCAAAAAATGCTTATTTGAGGAGAACTGATTAGTTTTTAGACTTTCTAGCTTTAGAACTTCTGTTTCAAAAATATACTATACATTTTTTGAATCAATTGAGATTTTAACCCGATCTATTTATAATATAGGCATAGATGATCAAATAAGTATCCACTTTTTTTGTTATTTAAGGTAGTTGTTTCCTGAAAATACAAGAAAAAAGTTAATGCCAGAGTATATAGAACAGACAATAAGGATTTATAATTCATAAGCCCAAAACTTTTGCTGTTTATGCACCGATTCTAGCCAATCCCGTGCTCGTTTGACAAATCTGGCACCATTGTAAGAGATTGAATATTTTTATATTAAAATTACATATAAAATACGTTTTAAAAGTTAAAAAATTTCTATAAAAATCGTTTTGCTATTTTTTAACAAATGAAATCAATGCCTACGTTACACCTTATGAAAATTATAATTTTGAAAAATCTAGCACATGAGCGCTTTATACATCTTTCGCTGGTTAAATAAATGCGCTGTTGCCAAATTGTTTTTAGTGTAAATTTTTTTATACATTTTTTATTACTTATTCATTATTTGTTTAATGTTGGTTTAGTTTTTTTATAAAAATGGTAAGAAGGGTTTCTTAGTTATAATTAAATATGTATGTAAATTTTCGGATTTCCCGTATAGTGCAATGTATAAGAGTCTGAAAAACTCTATTTTTGAAATTTAATATCTCCGGAACTATATTGTTCATAAATTTCGTTTTGCCACCAATCGATGCAGAAGTATTTAAATAATAATCTGTCTAAATTTCAAAAAAAATCCCAAGAAAACCCATATGGTGAAACAACTACCTTAATAGTGATTCTTTCATTTCAAGGATGTCAAATACATTTCCAGGCTTGTTTTATAATATTAGAGATCAATTTCTTAATTTCGTTATTCTAGGAACGGCATTTTGACTCTAGGTAAGAAAATATTAAATCGAAATGAATATCAGATTTATCTTTTAAAATGATTAATTCACTGAAACTTCAAACATCGTACTGAGTCTTGAAAAAAGTTTCCCTATCACCTCCAGTTTAAGAAAGCAATGAAAATGCTCAAAATCGTGCATTGTTTCTGCGCCAATCCACCTGGATAAAGCAATTGTGCCAACGAGATTGGAATCAATCTCAGCAACCCCTTGTGTCTTTCAGACACAAATCACACTCTCGAGCTTTCTCTGCATATCTACGACCCTTACTTTCACTCATGCTTCTTCTCTTTGCAGCCCTCGAAACGTTTTTCCTTTTGATTTACTTCGCTCCTTGTGATTTAAATAAAAATGTAACCTTCATTATATTATAACGTTTTATTTTTCGGCGGCCCTTCTTGCTAGCCAGGGGCTCACCCCCTGGACCCTCACCCCTAAGCCCACTCAGCACCCCCACCACCTCAATGTACAGACAAAACCTTAATTTTATATATATAGATTTCATTTAAATTAGTAACCATGACGACCCCTGGGCCCCCACCGCTCGAACCCCCCCCCCCCCAAACCTACCCGGCACCCTCACCCACACCACCACCCCAATGTACAGACAAAACCTTAATTTTATATATATAGATAATTTCATTTAAATTGGTAACCATGACGAGCCTGGACGTCCACCCCTCGAACCCCATCCCCCTTAAATCGACCCAGCACCCTCACCCACACCACCACCCCAATGTACAGACAAAACCTTAATTTTATATATATATATATATATATATTTCATTTAAATTAGTAACCATGACTACCCCTGACCCCCCCCCCCTCGACCCCCCCCCCCCCACACCACCTTCCGAAACCCACCCAGCACCCTCATCCACACCACCACCCCAATGTACAGACAAAACTTTAATTTTATATATATAAATAATTTCATTTAAATTGGTAACCATGACGACTGTTTTTGTTGGGGGACGGACATACATAGGTACATAGATACATAGATAGGTACATACAGAGGCAGGCACAAATGCGCTTTAGGGCCATTTGTATGTCGGTTCGTAAGCTCTTTTTAAACGTTGATAAGGTAAATCCTTAGAATTCATCTTGTGCTCGACGGGATGACCAATCAGATGAAAGTGCCTGTCATCTGATTGACCATCATGCCGGGCACAAGGTGAATTCTAAGGATTTACCCTTTGTCAACGTTTAAAAAGAGTTTACCAACCGACATACACCTGGCCCTTGTAGTATAGGATTAGAAAAAAAATTAATATAGAATATGTCAAGTATAAACGTAAAGTTTCCCTGATGGGATTCCAACTAAAATCAGATCAGCTTTTAATCTCAATATAAAAAATTTAGTCATCTAAAGATAAAATTTCTCTTTGAAATTCTTTTTAGTAGAATAGGTGCACTCAAAATTTGACCACAAACTCACTCAAACACTTTTTGAAAAAATAATATCTCTAAAAATATTATTGTTTCATTATTAACTAAATAAATCTGTTTTCTATGCCTTAATGTAGTTGTTTCACCATTTCTTACCATTGTTATAAAAAACTAAACAAACATTAAACAAAACTAACACATTTTTTAAGAAAATTTTAATTCATGGTTACAACACAGTTTCTGAGGTAATAATTAATGAATAATGAAAAATGTATAATAAAAAATGTACACTAAAAACGAATGAATGAATAATGAAAAATGTATAATAAAAAATGTACACTAAAAACAAGACATTTATTTAGCCTAAAAAGTAGGTTAACTTTAGTACTTTTTTGACGTTTTTTCGCTTCAGCCGTTGTCTCAACAGCTTTCAATCGCTTATTAAGAACATTTTTGTTTTATAAATCTCCCTTTATAATGTATTTTATCTGAAATTTCTATGATAAAATATATACAAGCTCGGACAGTGTCGCCAGATTTGTCAAACAATCACGGGATTGGCTAGTAGTGGTACATAAACAGCCTATGGGCCTATGAATTATGAATCCTTATTGTTTGTTCTATAAACTCTAGGATTAACTTTTTGCTATTATAGTATTATCGCGAAACAACTACTTTAAGCTGTCTTTTATCTTAATTTTATTTTTTACTAGCTACAAGGTCCCGCCTTCGGCGGCCCTCTTCTAGCCAGGGGCACGCACCTGGGACCCCCCCCCCCCCCCGAAACCCACCAATCATCCCTACCCCCCGCATCATGCCCCGTGTCCAACCCCGCCCCCACACCAGCACCCCAACACTCCATCCCGCACCCTACTCCCCCCCCCCCCCCGCACCATGCACCCGTGCCCTACCCCCATCTTCACACCACCACCTGCACCCCCACCTCAGACCCCCACTCCACCATCTATGCACCCCCCGTGCCCTCCACCCCCGCCTATCCCCCTGGACCCCACCCCCAACTACGCCCCCTGGACCTCCTGCACCCCCTACTCCGCCTTACTCCCTACTCCACCCTCCTTCAGCCGTTTTGACGTGAATCGTGAGTAACCTTTCGCAGAAACCACGGAAACATACAGACATACATACCTACAGATATATAGGAATTTTGTTGAGGGTGTTTTCGTTCATAACTTTGCTTGAAACGTGTCCAACCAAAATTTGCCGTGATTTGGAGCAATGTACAGACAAAACCTTAATTTTATATATATAGATTAAAATCGTGGTCCAGTTTTCGAAAAATTTCGAAAATTCCAAACAAAATCACGATTAATTTTCTGCACGATTATAATACCTCCCCATATTTAAATACGTATAGTAAATTAAAAAAGAAACTTCAAAATATGCATGACGAAAATCACTTTAATTATAGATTTAAATATTATATTATTTATTTTCTGATTGTCCTATCGTGGGGACAAATCTTTTTGAACCAAGGACTGATAATATTATTAATTACAATAAATTCTACTGATAATTAACAATGTTACCTTTTAACTATTAATGCATGTGGTTTATTTCTAAATCGCATGTATGTATTAAAATTTTCTTTTGATATTATCGTTTTCATTACTTTTCTCAAAATAATTAAAAATATTTTGGCGTGTTTAGTGTTAACCACTTTCACTTACCTCGTAATAAAAACAAATCAACATGAATATAAAAAATTAAAAATAAATTAATAAAAGTTAATTAAATTAAAACTAAATTTATTTATTTGAATTTTGTTCTTGAACGACGCAGATTAAAAAAAGTCTTGGGGGATCTGAACTCGTGATCTTTACGATTCTAAATCGTTTAAAACAAATTTATATAACTTTTCTAACGGATATATGATTATACAAATGACAGAAGTGATGGCCTGTTTCGAAAATAGTAATTATATTCACCCAAGTGAGATTTGGATTCGCATGCCTTCCTTACCTAATACATAAATTACTTACTAGCCGAATGAACGAATTTTAATATTTTTTAAAAATTTTAATTTAATCACCTAAAATGGCCACCTTGGAGTCATTTTAAAAGAAGACAAATTTGAAAATATTGAACTCTTTTTAAAATAATTATACGAGTAAAATTTTAGTAAAATTTTTAAATTCGGTGAATACTTATTCTTGTAAATTTCAAACTTGTATCTTATTTAGCTACAATCCTCAGACAGTCAAGACATTTTAACTACACTAAAAGGGTTCCGTTTTACTTTTTAAAAGGTACCTTAAAAAAGTACTAGAAGTAAATAAGTACTTTTAAGACATTTTTATAAAAATTATAGACAATTTGAGCAAATAAAAAAAACGAAGTAAATGGGTACCGCTTTGAACCAAAACGTTGCTATGATATTTTAAGTTTATAACTAACTTAAGTTGAAAATTTCATATTTTCTGAGATTAGTCCTATTTAATGTACTTCTTTCGCGACAATCCACATAAAAAGTTTTAGCCTCGTAACCACTCTATACATATGAACGGTACTAAAATTTTAGGTTATGTTTTTTTAACGTGACTGTACTTCTCACACTACTATATATCCTCTTTATGAATGGATCGTTTCCAAGCCATTGATCTTATATCCCCTCCCCTAAAAATAATCGCCCAAATATGTTTTTGTTTTTTTTATTAAAACTATGAAGTAAATATTTTTTTTTTAAGTTACTCCGGATATATTATTCTAACAAATATTAGTTTTTCATCAAGATGGTGAAAGTCCTTCAATGAAATAAAAATAAAATAATGATAATTTTCCCAATCTACCATATGTAATAAATTTTAGTTGCAATTATTTCATGTTTGGTGTGGTAAATCGTCTACAAATTTTAACAGTGTGTTTATTATGATTTTAATCACTTATATTCCAAGTTTCGAAGACTTCTTGAATTTTTACATTTGTGAAAGAACTACCTTAAGTTATCGCTATCACAAAGAGGCAGACAAATCATTGGTTTTTTGAGCACTTTTTGAGCACTGGAGACTACAAAACACCAAATTTAAGATAACTACCATATATTTCATTTAAAAGTTTTGATAATTAGGAACTCGATTGAATAATGACAACAAATCTTGTATTATAATTTGACAAAAATACTTATTGTTTACATTTGGGTCTGAGGATTGTAGAAAATAAACATTTCACGAGTATTAAAATATACTTTTTGAAAAAATTGTATTGATTATTTTTTATAAATAAAAATAATTTTAATTATACTTATATAACTAATTCCAAAATTTAATTTAGATAAAGAACAAAATTTAGAAAGAAGATTAATTTTAGAAATAAACAAAATTTTTAATCAACAATAATTCAATTAACAAAAGGTCTAAATCTTGTGACTTCAACTCCACAGACCCTGAGATGGAAATCCACCATCTTGCACAAAAGGTATATATATATATATACGAGGGGTGACCGGGTGACTTTTCAACCAGAGGATGCTATCCAAAATAAACTGACGTTTTCTGATGTGGCCATCCACTTGACTTTACTATACAACCTGGCCCCTCACTTATATTTAATATTTAATAAAATTATTTATAATCATGTAGGGGAGGGGGGCTAGTTTTTCCATTTTTAGACTCCTGGGAGCCCAATGATTATGTATACAAAATTTGGTTGAGTTTGGTAAATGGCCAAGATTTTCATTTTTTACTCCTACACCCCCTATTTTAGGCGGTTAGTTTTTGCATTTTTTGACTTCTGGGGTCCCACTGAATATGTATACAAAATTTGGTTGAGTTTGCTTAAATGGCCTAGATTTTTAATTTTTAACCCCCCTTCAACCCCCTTAATTTTGGGTCGATATGCACCAAAATCTAATCAGCTCTTAATCTCAATGGACCAAAACTATGTGCGTCCAAAATGTTTGTGGTTTTTAGGCCCTCAAAAATTTAGCACCAGCCAGAAACCGTCACAAACTCATATAACTCTTATTTGGGATGCCTATCGACGCGTCGATTCAAATTATTTCCAACTTCTGCATATTTATTGGCCAGCAGAAGTCTAATTTGCCTGGACTATAAAATTTATCAAATATTTTGTTCATTTTTGGTTTTATTTTCATTTTTCCTTGTCCTGGAGGGGGGGCTTTAGCCCTCTAAGCCCCCACCCGTGGTCACGCCACTGCTCGTCTCTAACAATATATTTTGTTCTAATTCCCAAGAATGACCATTTAAACTTTTATTATTAAAATCCGAAGACATGAAAAAAGTTCATTTCCGAAGATACCATTTCAATGCTTATTCTATTTTATATAAGTGAAAGTAATATCAACAATCAGGGATAACTTGTGTTAACGTCGATTTCTTTTTGTTATTTTTATTGATTGTTTTCTTCTTAAAATTGAAATCGCTCTCATTGGACGACCTTTTTATTGCTTTTGTTCCTCCCACTCGTGGCATGCTTGCTAAATCAATCAATATCCAAATTTAACTTTTATTACTATTGAATCCTAGAATAAGTTACTTTATGCAAAACTCGCGCTATTTTTTTTATAGTTTATTTTAAGTGTAAATCTCCATAAGGCAGATCTAATCTTTATTTCATTCCTCCACCTTTCCTCTTGGAATATGTAGGTATACCTACCTATATATATTTTTTTATCCATACATATACATAAAAAAATTATATATATCTATCTATACATATATATATATATTATATAGATAGATAAATTTATAAATAGTTTAACAAGGAAATAGTACTGTGCCTGATTTCTCGACATGCGGGATAAAATTATTTACCTTCAGGCATTTCTAATAAATAAAAAAATAAACGTTAAATCCTTTAAGAAATATATTGTCGATTTATTGTCGTTATATTTTCAACTTGAGCTTTTTTTTATAAATAGAGAAAATTGAAATTTATTTTAAACGAGGCACTTAGTTTTATAGTTGCAAAATAAATACTTACTAAGGTCTTGTAGCTGTTAAAGCTTGTATTTTTGTGATTACATTTATTGAAAGTTGTTTTTTGACAGAGGGGAACTGATTTATTCTATTTTATGATTTATCTCAAAAAGTTTAGGTGTAGATTGGCGAAATTTAAAAACAGCCAAATCTAGCTGCGGTGGCGTTAATACATAAGTACCGAAAATGTATATGATTGTAAAATTTTACTTTAATTCATTTCATATAAATATAAACTCATCCTATTATTATAAATAAATATTATTAAAAATAGTTTTGAAGATTTATTTCATAATATATCCTATTTTTTAAGAAATAATTTTACAAGCGATGAAGAATAAAAAAGTTGTTTTATCAATTATCATTTATGCAAAGTACTTTTTAATTAGTATAAGCGCAGCTATTTAAAGATATAAATATGAAAACAAAACCCAAACAAACTTTAGGTGTAGATTGGCGAAATTTAAAAACCGTCAAATCTACCCCCACCCCCCAAATACATCACAACTTTAGCCCTAGTTGAACAGAGTATATTATTCACTTAAAAGAGTTTTTTCAACCCCCCCCCAGAATATATATATATAAAGTATTTAATTTAATTGTTAGAGACAATAATCCTATAGTAGCACAATGTTTCAAACTATATAGTTATTATATAGTTTAAAACATTGTGCTATTAGGTAGTTTGATTAAGTTTGACCTTCATCTTCAGTCTTTTTAATTATAAATATTTTATCTGTTATTTCCCATCATAAATAATAGATAAAATTTAAAACACTTATGATGAAGGTCAAACCTTCGAAACTATAGTTTCAAACAAATAAATTATATATATATATATATATAAAATATATATTCAATTTTATTCTACAAGTGAATCACAAGTGCACACTTCGGATCTCCCGATAAATGGGATGATGGCCCTCAGATATTGAATGCGAAATCGGTGATAAATCGCGTTTCTCAATAATTCCCCGTCAACTATATCTTCGATCTTCGAAGTTTTTATTTAAAAGGGCCCTGCATAGGGGACATGTGACTTTGTCTTTCAGCCATGTCAAAATGCATTCCGCATGAAAAAGGTGTTCACAATTAAGTTTTTTTACAACATTTAACAATTTAAATTTCTCTCTGCAGATAACACAAATTGAGTCATTTTTCACATGGTCTATATTAATTGTTTCATCATCAAGGATTCTGTTTCCGTTTAATTGAGAATCGGTCATAGGAGTTGATAATTGTATATTTGTTAAATAATTATAGCTTTCTATAATCCTGTCTCTATAATGGCTTGATATGTAAGGTATTTCTTGGGCGATAGTTATAAGTTCTTCGGCATTTCGAAGAATTTGCTGAATACTAATAGGAACTAAATTGAAAGTTTTTGCCGAGAGTAGCAGAATTTTATATATTGAAGGAGACAATAAAAGAGTGTCAATCCTGCTGAATTATAAATTTTATTTATTTATAACGAGACTATTTGCTGCTGGCTCTTCATCAGTCTATTACAATGTATTCACAGGAATTAATTTATGAAAATCCTGTGAATACATTGTAATAGACTGATGAAGAGGGCAAAGCCCTCGAAACTATAGTCTCGTTATAAATAAATAAAATTTATAATTCCAGCAGAAGACACACTCTTATTGTCTCCTTCAACTAATAGGAACGTTGAGTGTTTCAAGGCGTGAAGTGCATTCCATACGAGAAATACATGCCGGGCAAAATTGGTGTTCAGACATGATAAGTAAACAATAAACAATAAAATAATTTTTATTTTCTCTACGACGTAGTACCCATAGATAAAAGATATATATAGATGGGCAACTCCTTCTTTATTTTGGCACACAGTTTACAGCACCACAGTGACTTGGTATTTGAACTAAATTAGCCAACGGGAAATTTATATATATATATTATTACATACTGGAATTTGAAAGATAATTAAAATCTAAATAACCGGCAAGAAAAAAAAAGTGGTGTTGTTTTATTTTTTACGACTTTCACGACTTTGAAAAATCGCATAACTAGAGCTGCAACTTCAGGGCTGTTTATTTAAAACACAGCAAAAAAAATAAACAAACTCATTAATTAATTCAAAAATTAAAGAATTAATATTCAATCAGCTGGTTTCTCTTAAAAACTCAATAAGTATTGATAATTTGATAATTCAACAGTCATTAAGATAGCTACAATTATGTATTAGCTGGAAATTTAAATAAAAGATGAATCCAAAAACTAAAATTTATATCTTCTTAAGCTAAATAGAATTAAAACAGGTGTCATCTAATAGTAAATTAATTTATTAACAACATTAACCTTTTTGTTGTTATATATATTTTATATTTCATCAAACTTAATTAAAAAAACTATATATCTATATATCTCTCCCAAAATCAAATTGTACCTAGTATTTACTAATTGAATTATCTGAAACAATTCTATTTTAATTAATCCAATTTCAAGATGAGATTAATTTACAAATTATATTTTCGAAATTTAATGGGAAATTGTTAAAAGGGGATATATGTCACATATATATTTGTTTGCAAAATAACTTAATCTTATGTTTTCTTTAATCTTTTGGTCAAACTGTCATACAATTTTTACTCAACTATTATATAATAATCAACAAACAATAGATAGGCTCTTCTTTTATACTATATATACTTAACCATTTCTAACAATTTCATCGAAATTATTTGAAGAACAATTCCAATTTCGTCATCTGTATTGATTAATCTATCAACTGCAGTATCTGAAAAACTAAATTTTTTCAAGATATAAAGGGGAAAAGATTTAACTAATATAAAATTTCTATTTATTCTTAATTTTATCTAATATAGCTAATCAAATCTTTTATATATATATTTTATTTTATTTATTTAACAAAAGTATACAAACATAGGACCTTAGGTCCCACCTTGTAGTTTATACATAATTTAGCAACGAAGATTTTTAACATAAATTTGGCAAAAGAGTTCACCAATACACAAATTTTATTGGGAAGAAGAGAGAAAAAAAAAAAGTAGAGAAAGATTAGAATGTTACTATACAAAGGAAATGGGTAGTGGTATGAGCCAGTTATTGGGTGGGACTCCATAAAGAACGGAAGATCTGAGAGCACCAAGAGTCGGGTTTGGCGTGAAATTTGACGGGAGTCTCATTCCAAAGCCTTGCACCACAAATTTGAAGGAATGAAAGAAGTGTTTAGTTTTACAGTGCACCTGCACTAGTGTTGTCTTCCTGGTGGAGCGACCGACGACAACAGATTTTCATAAGACGGCAAGTGAATTTTTCGGAATTTAATAGCTTATAAATAATCGACACAACACCGCCAAGCGTAAAATTTAGAAAGATCTGTGTTTAAGATGAGTTTTTATCCTGGTCCGAAAGATGGCTACGTGGTTTTAGATTTTAAGACAGGCGGGTGTATGAATTCAAAGCTATTTCAAGTCTTTTGTCTGATTTATCAGTTTGAGGGAATTCGAAAAGATTACGTCGCAGTACTGCAAAAAGTGCAACAAACTCTTGTTTAAATTGAGGTTAAGATTATATGGCGTGAGATATGGAGAGTCGCTTCAGTGAGTGAAGGGTCCCATAAACACTACGGCACATATTATTTATTTGGCACTTTCCAAGATAAATTGCACGAAACAGTCAATCCTAGATTCTTAGCTGAGCAAGTGAATGGAATAGTATTGTTATTGTAGAGAATAGGAGGTAGTAAGTTAGTAGGAAGGCATTCTTTGAATAAGATAATAGCCTGCGATTTTAGAGGATTAACAGAGATTAAATTATCCATGGCCCAGGAAGAAAGTGACAGAAGCTCTAGGTTAATTAATGAAATATATTGCACAACTTGGTTGGGCAAGCAATGAGCATAAAACTGAAAATCATCAGCAAATAGGTGATGATTACAGCTAGAAAGAGAAGAGGAGATATCATTAATAAATAAAGAAAATAATAGGGAGGTCCCAGGATAGGATCCCTGGGCCACCCCTGTCCTAAGAGAAAGCGGAGATGAAAAATCTGAGCCACAACGAACTGCTTGAGTCCGATCACTTAGAAATGAAGATATTAATTTGCAAGCTGAGGATGAAAAATTAAATTGGGAATCAAGTTTACTTAAAAAGAATCGAGTGATTGACTGGAACCGAATGCATTTTTTTAAAATCAAGAAGTACTAAAATTGTAGCATTTTCCGACGTCGATTTCTCTTCGAATATCCTCCGTAATTTTTAGTAAAGCAGTCGTACAGCTATGCCTCTACGGAAGCCAGACTGATAAGGGTCTAAAAATTTGTTATTTTCGATATGATTTAAAATTTGACAGTTAATAATTTTTTCTAATATTTTGGACAAGGCAGGGAGAACACTAATAGGTCTAAAGTCAGACAGGGATTTCGGTGAGCTAATTTTCTATATGAAACTGTTAGTGAAGAAAGGATGTTCTCTTCAAAGATAATCCTAATACTATTTTATTTTATTAAATTAATATTAATCTATTTCTGGAGACACCCGCCATAATATAGAATGATCAGTTATAACTAAGGATGGATATGTTATGTTTTTTATTTAAGATATACTTAGGTACATCATCTTGATGAATATTTTCATTTCCTGGTTTCTTTTAAAAAGAAAATTAAACTCATTTTATTCTTTGTTTTCATATTTATATCTTTAAATAGCTGCGCCTATACTAATTAAAAAGTACTTTGCATAAATGATAATTGATAAAACAACTTTTTTATTCTTCATCGCTTGTAAAATTATTTCTTAAAAAATAGGATATATTATGAAATAAATCTTCAAAACTATTTTTTAATAATATTTATTTATAATAATAGGATGAGTTTATATTTATATGAAATGAATTAAAGTAAAATTTTACAATCATATACATTTTCGGTACTTACGTATTAACGCCACCGCAGCTAGATTTGGCGGTTTTTAAATTTCGCCAATCTACACCTAAACTTTTTGAGATAAATCATAAAATAGAATAAATCAGTTCCCCTCTGTCAAAAAACAACTTGAATAGGTTCGGTTTATGATCTCGGTTTGATTAGATAAAAAATGCGTTCCCAAACAAACTTTAGGTGTAGATTGGCGAAATTTAAAAACCGTCAAATCTAGCTGCGGTGGCGTTAATACGTAAGAACCACATTTTCTTCTCGTTTGTACGATCCAAACAGCCAGAAATCCAGATGAATATTTTTACTTTTTTCTTTTTGCTCTGAAGCTTGCAGGGACAGAGTTCTTGTAGCTACATCTTATTTGCTGCTGATTCCTTGCAAAATTAATCAACCTGGAATGAAACTGATTTAATCATAATTATTTATTTTTTTCTTTTAAAAATTTTATAAGTATTAAAATTAAAAAGCATTCCTTTCAAATAAATAAAGTTTTGCCTATTCCTTTAGAAGAATACACACTGCTTTATCGAGGGGTGCTCCCCCAGTATATCTATCTATCTATCTATATATGTTATTAGATTTTTCGGGTTTCTCCGCGTGTGTTTTTGAGATTTACTCGACGTTTCGCCCTTCCTTTTGGAGCCATTTTCAAGATAGGGGGGTGGGTTGTCTTAGTGGTCTTGGCCTGTCGTCCAGGGTTGTCTAAGAAAATGGAGAGGCGAAACGTCGAGTCAATCTCCAAAACCCACAAGGAGAAACCCGAAAAATCTCTAATGACATTGAACCTATCCATGGAAACCTCAATGAACATCTATAATATATATATATATTAAGGTATATATATATATTGGCCGAATGGGAGAGTGGAGAGGGTTCCCAAGGTGCCACCAAGTCGGGCTTATTTTTTCTCAAAATATTATGTATTTCATGTTATTTTACATCTTCTTTATTTATTTTTTAAATTAATGATTACTACTTTCCATGTCTCATCTGTCTATATAAATGTTAGAAAAATCATAGATCAAAGATGGTGTCATCTCATTAATTCCGATGGAGTGGAATATTTTTAATTATATGTCAGAGGGGTTGTTTTTCACCCCCTCGGGAATCGAACCCGAGTGCCAGTAGAAATGCTTTCTTCAAAATTCGAAACACTCAACCACCTTTATTTAAATTATATGGCATGGCTATATGTTTAAATTTAGAATCACTATATCGCGAAATTTTACAAATTAAGATAACAATCTTTGAGTAAAATATTTTACGCGTTTGCATATGTCAGAGAGGTTCGTATCCCGCAGGTGAGCCAGGTGGCCCGGATTGCTGTTACTGGCACTCGGGTTCGATTCCCGAGAGGGGTGAAAAACAACCCCTCTGACATATAATTAAAAATATTCCACTCCATCGGAATTAATAGATGACACCATCTTTGATCTATGATTTTCTAGTAAATTTGAATCTATTACCATCGGCAAATTAATATCTTTCATATATAAACGTTATGCATCGGATCCAGGTCTGCCTTGAGTGCCCCTATATATATAGTTATACATGTATGTGACTAAGGGGTTCAAGAGGTTCCACCCCCCCCCCCATACACTCAAAACTCTTTTTTTTAAACACTTCCAATTATAGATAGCTGTTTCTGAATTATATACTTAAAATTATAAAATAATTTCAATTCTTTATCTATGCATGGTGTGGAGGAATAAGATACCGCAAAAATTCCCAGATATCAAATCTCATACCCAAGTGCGTGCCTATATTATGCAAGATAGGATCACGAGGAGAAAATCCGGACCACAACAAAGTTATCAAACCATAATTCTAATGTAAGAGTGGTAGGATCACACAGGGTTACACAAATCAAAAATAATGTACACTAACTCCCATTAATTTTTAAAACCAAAAGAAATTTTATTGATATCAAAAAAATAAAAAGAAATTTTATGTTGCAATTTTGAATTTTGAATTTAAAAATGATTTGAAATTTCAATATTGAAATTTTTAGTATTGTTTAAGTTTGAATGAAGTTATTATTTTAAGTTGTCTAATTAATTTGATTTATATTTGATAGTGGGGGCTTCAAGGGTCGATTTCGCCTCGAATGCCTTTGGATTTACAAAATTTGGTGGGGTCCACTTGAGGTGATTCTATATAAGACAATTATGAAAAAAAGAATTTGTATTATTTTCAATGTTATAATCTATTAATCAATGTTTAATTATTTATTTAATTCTATGTTTTTATTTAATCATTCAATGTTTCATTATATTTTATACTTTTGCTAACTTAATTAATCCAATTTATTTATTTTTATTAATATTTTCTTTACTTATTAATTATTTATTCATTGAACAACATTATTTTTGAGCCCATGAATCCATTTTCTACCTTGCTTGATCAATTGGAGAGAATTTTTTAATTTACTTTCGGACTTAGGTCAATATGAATCCGTGCAACCCCTATTATCTTTATTTTACTAATTTTTTAACTATTACTAAGGTCCGTAATTCACCTGTTTCACCTTTTTGCCTAAATTATGTATTCTCTCGAATTTATCAAGTGTTAATTAATAGAATCTAAATTCATGCCCTTTTAGAATATTTTTTAATTAAATTAACATTATTTATTACTTATATCTCTGTTTTATTTAAATATTATTATTAATTAGACTACACTAAAGTTCATGTTTGGTTTATTTTTATAAATTGTCTTTTAACTGCAGTTATTTTTATAGTTAGAATCATTAATTAAGAGAGGAGAGATTTTGCTTATCTTTGTTATCGATGGTATTTCACTTTCTCCCTATCCAGACGGCTTCGCGTTCCCTGGATTTTCCCTTCTCCAGAAAGTTGCACTCAAGATTTTAGTTTCGATGTTTCGATTCCACTGGCGAACTCTATCTGGTCCTGGCGTCCCAAGGTTGAAGTAAATTCTCCAATGTTTTCTATCCCTGTGGGTTGTTTGCCGGATCATACAATGCTCTGGAGATGAGCACCACCAATCGTGTTTTCTTCTTTGTTTTAAGTTGGTGAATTGTCTATACCCCACCTGTTGCTATTATTCGGTATTTCAATTTCAAACCTAAGGTGTTTATTATTTCACGTTTTTTTTTTTTTTTTAATTCTACTCTGGAGTATTGTTTGAGTCTTAAGATCAACTTAGATGTTGTTATTTAGAGTTTTTAATTATAATATCACATTATACTTTCAGATGTTGTTATTAACGTTTTAATCATACTTGGATGCATATTGTTTCGAGTCTTAAGATCTACTTAGATGTTGGTTATTTAAAGTTTTCAATTATAATATCTGTTGGTTATTTAACGTCCTTCATTATACTTTTTCTCTCTGGCCATCCGCTCACTGGACTTTTGATAGGAGAATCTCCTCCCTCCATTTTCAATCCATTCTCTCATCTCATTTCTTTTTATCTATTTTAACAAATTTCTATTTTATATTAAAAATAAAACATATGTGCCTTTTAAAAATATAATAATCTTTTTTTCTTATTATTTCCAAAAGCATTGAATTTCGAGTTGGAGCTTAGACCCTTTTCAAGTTAATTTTTTATTTTAAACATTTCATACTAATACTACTTAAATTCAATATGAAAATTATTTGTTTTAAATACATAATCATTTTTTCTTCTGAAATTTCTATTTATTAATTATTTTGGTTTTAAATTTAGACAATGTCTGGGATTCCAATAAAATTTCCCTTTAATAACCTTTTATTTCAAAAAAAATCTCAAAAAAATGTCCCGAAAACTTAATTTTTTTCTAAAATTTTGCCCCTTAATCAGGGCCAAAAACAGTCGAAAACTGGGGTGGATCTTGAGGTTGTGTACAATATATATATATATAATTTAAATCCAATGTAATTATATTAAATTACCTATTAAAAAAAAAAATTGAATGAATGTACTCTTTTTTCAAGTAGATTGTAGACAATGGTTCGATCACTTTTACCTAAAAAATCTTAAAGATAAAATAGTAGATAAGAGATTAATATTAATTGTTTATTATATATAATATATATATATATATATATATATATATATATATATATATATAATTTAAAATATTACCAAATATAATTATAATTAATAAGGAGAGAGAAGTCTGTCAGAGGGATTCACAGAAGCGAATGGAACTATGATTCTATTGTTTAATTGTTTTTACCTAAAAAATCTTTAAGAAAAAATAGCAAATAAGAGATTAACATTAATTGTTATATAATAATATATAATAAAAATTACCAAAGATAATTTAAATTCATAAGGTGAGCGATTTTTGACAGAAGGTGTCACGAGTGCGAGTGCGAATCCAACTAATTTCATATTTTTTTAAGAACGACTTTGAGTGTGTAGCTATCTTCAGTGGTGTGATCGAACGATTTTCCATTTAGCTTTAGAAGAGCCTACCTGATCGAAGTAGCATGTTGTTATTATTAGTAGTAGATTTTTCAAAGTCATAAAAAGTGCAAAATTCTAAACATAACTGTCACTGAATACTTTATATATTCATTAAAAATCTTAAATATATATAATAACACAATGAATACAATCAGAATTGTTGATATCCATCAAACTTTTGAAGAATCAAACAATTACCCTATTTATAAAGGTTAGTAGGTATAATTTAAAAATATCACATTTAGATAGTAATAACTATCTATATATATTCCCTCTACTCTAATTTGTAAAATATATAAAAAAAAAAAAAAAAAAAAAAATGTGCCCAGCGGCAGCTAGTCAATAATAAAAATAATAAAAGTTTTATTTTCATTACTATACAAAAATAGAAACTGGAGTTTCTATAAGTAGTAATGAAAATCTTGCTTTCAATTAACTAACATAGTTACAAGATTTAATTACATACTCTAATATATTCATTCCCACTTCGTTCATTCTTCTAAATTTTGTGACTTGATATATTTATTTTATGACATTTTTGATACCTTATAATTATAATATATTAAAGTATTTATTTATTCTTATCAAAACTATTCCAATATAATATCTCCATTTTTAATTAACATCTAGCCACTTTAATACCATGTATAAAATTAGACGCTGGCGTTTAAATAAGGTCTGTGATCTTTTCTAATATCAAGGCGGATCCAGAGGCGGAGGGGGCGACCCCCCCCCCATAGAGGCCCGTGCCTGGCGGAGTGCAACACGTGCGTCGCACACAGAGGCCAAAAAACGGCGGCCAAATCGACAGGGAATTTATAACAATATTTTTTTTTTAATGAACTTAAAATATGAGATATGAAATTTGTAAAAAATTTGTAAAAAAATTATTTTTTTAAAAATTTTTAAAATTGAAAATAAAGTTCTATGTGTGTGTGTGGCGGCGTCTCTGACCCCCCCCCCCCCCCCCCGCTTGGACAATTCGATCGCGGCACACTTTCGAGATAAAAGTAGATCTTATATTATACATCGGGCACCTTATATACATTCTCCCCCCCCCCCCCATAAAAAATTCCTGGATCCGCCCTTGTCTAATAGCAAATTAAAATGTTATTAACAAAAAAACGTTTAAGTTGTGCCTCAAGGGAAATTTTAATTTTCCTAGAAAATAGAAAGATTGAAAAGTTTTTGTTTTGCCGAGAGTATCAGAGTTGTTGATTCACAAAGAGGTTGTCCTCTGCTTGATGCAAATAAACATACACACATATATATCATCTCGATATATATGTGTGTATGCTTATTTGCACCAAGCGAGGACAACCTCTTTGTTTCTTTTTGTGAAATAGAAAGATGTTGCTAAAAGGTAGGAATCGAGCATCTTATTGTATGTGATGTATGTGAAACCTAACGATTTGAGAAAAGAGAGCTTAAAGGAAAAAATTTAAGACGTGAAGTGTTCAGATGATAGAGCAAAAGTTCAAACACTGCCACCTTCTTTACTGCGACATATAACCTTCAGCTGTTTAGGACCTGCATCCACAGATACCCTTGACTCCTACCAAGTCCGTAAAATCTCTTCTTCCTCTTTTCACATTGGAGGGGCCAATCCAGACCTTTGCATCAATATCATTAAAAAAAATAAAGATTATTATATTTTATTCAGATAATGAAGGATATGGGATAAGAAATGAAAGAGATGGCATGGAATAGTCAACCAGTTTTTTAGGACTGTATATTTTATAATGATATGAATGTAAACTTTTGGAATATGCTTTAACCGGTAGCCAGACATCGCGGCGAAGGATGCGTCGGGGTTGGTTTGGGTGGTAGAGGTACAGATCGTCTCCGTCCTGGCTGGACTGGGTGTTGCCCACCGAAACAAAATTGAAAAATATTGGTTCAACTCCAGTCTGGTGAGCAACATTGCGGAGCGATTTGGCGTCGGGGCGGGCTCCGTAAGAGTCGAGGCCATCACACTCTCAAGGAAAGGACTGTGGGGCATCCCTCATCGCCCTGGGTATAACCCAAAAGACTATAAATGACATCACTTATAGGGCGATGAGGGGTTCTCTATTAAATTTGTATTCTTTTAATAGTAGGGCATATATGAGCGGGTCACAATTCATCAATGTGAAAAAAAATCAAACCCAGTGATAAAGGTATTTTACCCAAGTCAGTTAATGACCCGCTCTATGAAATTTTAACTTTACCTGTAAAATGCCACTGTACCATATATTTAATGAGTTTGTAACTTTTTGTCTGTAAGAGGAGGCCCCCTCCTGCACGGTCCAATAAAGAAAATATTACATACATAAACACCATTACCGACTAGTATAAACGCACACCATATTAAATTCGGTTCTCTTTATGACCAAGTACTTAAAGCACCCAAATTTTAAAGATTTGAATATTTTCGTTATAGTATCTATAAATATTAGAAAGGACAGGAGAAGCTTCTTCAATTCATCTTTCAAAAACATAGGCAAATTCACTTTAAACAGGAAATATCAAAACATTAGTTATCGCAATACTAAGTTTATAATACTATATGAACAAATTCTTAGTGATAGGTTCATTAATGACCGAGATAGTGCATTGGATTAGTTTTGGGGACATTCAGTATATAAATTAGGTGGGTCAAATCTTTTTATTATAGATTTTATTTAAAAAAGTTTATGAAACGATATTCTTAATAGTTATAGAACTTTATCAGTTTCTTCATGTTCAAGATCTATTTCATTGTCTCCATCTTCAGAAACTTGGTCACACATTGAAGATTTTAAAAAATCAGAATTTACCCAAACAATTTCTATTATATGTTCTGCTTCCTTATTAATTAAATTATTTTCTTTTAAATGACATAATACATGCTCAAGATGATTTATACGATCAGTTAATCGATCGTTTCTTTCTTGTAATAAGCGAATTTGTTGATTTTTCTGTCTTGAGTTTTACGTTTTGCTAATAACTGCGTCTCATATATTTTAGAAGGAAATTTCATATTTCTGTTCTTATTTAGATACATTTGTTGCTACTAAAGCGCATTTGTGCTTGCTGTGTATGTATCTACTTTATACATATATAAAATTAAGGTTTTGTCTGTATATTGGGGTGGTGGTGTGGCGTGTGGGTGGGTTTCGGGAGGGGGTTCAGGGGGCGAGGCCCCTGGCTAGCAAGAGGGCCTTGCAGCTAATATATTAAATAAAATATAAGCTATTTATAATGGGTGACAGCACACATCCTTGTCTTACACCTTTTTTTATTTTGGCTTCTCTTTGCTCATCTCCAATATTTATTATTGCCATCTAGTTTTGGTGTAGATTGTAGATTTGTCTTCTCTCCCTTAATTTTATTCCTGCCTGTTTTAAGATTTTGAACATAATTTCCCAATTGACGTTATCGAATGCTTTTTCTAGATCTATGAATCGAATGTAGACAATTCTCCCCTGATAAAAGCCCTTTCTATTATTAGTCTAAGAGAGAGAATTGCTTCTCGGGTGGCTCTGTTTGATTGATATTTTATCTAAAATAAATTTAAATAATATTTTCTTAAAATTCTTGATTTTATAACTAAATTTAATTTTCTGCCTGGACTTTAGAAGTCACTCTGGAAGCTTGAGCGCCGTCGTGTCTTGCACCACCTGGACCACCCTGTAGGCACGGCCCTATACCTACCTCATACCAATATAGTCCGGGAGCCCGACCACATATTGCTACCTCATAAGGTACAAAAGGTTTGAAGGTAAATTTAATATGAAATAAAGTAGTTATGTGAAAAAAGTCATTTCTTACAAATGAGACCGGGGGCTTTTGCCCGTGGGGGGCGATCAAAATTGAATAAACTGCAACGGATCGTTGCTAAACTTTATCCAAATTCATTTGAAATATTAATATGTTTGTTCCTTTATTATTAATCAGAAATCACTTGCAATTTGTAGTTCATATTGACATTAATTCAAAAATAATTCTCATTTAATAGTCGAGGAATAACCATTCTACATTGGATTTTTGACATTTCGGTTATTATTGTAACCATTGCTGAAGACATGGAGGAATCGACTTAAAATCAAAAATAGCCATCGATTCTCATCTAATACTTGAGGAATAACAATTCTACATTAGGTTTTTGACGTTTCGATTATTATTGGTAACCATTGCTGAAGACATGGAGGAATCGACTTAAAATCAAAAATAACGATCGATTCTTATCTAATACTAGAGGAATAACCTTATTGCATTCCATTTTTGATGTTTTGACTATTAATGGAAACCTCTACTGAAAATGTGGAAGAATCAACTTAAAATCAAAAAGACTAAATTCTTTTATGGCAAACAACTCAAGCTTGAGTTGTTTGCCATAAAAGAATTTAGTCTTTTTGATTTTTAAGTTGATTCTTCCACATTTTCAGTAGAGGTTTCCATTAATAGTCAAAACATCAAAAATGGAATGCAATAAGGTTATTCCTCAAGTATTAGATGAGAATCAATCGATATTTTTGATTTTAAGTCGATTCCTCCATGTCTTCAGCAATGGTTACTAATAAACACCGAAACGTCAAAAATCCAATATAGAATGGATATTTCTCAAGTATTAGATGAGAATCAATCGCTATTTTTGATTTTAAGTCGATTCCTCCATGTCTTCAGCAATGGTTACTAATAAACACCGAAACGTCAAAAATCCAATATAGAATGATTATTCCTCAAGTACTAGATGAGAATCAATCGCTATTTTTGGTTTAAAATCGATTTCTCTATGTCTTCAGCAATGGTTACTAATAAAAACCGAAACGTCAAAAATCCAATATAGAATGATTATTCCTCAAGTACTAGATGAGAATCAATCGCTATTTTTGGTTTAAAATCGATTTCTCTATGTCTTCAGCAATGGTTACTAATAAAAACCGAAACGTCAAAAATCCAATATAGAATGATTATTCCTTAAGTACTAGATGAGAATCAATCGCTATTTTTGGTTTAAAATCGATTTCTCTATGTCTTCAGCAAAGGTAACGGATAAGAAAACAACGCAGTTGCTATGGTTACTTATAAAAATTCCTCCCAAATTTTTACCATTTCACAGAGAGAAGCCTATCCATTCTTACTTAAGCAAGGCTAAATGAGCTATATTAAAACTTTCAAATGAATACATTTTAAAGAATTTAAAAAATTAAAAAAAGTACTCTCTTACTCTAGAGTAAAGTACTTTAAAATATAATTTTACTAAAAACTTTATTTAACCTTTTTTGTGGTCCCCAAGGTACTTAATTAGGATATTAAATTTCATCAAAATTGGTTAAGTCATTTTCAAGATATTTAGAAAAAACTAAAAAAGTACTGAAATAAAGTACTAATGTTTGTGGGCCGATATGTACCAAAAACTAATCAGCGCTTCATTTTGTTAAACTAATGGTAGGTTTTCAATTTCATTTCAATCGGTGCAACGGTGTGGAAAAAATCGTAGGCCAAAAAACGATCAACATCCATCCATCACATACATACATCCGCACGCACTAAATGAAAAAATCGCACTTTTTGGCCTCTCGACGAGACCCCATGTAATTTTTGGCAAAACCGTCACGTGCTAAAATTCAACCTAATTGAATACTACAATTTGTGACTTTAATTGAGTCCATGGGTTCCGTAGTCTTTACCTGAGGACCCTTTGAAGCCACGCTTGCCCCGAGAGCGATTACAATACTTTACCCATGCTTTGCATTGGATAAAGTAAAAAAAAGGTCAAAATTTACCTCATAAGGTACATGAAAAATTTCGACTGGAATAAGTCCCCATTGTATTATATAAATAAATTCCGGCTCATAAGAAACGAAATTAGGGGGCTTTTTTGCTTTAAGAAGAGATTTAATTTTCAAAAATTACTCGAAATTTACCTCATAAGGTATATGAAATTTTTTTCATGGCTATTTACTTTACAATGGACAGTTCCAAAAAACAATGCGTAAGAAACCATATGTGGGGGCAAAAGTAGTTTAAGAAACCATTTTTCGAAAAGGGGACCAAAATTTACCTCATAAGGTACATGAAAAATTTCGACTGGAATATGTCCCCATTGTATTATATAAATAAATTCCGGCTCATAAGAAACGAAATTAGGGGGCTTTTTTGCTTTAAGAAGAGATTTAATTTTCAAAAATTACTCGAAATTTACCTCATAAGGTATATGAAATTTTTTTCATGGCTATTTACTTTACAATGGACAGTTCCAAAAAACAATGCGTAAGAAACCATATGTGGGGGCAAAAGTAGTTTAAGAAACCATTTTTCGAAAAGGGGACCAAAATTTACCTCATAAGGTACATGAAAAATTTCGACTGGAATATGTCCCCATTGTATTATATAAATAAATTCTAGCTCATAAGAAACGAAATTAGTGGGCTTTGTTGCTTTAAGAAGCGATTTGATTTTCAAAAATTAGTCGAAATTCATTTTTTTTCGGGGATGTCAACTTTCTGTTGTTGCACCAGTGCCAATGCGAGCATAACAACTGCACTCTTCGCATTACTGTTAAACGTGACGTAACAGACAAGAAGCCTTTTATAGAATTTTGTGCAAGAACGTTACTTTCAAGTGATTGTTTCCGCAACAACCAGATTCAGTAATTAGTTTTCCTATTTATCCAAAAATTTACAAAGATGTGATCAAATCTTGGGGATTCTTGTGAGATCATTTGGAGTGCTGGCTTGGCTATTGCCAGATCATACGTTACCACACCTATATTGTTGAGCACATTCTTTAGCTATTGCATCTGTCATTTTTAAAGTCTCAAGTATCATAGAAGGATTCGTTGAATGCTCATCGTAATTTTTTAAATAGCTCAATCTCTGTAAATGAGAATCATCTTTTGTAGTTTTAGAGTTAAACCCAACCCACATTGGCATATTACATTGAACAAAAAAATGAGAAAAAACCCAATGAATATCTCTAAGCTCAGCTTCACGCATGCTCGCTGGTTCAACGTAAGTTGTGTTCCATATTTGATTATCAGTAAATTTCAACCTTTTTTTATAGGGTTCCAAATGTATAGGTTGATATGAGAATTTTCTTTTCTTTTTTTAAATGTTTCGATTCTAACGGTTGTTGTAATTCTTTTGAAAAATCCTGGTGTTGCTGAAAACATATGCCAACAGTTTCGTACAATGTTCCAAAACCTGACAAAGTTTCATAATTCTCATCGTAAATGTCGAAAGCTGTGAATGTTGCTACACAGAACAGAGATTCCATGCGGTGTGGCATAAGATTTTTCTGTTATCTCTTCCGCTATCATTGTCTCAATTTCTTCAGCTTTCCAGTAGTTGATGGAGTGGCCCAGTTTGTTTAGTATTTTCAAAACTTGTTTGCTTCCTGTCATAGACTTCATTGCTAGACCTAATGCAATCTGTTTAGATGGCACTGATTGACCTCTTGTCACGTTAAATATAAGATCCGAAACTAGTGATCTCGCTTTTAGACTAAGTTTCTCTGTTGTGTTATTAAATTTTGGTCCATTAATAAGAGCGTCAAAAAATACCTTCAGCTGACGGGGGAAATTTCCTTCTTCCAGATCATTTAAATGTTCATCTACAGAAAATTCACCCTGTGGTTTCGTTGAACCCATCGATTTAATAGCGCTGCGAAGAACAAATGCGGAATTTCGAAGCAAATTGTCATCAGTATTCAAGTGTTCTTTAACAAATCTGCTTGGCTCAGTTGTTCCAGGTTTAAAAATAATGCTGGTACCTTCAAAAGATTCAATGATTATGTTATTACCAAACTTTTTGTCTATTTTGGCACTAAGGTGATGGGGCAAAAATTCAGAATTGTCTCCTACTTATCCATTTTCCACCAGGATGTTGCAATATCTTTCGTATAGGTCCTTCAAGAGTAACACCTCTTCTCCAAAGATGACGTTTTTATTTAAATAATCTGTTAAAATATCAAATGTTCTTTTGTGAATGGCCCTCACATTATTCCATTTCTCACAGTCTGGGTCTACTGAATTTTTTTTCAATCAGAAATGCAGATTTGGAAAATCTTGTTCGACAAATAGCATGATAATAGACTTCACACGCAGTGAATTCTGTATCACCTATTGACGATAAAATATCATAATTTCCAAGTGTGTGACATTCTAATCTTATTGATTGCTCAAACATTTGAGTTGAACACTTAATGAAAGGCATTTTGTGGTAATTTACTTTAATTATTGTTTTTTTGCAGAAAATGCACACTTTTTGTAATATCGATCGATTTTTTTGCATTGGAACAACAGTTTTGGAGGATCGGAGGCTATTTTTATGTTGGGCACTTGGTGGATCAAGTTCAGGATGAATTATTGAAATTCCCATTTCTGTAGTGGCTACACACCGCTGTAAAGTTTTTATAGCACAAACTATGATATCCATAAAAACTATTGTCTAGATTGTTGGGAAAATTTTCAACTATGTATTTATATTTCGATGATGCGTTTTGTGATCTTAGATTTTTTGCATTTAATGCTTTTTTGAAAGTTTCGTCGTTGAATTTCTTTATTTTTGTTGTCGTGCTCATTGGAATATCATTATTATGATTAATACAAAATAGATTGTGGATAGTACGATGGAGAGGCAGGTTGGTCCATTCTGAAATGTTTCACCCTGGTGAGATAGAAGTACTTGGATTAGTAAAGTTACTGGGAATATCAAATGGCAAACACCTGAATTGGATCAATTTTGAATGTTTGAAAGTAAGTTGTACCTGTAGAGATCTCGATTTACTTAGCTGGAAAACTTCACGTATACGGCACAAATAAAAAGAAAAATAAGAATTGTTGTCTTCAGAATTTCAGAGGAGCTGTGTAATCTGGACGAGTTTTATAAATATAACGCAGAACTTTTTATAAATTTGACTTTATTCACTCTAACCTATAAGAAACTAAGTAACGGACTAACTGACTTCCGGCTCCACATAAGCTTCATGACGCCTTTCTCTTCATGAAACCAACCTACAAAGCTAAATCCCGCAGATCAGAATTCTAATTTAAACTAAATAAAGAGAGCGTTATATTCAAAAAAGCCTTCGAATTTCATTTCTTATGAACCGTAATTTATTTATATAATACAATTTCGAAGTTATTCCAGTCGAAAATTTTCATGTACCTTATGAGGTAAATTTCGACTAATTTTTGAAAATTAAATCGCTTCTTAAAGCAACAAAGCCCCTAATTTCGTTTCTTATGAGCCGTAATTTATTTACATAATACAATGAGGACATATTCCAGTCGAAATTTTTCATGTATCTTATGAGGTAAAATTTTGGTCCCCTTTTCGAAAAATGGTTTCTTAAACTACTTTTGCCCCCACATATGGTTTCTTACGCATTGTTTTTTGGAACTGTGCATTGTAAAGTAAATAGCCATGAAAAAAAATTTCATGTACCTTATGAGGTAAATTTCGAGTAATTTTTGAAAATTAAATCTCTTCTTAAAGCAAAAAAGCCCCTAATTTCGTTTCTTATGAGCCGGAATTTATTTATATAATACAATGGGGACTTATTCCAGTCGAAATTTTTCATGTACCTTATGAGGTAAATTTTGACTTTTTTTCAATTTTTGATCGCCCCCCACGGGCAAAAGCCCCCGGTCTCATTTGTAAGAAATGACTTTTTTAACATAACTACTTTATTTCATATTAAATTTACCTTCAAACCTTTTGTACCTTATGAGGTAGCAATATGTGGCCGGGCTCCCGGACT